>BSBM01000177.1:24282500-24882500 GCA_027924585.1 Larix kaempferi | reverse complement strand
CCCTTTTGTAGCTTGATAGAAGGTCGATCATTAATACCTAGGTTTCGGTGGAACAGTAGGAAAGGACCATGACCACCAATATCATTTTTGTGAAGGAAAAAGATGTTAAAATTAGCTAGCTTATCAAAAGAAAGTGAAACAATGAATGAAAGTGGCAATACACTACCACTTCAATCTTATTGTGGAGGAGTATGGAAGGGAAGTGATAAGAGACGTTTGGAGACTTAGCTTGCACCAAGACTAAGAAGAAGTGGCATGCAAATCAACTGAGAAAAAAAAAAAAAAAAGACGTTTGGAGACTTAGCTTGCACCAAGACTAAGAAGAAGTGGCATGCAAATCAACTGAAAGAGAAAAAAAAAAAAAAGACCAAGAGGTATGCATTAGGCAAGACCTTCCTTGTTTGTCATTGTTGCAGGAAGAAAGGCCATAATGCTACCAACTGTTGGTACTTATAGGCATGCTCATTTAATGGGAAGAAAGGCTATCTTGAGGAATCCTATTAGGAGAAGAAAGGAACATGTTAAAATCCACATTCTTTTCAATGGAAGAATGAAAAGAAGAATTCCCCAATACAATAAAGAACTTATAGGCATCTAGATAAAAGAATATGGGCCAAGGCCTGTGACTATGAACAATAAATCTTTTTCGTGCTCAATGGCCATGAAGAAGGCCTATGACTGTGAATATGGGCAATATTAGTATGTTTTGCACAATAAGAATCAGTCTCTGTTGAGATATTGTAACTTCAAAGAATATTATATTTCTACTTTATTATTTCGGAGATGTTTCATTCCTCCATGAAGATCTTATTGTATATCCGGAGATGTTTATTCCTCCGTCGGAATGTGGTAACTTGGGTTATTAGACTTCCCTAGTGGGGGTCGGCCCTGTATGTGTTATGTGGGTCAAAGGGCTGTTAGACCACCCTAGTGGGGTCGGCCCAGTCAGTTATAATAGCGTATTTAACCTAATGGTTAAATATGATCCTACATGTTCTTGTGTAAAAGATATGTCAGAGTAGTGTATAAATAGAGGAGGTGTATTCCTCATTTGACACACTCACACACTTGAGAGAGGCGCACTTGTGGAGGAGAGGTCTGCTATGGTGGAGGAGGAGATCATGTCTTTGGTTTGCATCTTTGTATATTGTTGGTCATCTATATTGAGGAAGCTTTACTGGGTTTTCTACCCCATGAGGGTTTCCCAGGATAAATCTGTGTCTCTTGTGTTTATGCTATCCTTGTTGTTTCTTCAGTGATCCTGTATATGCTATTATTGTGAAATGGAATGTAATGCTGCTATTTTCTATCTTATCATATTGAATCTTAACATGGTATCAGATCTAACCTGAAGGAAGGCAAGGTATGGCACTTACGACACTTGCTTTACTTACGACAATTTGAAGGTTAGGGTTTTATATAGCAAAAACCAGTCATCGTGGAACTTTCGCCATAAATCCATTTTGGCGAATTTTCAGGATCCGAAACCTTTATAGGTCGTAGAGAACATCTCCAGGTATCTTGTGTCCAAAGGGTACCCTCAGATTCATTGCACTTTGTAAGTTATGATCAGTACAAGTTAGGGTTTCTGCCTCTTCCAGATCTCAGTCAAAATCAGGTGACCTAAGAAAAAAGGTCATAACCTGGGCTAGGAAGCTCCAAATGAAATTTCGTAAAAAGTCACAGGTAGTACACAGACTTTACTATCTCAGGAAACGTTTTCAGAGGCCGAAGATTAACTAGTGACACGTGGCATGCCGTACAAGTTCTCTCTCCTGTTTTATCCCATAAACAGGTCACGTTGCGACACTTGGCATAACTTGGGCTAGGAATCTCCAAATGAAATTTAGTAAAAAGTGGCAAGTAGTAAACGGACTGTAATATCTCAAGAAATGCTTTCAGAGGCCGAAGTTGAACTAGTGACATGTGGCACGCCGTACAAGTTCGCCCTCCTGTTTTATCCCATAAACAGGTCACGTTACGACACTTGGAATAACTCTCTCTCAGAAAATCCAATTGAGGTCAGACCTGTTGGAATGGAAAGATGACAGGTTAGGCTACCACAAAAAACGTTTTCAGACCCTGTGGAGCGAAAATTTCGGACTTACAGCAGAAACAATCAGGTACATATTTCTGTCAAAACATAATTATTTTTTGGAACACTTTCATCCATGGCTTCCAGAATTTAGGGTTTCGGAGAAAGTTAGAATTTTTGGAATCGGAATTGACGGCTGAATGCTACTCAGGAAAATCGAAATTTAGAGACCAAGATCGAATCTTTTGGTTGGGTGGAAGACCGGGCTTGATCAAACCCCAGTTTGGGATTTTGATCGGAAAGATGGAAAATTAGGGCTTCAGCAAAAGTTGGAATTTTTTAAGTCTGTAACCACGGCTGGAAGCTCCTCAGAAAAATAAGAGTTTAGAACCTTGGATTGAACCTTTTGATTGGGCAGAAGGGTGGGCTTCATCAAACCCTAGTTCGGGATCTTGTCAAGAAGATCCAGAAGTTTCAAAGGCAATTTTGAGGGGTCAAATTTTGGAGATTCCAAAATTGAAGTATGCTAGTTTGATCAGCTCGGCAAGACATATTCTTTCATCCATTCAGAAGTGTGAAAGTCAAAGATTGAATTTTTAGGGTTTCTCTAGCAAACCCTAATCAAGCTCCAGATCAAGTTTCAGGGGGAGTTGAGGCTAAGGCCTTACCTAAGAAGACTACAAGAAGTCTCGACAGGTATGACTTAAGGAGGTTCAGGTATGTCTTGAAATCTGATTCTTGATTAAGTTCATAATGTGTTTGTCTTCATATTATTTATTAGTACAATCTTTATTAATGTTAGAATTGTCTTATCATCCTAGTAACAGTATGAATGCATGTGAATGATCGAAGACATTCATTGATTAGGGCTATATGATTGTACTAATACATTATGGTGTTGTATGAGGTTGATGTTGTCTGCTAACAAGATACAAGTACATCACGAAAGACAAATCAAGTTCCATGACCATGACAACATGAAGACAAAGACTCCTACATAATATTTGATCACATAGAGGTTCTACTTACGAGGTATTTATGAGTTTGTTCTATTATGCTTAACCTATGAGATATGTAGGTTCCAGCACAGGATCTCTAAATCATTGAAGAGAACAAAGAAGATATTGATTAGGTATGTTAAACAGATATACTAAACCAGGTATGTTTCCCATGAATCTTACCTTGTGTTAGTATCCCTTATATAAGTATACTTGGTATGATTAGATATGCTTATTCATAAAGTTAGTAATCAAGGGATTATGCATATTATGATTGATGATATGCATGAGTAAAAGAAGGCTTCCCTGAAATCTTGAATACTAATGTTTAATATCTATAATCATGACTATACATTTTCAAGATTATTTAGAACTATAATGTTTTGATAGCATTTAGAATATACTAATGAGTGTATGTTTGTGTATGAGATCATGAGGATGACTCTTGAGCATGCACAGTGGTATAGAATGAATAGAAGTTCAAAAGACATACAGAAGATCAAGCGGGAGGCAACCACACAAACATAAAAGATAAGTATTTGAGTTGTTATTTGAAATAGTAAATGATATTGCTTGTAATAGGTTGTATGCATATTTGTATTCCTAGAATATATGATGCTGAGTGTAAACATTCATAGAGCATTGAACAGTATACTACTAATATGCATATGATTGGTAAGTTGGACAAACATTCCATTGTTGCTTGTCTAGAATGAAACCTCTTTGCTGACATGCTGAGAGCTGTGCACACTCTCAATAGTATGTTCTGGTAGAGATGGAAGGCATCTAGATAGCCACTGTATGCATACAGGATATGGGAAAGTGTTGTGCCAAAGTATTGGTCAAATTAGTTGCATAACTATGTAAATGATATTTGTATGCATAATAGGTTATCATGTCAATATGATTTGATGATTATGAAGTATTACTAATCATGTACTTAATTTTGAATTGTAGGAAAGATCATGATGAATGATGAACACTGAACAAGCGATGGATGTTCAACAAAAGATTTACAAATCAAACACACTATAGAAGGCTTGTGGCTAGAAGATTCTCTTAGAAAGAGGAAGAGAATCATGATGAGATGTTTGCTCCAAGTGGCTAGATAAGACCATTCTCTTAATGGTGTAATTAAAGAAGAAGTGTGAATCAGGTTCTGTATGGGTTCCCAGGATCGATAATCAATTGATGAGCTTAATGATCACCATGGGTGATGTGGATCTCAACCTTTGCTACAAGGTTGAATATGGTTTCTCTACACAGATGTTGATTGGGCAGAAATTGTATCAAACAGGAAGAGCACATCGAGAGGATGTTACTGTCTGGGATCAACCATGATCTCATGGTTTAGAAGGAAGCAATCTAGTGTGGCTCTCAGCACAAGCGAAATATATGGCTGCTTGCTCTGCTAGTTTTGAAGCGGTATGGCTTTAGAATGGACCCAACTGTGATCCTATGTGACAAACAGAGTTGTACCAAAATGGCAGAGAATCCAGTATTCCATGATAAGTCAAAGCACATAGAGATCTGGCATTTCTATATACAAGATATGGTGCAAAAAAAAAAGAATTAAAGTTTGAATTTGTAACAAGTTACCGATGTACTAACCAAACCCCTACCTCAAGTAAATTTTTCCGAGACAAACTTAAAATAGTTCAGAAGGACCCTCCTCGAAAGGGGGAGCAATGTGATCACTTATGATGAGATTGCCCGCATCGATAGTGAGGTCGATGATGTGGATACCTATATTGGTGATGCCAACAGAGAGGTTGGTGGATGGTCCTTAGACAGGGTCTAAGGTGACAAAGGGGATTGGATCATCCCTGGACTTCAGTCCTAAAGAGAGCCGTAGATGTATGTCTTCGAGAATGAAGTCCTTGGTGGACATGAGGGGATTGGATCATCCCTGGACTTCAGTCCTAAAGAGAGCCGTAGACGTATGTCTTCGAGAATGAAGTCCTTGGTGGACATGAGGGGATTGGATCATCCCTGGACTTCAGTCCTAAAGAGAGTCGTAGACGTATGTCTTCGAGAATGAAGTCCCTGGTGGACATGAGGGGATTGGATCATCCCTAGACTTCAGTCCTAAAGAGAGCCGTAGACGTATGTCTTCGAGAATGAAGTCCTTGGTGGACATGAGGGGATTGGATCATCCCTGGACTTCAGTCCTAAAGAGAGCCATAGACGTATGTCTTCGAGAATGAAGTCCTTGGTGGAAATGAGGGGATTGGATCATCCCTGGACTTCAGTCCTAAATAGAGCCGTAGACGTATGTCTTCAAGAATGAAGTCCTTGGTGGACATGAGGGGATTGGATCATCCCTGGACTTCAGTCCTAAAGAGAGTCGTAGACGTATGTCTTCGAGAATGAAGTCCTTGGTGGAAATGAGGGGATTGGATCATCCCTGGACTTCAGTCCTAAAGAGAGCCATAGACGTATGTCTTCGAGAATGAAGTCCTTGGTGGACATGAGGGGATTGGATCATCCTTGGACTTCAGTCCTAAAGAGAGCCGTAGATGTATGTCTTCGAGAATGAAGTCCTTGGTGGACATGAGGGGATTGGATCATCCCTGGACTTCAGTCCTAAAGAGAGCCGTAGACGTATATCTTCGAGAATGAAGTCCTTGGTGGACATGTGAGGATTAAGTCATCCTTGGACATGGTCCTAAATGTACGGTGAGGATTAAGTCATCCTTGGACGTGGTCCTAAATGTACGGTTGAGGATTAATTCATCCTTGGACGTGGTCCTAAATTTACGGTTGAGTATTAAGTCATCCTTGGACGTGGTCCTAAATGTACGGTTGAGGATTAAGTCATCCTTGGACGAGGTCCTAAATGTACGGTTGAGGATTAAGTCATCCTTGGGCATGGTCCTAAATGTACGGTTGAGGATTAAGTCATCCTTGGACGTGATCCTAAATGTACGGTTGAGGATTAAGTCATCCTTGTACGTGGTCCTAAATGTACGGTTGAGGATTAAGTCATCCTTGGACGTGGTCCTAAATGTACGGTTGAGGATTAAGTCATCCTTGGACGTGGTCCTAAATGTACGGTTGAGGATTGCATCGTCCTTGGACTTATGTCCTAAAGTGATAAGGACTAATCATCCTGTAAGTAGATTGGGATTGCATCGTCCCTAGACATGGTGATTTGTCTTAAAGTGATAAGGATTGATCATCCTGGAACTGGATCGGGATTGCATCGTCCCTAGACATGGTGATTTGTCTTAAAGTGATAAGGATTGATCATCCTGGAATTGGATCGGGATTACATCGTCCCTAGACATGAAATTTGTGTTAAAGTGATAAGGATTGATCATCCTGGAACTGGATCGGGATTGCATCGTCCCTAGACATGAGACTTGTCTTAAAGTGATAAGGATTGATCATCCTAGAACTTGATCTGGATTGTATCATCCATGGACCTATGTCCTAAAGAGAGCGGGATTGATCATTCTGTAATATGATCGTGTGTGTTGCAGGGTATGCTGCTATGTATTGATGATAGATGTATTAGTGAGAATACATGCTTTTGATGATAGATGTATTAGTGAGAATACATGCTTTTGATGATAGATGTATTAGTGAGAATACATGCTTTTGATGAGTGAGAATACATGCTTTTGATGATAGATGTATTAGTGAGAATACATGCTTTTGATGATAGATGTATTAGTGAGAATACATGCTTTTGATGATAGATGTATTGGTGTGGATACTAATACAGATGATCCAGATGCTGTAGATTGAGATGATCCAGATACTGTAGATCGAGATGATCCAGACACTGTAGATCGAGATGATCGTGCGATGACGATGTTGATGATCGTGCGATGACGATGCTGATGATCGTGTGATGACGATGCTGATGATCGTGTGATGACAATGTTGATGATCGTGCGATGACGATGCTGATGATCGTGTGATGACGATGCTGACGATTGTGAGGATTCAGATATTGATGTTGCTGTAGCTGTTTGGGTGCTGCAGAAGATAAAGACTCAGTACTGAAGATGTTGATGTTCTAGTATTGAAGATGTTCTAGTAACTGGTTGAGTTACTGATGATGTTGAGAAAGCTTCCAATGATTTATAGATGTATCATGTATGATGTTGACGACTCCTTGCTCGTGCAGATACTGTTATAATATCCTTCTCGTTAAGGGGGAGTGTTGAGATATTGTAACTTCAAAGAATATTATATTTGTACTTTATTATTCCGGAGATGTTTCATTCCTCCGTGAAGATCTTATTGTATATCCAGAGATGTTTATTCCTCCGTCGGAATGTGGTAACTTGGGTTATTAGACTTACCTAGTGGGGGTCGGCCCTGTATGTGTTATGTGGGTCAAAGGGCTGTTAAACCGCCCTAGTGGGGTCGGCCCAGTCAGTTATAATAGGGTATTTAACCTAATGGTTAAATACGAGCCTACATGTACTTGTGTAAAAGATATGTCAGAGTAGTGTATAAATAGAGGAGGTGTATTCCTCATTTGACACACTCACACACTTGAGAGAGGCGTACTTGTGGAGGATAGGTCTGCTATGGTGGAGGAGGAGATCATGTATTTGGTTTGCATCTTTGTATATTGTTGGTCATCTATATTGAGGAAGCTTTACTGGGTTTTCTACCCCATGAGGGTTTCCCAGGATAAATCTGTGTCTCTTGTGTTTATGCTATGCTTGTTGTTTCTTCAGTGATCCTGTATATGCTATTATTGTGAAATGGAATGTAATGCTGCTATTTTCTGTCTTAGCATATTGAATCTTAACAATCTCAAGACCCCTACCATGGATGATGGAATAAAACAAAGGTCTTAGGCCCTGAACAAAACTTGTTGAGCTTAATGGCCATGAACAAAGCTATCATAGGCACTAGGCATAAGGGGTATCTTCTACAATACCGTGGGCACTAGGAAAAGGGCCATGAATGGTATTAGATTATGAATTTTTATTCATAATAGCATATGTTAGGAATGCATGCATGTTTCATAACTTATGAAAACTTTAGAAAGCATGTGTGTTTTTATAACGTATGCATGTTCCTAAAATTCAGAATTTTGTTAGAAGGCTTGAGAATTCAAAATTACATGTTTGTTGACTTGGTTGCTTCAAATTTTGGTTTGGTATGATGATATTGGTGGTTTGGACTCCAAAAACAACAAAACATCCCTTTTTTGAATGCCTCTCAATATATCCATTTTTTAGGTTATTTTTAATTAAGTTACACAAACCGATCACTTATGAAACTACACAAATATATATATATATAGTTGGATCGGGGGGGTTCTACTTATGGGGGGGGGGTCTGATCGTGCACACCTTTTCGCTTCCTTTGAATTTCGTACCCTCACGATACGTGACAGGCTTAAAAACCTTTTTCTTTATTTTCTCGCTCTTCCCATTATGACGTAAGTCTCTTCGATACCCATGCCCTCATCTGCAACCCTCACTTCCCGTTACACGTGTTCTCTCCTCCTGTGTACCCTTGTCCTTCTGTCACCTCCACATCCCTGCACCCTACCCTCCGCTCGTTCCTAGCTCCCGCCATCCTTTGTACTTGCGCATTCCTCATTATCATGTTAATTGACGAAGTAAATTATGAACTCTCCCCCAACTATGGCAAAACCTTCCCATCAAACAAAGATCTCAAGGATAGCTTGGAAAAAACGACGGAAAAGACCTCAGACTTAGCTACGCACCAGACATTAATTAATAAGAGTACTACTACCATACCCTAGAATAATGGCAAGAGTACCCTCAAAACCCCTAATGCGAAAGATGGACGTAGAAGGAAGGGAGCCACTTCCAAAAAGTTGGCGGCCTATCTGGTGGTGGGAAAAGATATCGGTATTGAAGAAGTGTCGGAGTATCTATCTACTGCACTAGTTGGGAGGTTTTGTGGTAAGTAGGTAAGGGAACCAGCTCTGTGAATTTGGATGGAGACAAATTGGAAACTTGTGTTGGAACAACTCCCTTCCATTCATATTCTGTCAAGAGGATGGATCCTCTTTCGGTTGCACTCGGAAATGGACAAACAACGTCTTCTACAACAGAATTGGTGCTGGGGTCCATCAGGGTTGCTCCTTAAAAATTGGCAAGTAGATTTCGATGCCAGACGGGAACCACAGAATGTTCAACGTGTCTGGGTTATTTTGCCTGGCTTACCTTTAATTTTTTGGTAAAAACAGATACTGGAAGCAATTGGAAACAAACTAGGACTCTTCGTCACTCTTGAGGATAATTGGGAATCTAAAGTGGACCGCAGGTGTGCCCGAATTCTAGTTGAAATGGATCTTCGAGAAGGTTTATACGAAGAAATGAAAACCGAAATGTTCGGAAGCTTATGGAATCAGAGGCTGGATTATTGGAAGATACTGTTCAGGTGCTTTGGATGCAGGCCGATCGGCCACTTAGCCCGGGATTGTCCCTCTCCAGTTTTGACACACAACTATAAGAAGGTTTGGGGGAAGAAGGTGGCGAAGACAGACGACAGCCAGGTGGAATTCATTCCTGTGTCCGAATTTATGGTGTCCACCCTAGAGGATGACAAAGCAATAGAGAACGGAACTATGCAAGAAATTTTAATGGAAACCAGAAACCTAACGTTAGAAACTGATGCCATTGAAGTCTTTCAATGGGAAGCGACTTCTGGGAATGCGGCATCGGATACCAGTAAGAGTGTTTTATCTTCTCCCTGTGTTCCTCCTTCTTTATTTCCTGATGTCCTAGTTGAGGATGTGTCAGTTGTTCCTGCTCCAATCGGTCCCCCGCTTTATCCTTTGAACACATCCTCCCAACTTCCCTCCCCTGAGTCTGGACTTCTCTCCACCTCGCCTCCTTCCTCAAAACTCATCCCCCTGAAATCTTACAACACCTAGTCCAAAACTGCCTTAAATATAAAAAAACAAGGGTCAGAAAGATGAGAATGTGGAAGCCATCAAAGGAGGTATGGACATGGATCCCACACCTAAAATTTCTTTGGGGAGGAAGTCTTTTCTAACCAAGGCAAAAAATCAAGTTGTTAAGGAGATAAAAGCAGGTAAACAAACCACCATAACTAGGGCCCTTAGAGCAGGCTGTGCCCATCTCAAGGTTCCTTAATGCGTCTGCTCTCTTTCAATTGTAGGGGGTTAGGGGCCCCCCCCAAACAAAATGCCCTCAAACGGTTGATAAAAACCTTGAATCCAACCATACTCTTGCTTCAGGAAACTATGATGGAAGGACCCAAAGCTATAGATACAGTCAGATCTTGGCTCAAGGGTTGGTCCTTCCTAGCTCAGGATGCGGACGGTCACTCAAGGGGCTTATTAACAGGATGGGATCCTACGTTGGAATTAGAAACCTCAAAAATTTTTGACTCTGTTTTAAAGACGGTTTTGAAAGTCCCTGCTACAGGCATTTCCTTTACACTTTTGAATGTTTATGGTCCTTTCATTAATCGATGTCCCTTCTGCAAAAATTTGGCTTCCCTTGAATTATTTGAAGCACAACATCTAATTGTAGGGGGATATTTAAACCTTACGCTGTCTGTAAGTGAAATATGGGGGAACCTTGCAAGAGCTGACTCCCTCAGCATTTTCTTTGAAAACAACAAGCTGTTGGATATCACCCCCTGTAAAATAGAACCTACATGGAGAAATAAAATATCTGGAGACAAAAGCCATCTCTAAGAGGCTTGACATATTTTTGGTCTTAGAATACTTCATGGAAAGTCATCTTTCTTTCTCAGCATGGGTAGGCGAAAGAGGGCTCTCAGACCATAGGCCCATTCTCCTCAACCTGCTTCAGAACAACAAGCCTAAGGATCCCTTCCACTTTAACCCAGACTCGCTCAAGGAAGAAAGTTATGTGGATTTAATCAAGGATCATTGGAACCCTGTTTGCCACTCTTCTCATGACTCATGTATGAAACAGCTTTGGGACAATTTGTCTAAAGCAAAGGAAATCACTAAGAAGTGGGCTTACGTTTACAACAAGAATCAGTAGTTACGTCTTAAAACAGTTGAGGAGGAGATCTCTGCTTTGTACAAAAATAATGCCCTAGGTGTTTTCTCCGCGGAGGAATTGGAAAAACTTAAAACCCTAGAATTAGCAAGATCGAAACTTCTAGCCAAAGAAGAGGCGTTGTGGAGACTAAAGAGCATAGTAGTGTGGATTAGAGAAGGGGACAATAATACCAAGTTCTTCCATAAGTTTTCCTTTTTGCGCCGAAACCTCAACACCATTAGTGATATTCAGAATGAAGAAGGTACACTGGCCACAACCTTTAAAGAAAAAGCAACAGTAGGTGTCTCTTTCTTTAGCACTTTGTTCAAAGAAAAGGAGGGTTTCCAGATTCAGGAAATGCTCAAAGTCCTTAGACTCTTCCCTAGATCTATTATAGAGGAAATGAACTGCTCTTTGATGAGGGAGATCACAAAGGTTGAGGTAAAAGAAATGCTTGCATCTTTCCAGAAAGGTAAGAGCCCTGGGCTGGATGGTTTCTCTATGGAATTCTTTTTGGGATTTTATGATTTGCTTAAAGAAGATTTGTTAAAGGTTGTGCAAGAATCACAAAGTTTAGGGAAATTTTTAGGAGCCTTGAATTCTACCTTCCTAGCCCTTATACCCAAGAAGCAGAAAGCTCAAACCTTTGCAGACTTCCGTCCTATTGCCTACTGCAATCTAATCTACAAACTTATTTCGAAAATTATTGCTCTACGCTTGAATCCGGTTATGAGTGAAATTATCTCAGAATAGTAATTCGGCTTCCTTTTCAATCGTCAGATCCATGATGTTGTGTCTTTGGCCCACAAAACTATTCATTCAATTATCAAAAAGAAAGATCATGCCTTTGATCTAAAATTAGACCTTTCAAAGGCTTACAACAAAGTGAACTGGACCTTCCTAAAGCTTTTGCTTATTCAAATAGGTTTCTCTGTCGAACTGGTAAATTGGATCATGGGATGTGTTAGCTCAGCCTCTTTTTCTGTCCTTATCAATGGCTCTCCTTCCCCCTTTTTTAGAGCCTCAAGAGGGCTGAGACAAGGGTGCCCCTTATCCCATTTCCTTTTCCTCTTCATTGCAGAAGCACTGAGCAAGCTAATGCAATAGGCCAAGGATTCGGCGTCTTTTAAAGGGATTCAGGTTTCTGACTTTTCAATTCTCACACATCTGCTTTTTGTGGATGATGTTTTACTCTTTGGCTCAGGAACTAAAGACAATTTTAGAGCTTTAGCCAATATCCTCTTGCTATACCAACAAGCTACGGGAATGGAAATAAATCTTGAAAAATCAAACCTGGTGGTTAATGACTTTCCGTATGACTTGAAACAAAGAGTTGCTTCCCTTCTTCATGTTCCCATCTCCTCCTTCCAGGATGGATTTAAGTATCTTGGCTTTATACTGAAACCAAATGCTTACTCCTATAAAGACTGGGTGTGGCTATTCAAGAAAGTGGAAGCCCGAATCTCTTGCTAGGAAAACAGGTTTTGTCAAGAGGAGGAAGGCTAACATTATTAAAAGCAGTCCTACAGAGCATACCAGTTTATTGGGCAGCTGTTGCTTATATTCCCAAAGGAATTATGGTTAAAATAAGGAAGAAATGTCTATCTTGTCTATGGACTTCAAGCAAAAAGAAAGATGGCATCCCTCTGGCAAAATGGACCACTATAGCAAATTTAAAGGAGCTAGGGGGCTGGGGGATCAAGAATCCTCTTATTTTTTGCCAAGCACTAGCAGCCAAAACTCTGTGGAGGTTATCCCAACATGCTGTTTCTTTATGGGGTAAGACCCTAATTTCTAAGTACTGTACAAACTCTTCTATTATTGACTGGTTCAGATGCAGAGACAAAACCTTCAAAGGGGGTTCAATGGGATGGAAAGCTTTGGTTTTATCCTTTCCTTTAATTGGTGATTGGATTGCTTGGAAAATAGGCAATGGAAAGCTGATACGTATAGGTAAGGACCCATGGATTGGAGCGGGAAACAATTTTCATTTAACAGAAGGACTAGTGTAGAAGTTAAAAAGCTCTAATATCCTTATGTTAGCAAATGCTAAGGTAAATGAAGGTTGGAATTCGGCGAATGAGCTAGGACTTGAAGGAAAAGAAGCTATAGAATGGACTAAATACTTAAAACTCTTAAGACTGAATTTTGTGGTGCTGAGGGAGGATTCTGAGGACACTTTAGTCTGGACAGTAAACGGCCTGGATGGGAGCTACACAACCAAGCTTGGCTATGAAGCTTATAGCAAAAACCAGTTCAGTGGAGAGGAAAAATGGTGGTGGACAGTGCTATGGAAAACAGGAGGCACTTTGAAAGCCAAAATCGTGTTATGGCTTGTACTGAACAATAAATTGCTTACTTGGGACAACTTGGTGAAAAGAGGATGGAACGGGCCAAGTAGGTGCTCTCTATGTTATGACTCTGTTGAAACCTCAGAACACTTATTCACCTCTTGTGTTTATGCATAAAAGGTATGGAAAGACACCACTAAGAAGCTTGTGGCTGCTGAGATCCCAATAGATTCGACGCTGGAATTATGTTGCCACAACTGTTGGAAAAAAACCCCTTGGTACGCCCTTTCAACACCTTCCCTTCCCTTTTCATTTATGGCATCTAGTGGGCAAGGAATGCTGCCTTTTTTGTGGAAAACTTTATCCCAATTGATGTCACTGTGGCACTAATCATGCAGTGGTCAAAAGAGCACAAACAGAAAGAGACAGAGAAAAAACAAAGGGTCGTGGTCCATCCCCCTATTGACTTTAATCTTCCTTGGGCATATTTTGACGGTGCTAGTCAAGGAAGCCCTCAGCTTGGAGGCTCAGGTGGTGTTATCTATCTAGATAAACACAACAAAATAAAAATTCTCTATGGAACATGGCATGGTACTAACAGCAAAGCTGAACTCTCTACGTTATGGGTTGTTCTGATGATTAGGCACCAGATTACGTCCCTCCAAGTCTTCGGTGATTCCAAAATGGTGATAGACTGGGCAAACCATCAACTTCAAATCGGAGCTCCTCATCTGCAGCCACTCTTAGCTCAAATTCAAAGCCTGGTGTCTTGTTTCAACTACATTACCTTCAGACACATATATCGGGAACTCAATGTAGAAGCATATCTTCTCTCAAAAAATGCCCTACTAATTCCAACGGGAGAGATCAACGTGGAAGTACAGCTTAATCTGTCGTAGGAAAGAGACAAGTCTTTAAGTTTAAAGGTTTATGTTGGCTATAAAGATGTACTCATAGGCTATGCCTTATGAAGATGTATAACAAAGATGAACAGTCTCTTTTTTTGAAGCTTTTTTATCCAAGTTGGACAGTCTTTTATGATGTAAACCATGAATATGAAAGATTAGCTCGTAATGGGCGTTTATGATCACTCTTTATTTAGAGTGATGGGTATTTTCCTTTCTATTTCTATTTTTAAATTATTTTTGTCTTGACATAAATTAGAATTTTAAAATATAAACATATTTTGTTCATGCAAATATAAAAATTACCCATTTAAAATATAAATTATATGTTTCACTAGTACATGTTAAGAACCTCAAACCTTGCACTAATGCTTGATCTCATAATTTTAGGGATGTGATGACTTTCATAAATAACCACATATATATAATTAACATTTTTTTTTAAGATAGTCGTGCACTAACAAGAACATATGCATTATATTTGGCAATAAAAATAACATACCATTACTAGTAAAACTCGAATTCCACAGTCATACAAAACCTCCACAAATAAAAATTATATATTTCAAAAACTTATTTGATTTCCTACATTTCATATTCTTACACTATATTCAAATTAGTTGTAAAAGTACCTTGAATCATCCCTCCAAGTTAACAAATTGTTGTTTTTCCATATTTCTGTTGCCACTAAAACATCATGAGAGACCATCATTAGATTGCACTCACCATCTTGTTTCATTTCATTTAGAGATAACATATCCATGTTTTCTTTGTAGGAGGAAGAGCATTACATCAGTATGTAAAGTAGGCCCTAACCCTCTCTCACTGACTAGATGTTTTTCTTCCTCAAATTCCTTGTAGATTTCTTTCTTTTTCAATGGTTTAACTTAGATTAGATCAACACCTATTTAAGGGATTTTCCTGCTAAGGGGAGAAACAAACACTGAGATTTCTGCCTCAAATTGATTGCACCATATTGAAAAGGGTTGATCCACACAATTCTTGTTGGTTGTTGCCTTCATTGGGTGGAAAAGAGGAGTTATCTAGGTCTATATATGCTTTCATTTTTATCTCTTTATTTATTTCAATTAGTTATTTAGCACACACAAAAAAGAGGACATTAAACCCTAATTTAGCTTCCCTTATTATTTGTTATCAATTATTTCACTTATTGTCCAGAATTAACCTAATAAATTCCGGACATAAAATTTAATAAATCATTTCACTTGTTTAGAACTATCATAATAAATCCCTCACATTAACTTTAATAACTATAGTAATTTAACATAATTGTTCCCTAATAAACTTATTTGCCTTCCTATTCCCCATTTCTCAGTTTCACCTAAAAATGGTAGCAACTCCACTTACTTTATGAGTGTTCAAGCCTAGATCTTGTCCCTCCTTTGGGTAGTGTGGTATCTCACTCTAACTATCATTATGACAATATGCGCTTTACATTCCTATAAAATTGGCAAGTCTATTACATGAATGGGACTAGAGGAAATAAGCTCTCTTTTACTCTGCAATCTTTATCAAATCCTAGATTTTGTATACTCTACTTCATGGAAGATTTGGAATACTAGAGACATCAAAGTCTTTATGTCATTTAAGGAGAAGATAGGCACATCTACTTTAGCCATTACAACAAGCCATATAAGTAAGTGGTCATTTATCCATGTCAAAAGAATTGTCTTCAAAGTTTCATCCTATGCATGCAATGAGGACAATACATGTTATGCACTCTTGGATCCTGCTCAACCAATTGGTTAACCTTTTATTGTAACTTGACTATTTTCTCTTGGATCCATTATCTTACAATATTCTCAATATTTCTTGACGAAAACTTTGATCATTTGCTTTTAATATCGATAGTTTTTCTTACAATGTCACGAATCGCCTCCTGACACCTTTCAAAGAAAATGGAAATAACTTAATCTTTCACTTATAACATCTATATAAAACTTCAAATTTAAAAGGAAAATGCCAATGCGCATAAATTTTCTCAATAAACTAAAAAATAGCTATAAGTGAAATCAACTTTGTGCTACATGTTTTCTTATTTTTAGCAAGACAATAAAAAACAATTACAACATTATTATCCTTACCATCATTATTTAAATTAATACTCTCAAAATATCTATTTTGTTATTCAAAATATATGTAACAATTATTTCCTCATTTAATTGAAATGTCTTTATCTTATATAATATATTCAATTTTTATTTTTATTTTAGAGAAAATAAATTTAATATATATATTTGTTTTAACCATCATCATTTCCTTTATAAGTTAGTTTTCTCTAAGTTATTCATAAAGAGGACAAAAAACTTAAGGGAGACAAATGAACGCCCAGCAAATTCAATTACATGACAGCACAGTGAGAATTCAAGTACAAGACATGGCACTGAGAGTTAGTAGGGAAGTGGAAGGTAGATGTGGTTATTGATACTTTTAGGGGTTTTGCATTCATCCAAATATGTGAAAATTCAAATACTTTATGTGAAGAAATTATATATATATAACAAAAAATTATTCACTAGAATCTATTCAATATGGAAAACTGTTTTTTTAATCCATTTGGAAGCGTAATAGAAACAAACAAAAATATGTCAAATTACAAGGAAATGTAATCAAAGCCAAATTTATAGCCATCTCACTCTTTGTCAGACCTTTTTTCATGAATTTCATGTTCAAACTGTGGTCTCTAAATGTCTTGCTCGTTCCATCCAACGAAGATATAATAAAACAGTGAAGATTTATTGTGCAAATGTTGGAATTGAATGTTATTTTTATCTGGGCAAAATGAAAAGTTACAATATAACGATAAAGGTTCCTTAAACCAAATACATGCGATCCACTAACATCATAATAAATCATATTGCGAGAGTCAATTTTAATTTTAAAAGTACTACACATCACCCACTAGTCAGATTTAAAATTAAAGATTCAATCTAAACATAATAAGGTCTATAATGTAGGCTCCCTCCAGGCCTACTGAGGAGATAACATATTTTTCCACTAGTCAAATTTAAACTTAAAGATTCAATCTAAACATAATAAGGTCTATAAGGTAGGCTCCCTCCAGGCCTACTGAGGAGATTAACGTATATTTTTTTGCTCTGAGTATTTCTTCCAGTTTTGCATTACATTAGTCTATCTGTGGAAGCACAATTGAAGTTTTTTGACATTAGATGGATCTTGGGGTAAATAAGTATTTTATTGGGAGTAAACAGTTTTATATTTTGAGTGAGATAGTTGAGGACAGTAAACTATAGTTTTAGATCTTTAACATCTGTTTGAAGAAGATGGTAACATTTTTTTATTTTTATAAAGATAAACTAGAAAATAATTACAAATTATTGTAAGTTGTTTTTTATTCATATCTTAATGAATACGAAGCAACTGTGTTTTTTTCTTGTTGAAAAAAAAATGTATAATATAACAAAATTAGATGTTTAAATAAAAATGTAGAATGTAGCAACATTAGAGGTGGTATGGATTACCACCTACCACAAAATTACTATGGGAATTTATATAATTCATGGTATGGATTACCAAATTTAAGGTTTTTTTTCCTAAAATATGGGGACCCAAAAGCTAAGGTTTTCCCTTTCTTTATTCCCCTCGCCCTCCTCCCTACTTCAAATTCTATAGGATTTCCCATTGAGAAAATAAATATTTATAAGTTGTTCACGTGGAAAATATCGATGATATATCGACAATAAAATGTTGATAAAATTTGCTTCTAATCTACCAATTACTTTATTGCATCGAAAGTAGCGAGGTGCTCTACAACCAGTATGGGGGAGATGTTGTCATGTAACGTTATGTTACATTACCAAAAATAAAATGTAATTAAAAAATTAATTCATGTGGGATTATAAAATAAAAATATAAATAAAACCAAATGAAAAGTAATTAAAAAAATCCACTTCAGCTCATAAAATAAATAAAAAATAAAGCTAGCATAGGTCCATCTTAAATTTGGATCTACCAAGCACCGAGAGGGATCAAATTTCTTGAGGTGTAAATTTGTATAGAAGAGTGAAAAATTTAAGATAAAAAAAATTATACCTCGAGAAATTGGATCCCTCTTGATGCTTGGTAGATCCAAGTTTAAAATATATCTATCCTGGTTATATTGAGAAGTGTTGTATCAAGTGGAATTACAAAGATAAAAGGTTATTTAAGATTATAAAAAGATATAACAGATTTTTATATAAAAGTATAGTACATACATGGTGCCAAATTACTAAAATGAAGATTAAGTTTTAATAATCTTTATTTTTAAGCAAAGTGAAAGAGTTTTTTGAAATTTGTGAAGTTATTAATTAAGTTGATATGGACTATGAACTCCACAAATGATTTAATTTTTTGGATTAAACATCTTTCTTGTAAAACGGAGTTTATGTATCTCTTTACCTTCAAAAATAAAATTCTCGTTTGTGATAATTGTCAAAAAATTACACTGCAAGGGAATATGCATGCAATGCACAAACACATGAATTTATGTCACAAATTAAGAACTAGACAATGAATGAACAAAACAACAACAAAATGAGAAAATATTAGAACAACAAATTCAAGATATCAAGAATAAATTTGACAAGAGCTTGCTAGAAAAAGATGATGAATTTCTTGTTTAAAAAATCATAATAAAAAACTACTTGCAAAAATCAAGAAATTCAAGGATAAGAAATAGTTTATTCAGAAATTAGAACAAGAGAATCAAGATCTCGAGAAGGAATTCAACAAGAAGTTATTAGATAAAGGTGACGAAGCTTCTAACTTAAGAAACCTTAATCAAAGGTTGCTTAAGAAAATCAAAAAATTAAAAGAGTAGTCAGAAAACCAAGACCTTAAGGACAAAGTAGAAAAACCAAAAAACGATAAAGATCTTTTAGGTTTAAAGGTTCATTTTCTAAGTTTACTTCCCTGAATCAATAAGCTAAATAATGACAAGAAGTCGCTACACAAAAAGTTAGAGAAATATATATCAAGGAATTCCTAATTCATAAAGAAACAATGACCAACCTTGTTGAAATACAATAGTCAACATATATAAAATTTGAGACGTTGGAGAAAGAAACTAATACATATGCAAATCTAGTAGTAGGGATATTTTCATATGTCAAGATAAAAGTGGTTGGAATCCAAATATCTCTACCAATAAACATTTGATGATCAGTAGAGTGACACAAATGTGCAAAGAAGACATACTGCAAAAGGAGAATCAAGAAAACATTACAAGAATGAAGAAGAAAGATCGGGTTACACTAACGCCTTATCAACATGAAAATCACAAGGATCGATACTTTAACCAATCATTACATCAACATGATTTTGGACAAAAATAATTGACCTATATGCTGAAAAATATCAATGTTGATCTAGTTGGATCTCAAAGTAGAAATCGTTGTGGGAATAATAATACATCAAGTTCTTTCCAAAAATCCTATAAATGCTTATCTCCACGAAAGATTTAATTAGGGTGGGCAAATCCTTTCACAACTCAACAATTATGTTTAGCACTTAGAAGATCACATCATCTTGTAGCATCAACTATTACAACAAGAATAAAAAAGGATCATGACAAGGCATTACAAGCCAGAACTAGAGAATTTATATATATATAAATATGCTTTGAGGACAAAACATTTCTAAAGGAGAATTCAATGTAATGAACATTAATAATAATAATTAATGAAAGGAAACATGTCTTAACTAAGGGGCATGACTATTCAACCACATGACCAATCAATGTGTATATATATTGTCATGATGGTCATTGTAAATCATATCTATCATTTATTCATTATTAAATATATTTACTACTGTCCTATATGGTGTTTTGTTTGTTATCCTTCTTAAATTGGATATTATGCAAATGAACCTTGTTCATATTTGGGAATGAATTATGTTTGTTCCATGTTATTATTTATCTACCTAGTTTGCCTTACCTAATCCATCTTGTCTTCTTTGACCTTCTATTACATTTAGTCTAAAAAGTCTTCTACAACCCCATTTCCATGAAATATCGGTGAATCTCTAAGTGATGCACCAATCCAAGGGAACTTGTCCATCCTAAATCAGTAACCCACCCATCCAATCTTCTATATGGTTCTTTTTGGGGTAGCATAAATCTATCTAGAAGAATTTATCTTCCATCTGTCATTATTGCACATTACCTTCTCCCATTGCACACATGTTAGAGGGCAATGAGGAAACCAACTGTAGGTGGGAATAATAGTCCATGTTACGTTAGAAAACAAAGATTGTAAGCTAAACTAACTCCTTTGATTCATGTCTCTAACTTCAACTCCCTATTTCACCGAGTCTATATTAGAAAAACTCCCCTCATTAGTAATGACAACTCAAGCTAATAATCCCCCTTGCTAATGGCACAACTCAAATTCCAATACTTACAATTTTATATTTAGCCAATCAATGTATATTATTAAGTTGTCAACACAAACAACATACACGTTAAATTGGAGCATATGTGTTTACAAGGTTTCTAAGCTCATTGTTAGTGCATGCTTCCCTATGCATTCTTTGTAGAATTTTCTACACTTTAGTTGCCTGCTAGTTTGTGTTAACAATTTGTGATTTTCATTCCCAGTCGGTTATGCATAGACTGGGAACTACTTATAAATTTTTCTATAACAGTCAAACACGCAATAAAATGCTACTTACAGGCTGTAAACACATTTAACATTCACACATGAAAATTTGACTCAGAGATTTTTGGCCAAATCGAGCCCTGGAAAAACCCCCACGGGGAAAACCAGTTTGAGAGAGAGAGATATTATTTCTTCAGCAAAATATTCATCACAGCATTACAATGAAGAATTTAACTTATCTTCACCACACAGCAAAATCTTTCTCGAAAAACGTGCACCAACTGAACCTCGAATTATGTGCCTACAGTCTTGAAATGCGTGCCAATGAAACCACAAAAATCTGTGTTATGAAGTCACAGTCCGTACCACCTGTACGGTTCTCGATTTTTGGGCAAAGATACACCTCGAAAACTGTGCAGAACTAACTCAAAAATTCATACCTCGAATTCTGTGCAGGGTAACTCCTCGAAATCCATGCTGTCACTTCAGAAAAATATGTTGTCAGCTTTGGGAACCGTGCTCTGTAATACACCTCGAATTCTGTGCATTCAAACTCGGGTTTTGTGCCCAGTCATACCCTCGAAATCTGTGCAGAGAAATCTCGGGATTTGTGCCCAGTCATTTCACCTTGAAGACCGTGCTGCAACTCGGGATGTGTGCCAACAAAAGTGTCCCTCGAAAACTATGCCCTTGACTGTACTGTACGACAGTCTTGGGAAATGTGCCTAGGAATGTAATGCTGAAGATAATCTTAGAAAACCGTACTGTGCATTAGATGCCCAGACTGATACCTCGAAATCTATGCCAAGTGATGGCTGTAACTCCTCGAAGTGCATGCTAGGGTTCTCTTGGTCTCTCTCTCACGATTTCTCTCTTGTGAAAACTCAACAAGTGAATTAGGTTTTAGCCTCCCTCCCTTTTTGTCTAATTCCTAAATGGGAATCTAATCCAACGGTGGATATAAACTCAATCCAATGGCTAGGATAAGATGAGAGCAAAAATCACTTTAATTAATTCACTTAAATAAATTATTTGCTCACCCACTTTAACTTTAGCAAAAAGTGACTTTAAAAACATAAAGTCTCATTAATGTGTTTTAATGTGAGGGTCACTTTTTCCCCTTCTTAGTGACTTAGGCAATTAGTCACTAGGGGAACACATCCCTAGGTACAAAACTAACACTCCCTCTTACCGAGGAAGGTGTTCCGCACCACTCCCAACTTATCTCTGAAGAAGACAAACTTCCCCCTCCCCAAAGACTTCGTCAGGACATCTGCAACCTGCTGATCAGTGGATATATACTGTAGCTCAACTGCCCCTCTCTGAACATAGTCTCGAATGAAATGGTACCTGATCTCAATGTGTTTCGACCTGTCATGGAAAACCGGATTCTCAGAGAGCTGAATGCAACTCTGATTGTCGCAGTAAATCACCGTAGGTCTCAGCTGTTGATCAAATAAATCTACCAATAACTTACGAAGCCACAGTGCTTCGCAAGTCGCCTGACTGGCTGCCATATACTCAGCCTTAGCAGAACTCAATGCAACGGACTTCTGTTTCCTGCTGAACCACGACACTGCTGCCGAGCCCAAGCTGAAATAGTAACCGGAAGTGCTCTTCCGGTCCCTCACACAACCTGCCCAGTCTGAATCTGTGAACCCAACCAAGCTGACTCCATCCGAACCCCTGTAGTCCAGACCATAATCCACTGTCCCTGCTAGGTATCTCAAGATGTGCTTTGCAGCAGTCCAATGCACACTCCTAGGTTGCACCATGAACTGGCTAAGAGTGTTGACCGCAAAGCACAAGTCTGGTCTGGTGTTGACCAGATACATCAACGATCCGATGAGCTGACGATATAGTGTGGGATCCACCAACTTACCATCTGAAGCATGAAGTTGCTTCAAGTTGGTGATCATAGGTGTAGACATAGGCCTGCAGTCGTCCATCCGAAAAGTCTTCAGAATCTCTGCAGCATACTTCCCCTGTCCTAGGAAAATATGTCCTAGCTCCTGCCATACCTCCATCCCCAAATAGTAATGCATCAGCCCAATATCTGTCATCTCATACTCAGCTGCAAGATCTCTCTTGCACTGTGCAATAAGACTCTCATCTCCAGTGATAAATAAATCATCAACATATAGCAGAAGAATGAGTGGATCTCCACCAACCACAATGTAGTATAGGTTGGGATCAGCCTCACTCTTCTCGAATCCCATCGAAGTTAGATATGCATCTATCCTGGAGTACCAAGCTCTAGGAGCTTACTTCAGACCGTATAAGGCTTTCCTAAGCCTGCACACATGAGAATCTCTCCCATGTATCTCGAATCCCTGTGGCTTCTCCAAATACACCTCCTCCTGCAGAAGACCATTGAGAAATGCGGTCTTCACATCCATCTGGTGGATCTTCCAACCCATCTCTATTGCTATAGATATAACTACCCTGATAGAGGAATACCGAGCCACTGGAGCAAATGTCTCATCATAGTCGACTCCCTCAACCTGTGAGAACCCCCTAGCCACAAACCGAGCCTTGAATTTTTCCACACTGCCATCTGCAGCATGCTTGATCTTGTATAGCCACTTGGAAGTCACAACTGACTTCCCTTCAGGTCTCGGCACAATCTCCCAAGCATCATTCTTTATGATGGAATGATACTCTTCCATCATGGCATCTCTCCATATTTGATGCCGAGAAGCCTCCTCAAATGTAGAAGGCACAGAGTCACGAAGACTCACAACAAGGGCCATCCCATATCTGTCTGGCTCAACAATCGTCCTGATCGGCTCCTGAGGTCTACCAAATGCTTCTGCTTCCTTCAAGGTGTCCTAAAGCCACTTAGGCTTCCTCTTCCTTGAAGGCTCCTCCCAAACTAGTGTATCCTCATCTGAGGAAGTGCCAGAAGCATGAGGTCTAACACCCCGAGGACCTGTAGCTGATCAACTAGTCCCTGAGGACCCTGCAATCTGTGAGCCTGAAACCTGTGATCCTGAACCTGTGCCAACCCCTGAACCTGTCCTTGTACCTGTCCCTGATCCTGTAATCTGAACCACTGATCCTTTAGAAGCCGTACCTGTACCCTGTGATCCAATCACCCCAGAAACCTATGGACCTGAAACTTGTATGGAAGAAGCCTGACTCAACTGAGGTGTGGGAGCTGGTGGCTCCCCCTGCTCCATCTCTCTCGACTTCCTGAAGGCCCTCTCCTCATCAAACTTCACCTCCTGCCTAACTACAACTCTCCTCTGGCCAGGAATGTAAAACCGATATGCCTTCGAAGTCTCATCGTAGCCCACAAAGATACCTCTCTCTGTGGTGGGCTCGAACTTCGTCCTCTGCTCAGAAGGGACGTGAGATTAAGTCAAAGAGCCAAATATCCGAAAATGGCTCACCTCAAGCTTCTTGCCTGAATACATCTCCTCTAGAGTCATCCTCCCCAAGGCACGGTGGGGACTCCTGTTCTGCAGATACACTGCAGTGTTGCAAGTCTCTGCCCATAGAAAGAACGTCAACCCCTGATCATGAAGCATGGCTCTCGCTGCTCCAACGATCGACCTGTTCTTTCTCTCTGCTACTCCATTCTGCTCAGGAGTGTAGGGAACTATCAACTGTCATTGTATACCCTCCTGCCTGCAGAAAGCGTTGAACTCCTTGGAGGTATACTCACCCCCGTTATCTGATCTCAACATCCTGATCTTCCTCCCCGTCTGCTTCTCCACAAGGGCTTTGAACCCTTGGAAGACACTCAATACAAGTGGGGACTTCTTGCTCCTCAAGAAGTAGATCCAGGTCTTCCTGGAGTAGTCATCAATGAAGCTGATATAGTACTCATGACCAGTCAAAGATACTGTGGACATAGGACCGCAAATGTCAGAATGAATCAAGTCAAGCACTCCTGTTGCTCTCGTGTCACTGCTAGGAAACACAGTCTTGGTGTACTTACCCAAAGCACACCCTCTGCACACATCACTCTGCTCAGTCTCGAACTCAGGTAAACCTGTGACCATGCTCCTCAACAATCTCAGAGCGGGGTGATGTAAATGGGCCATCCTCCTGTGCCATAACTCACATAGCTCACTGATGCTGTTGTGTGCTAGAGCATGCTATGGCTGAAACAATAACTTGTACAGTCGTCCACATCTAACTCCTATATCCATGGGAGTAGATACACCTGTGGTCTTGGGAAACACCTGCACTCTCCCATCTGAGAAGCTCACCCCAAGACCCCTGTCCTCAATAGTGGAAACTGAAACAAGGTTCTTTTTCAGCGCAGGGACGTACAACACATCCCTCAAAGTCATGGGACTCATGAACTCCCTCTCAAATGTAACAGTCCCCTGACCCACTGCTCTAACAATGGTGTTGTCACCAAGTACCACCTCCACCTCTCTATCTGTCCGTGATAACTCGGAGAAGAACTCCTGAGTACCTGTCATGTGTCTCGAGGCTCTGCTGTCAATGTACCACGTACCAGTTGTGGATGGACCTATCTGATGCCCTGTCAACAATGAGTGCTCACTCTCCATCTCCATGTCTGTGCTGGTGTCTAGGGAGACTCTCTCTCTCTCACTCTGTCCAACATATAGGGAAAACTACCTCTGAAACCTGTCACCAAACTCATCAATCTCTGCTGAGGCTGCTGTGTGCTGTCCCTGTCCCTTCTTGTTCTTCTTGTTTGGACACTGAGATGCATAGTGCCCAAACGCCTAACAACAATATCACTTGATTTTACTCAATTCCTTCTTCTGTCCACCCTGTGGATGCTGCTGCTGCTGCTGCCCCCTTGGCCCCATTCTTCTTGGGACCCTTCTTCTTCTTCCCCTTGGCTGTCAGAGCCACGTTCTCCTCATCTGCCACACCACCTGATGAACTACCCTGTACGAGACCCCTCCTGGTCTCCTCCTGCACAAAGTCATCCCACAGCCTCTCCCAAGATGGTAGGTTCTCCCTGCCCACTATGGCCTGCACAAATACACTCCAGAACTTTGAAGCCCCGTTCACTGCTGTGCGTACTAGCTCAGTAGGAGATACTACTTCACCAACCGCTGCCAGTTCATCCCGAACTGCAGAAATCCTAGTGAGGTAAGCTGTGACTCCCTCTCCTCCATTCATCTTGATACTCTTGAGCTTCTCCTCGAGAACCATCTTCCTGTTCTCATTAGAGCTCTCATACAAGTTGATCAAGGCACTCCACATCTCATGTGCCTTGGTCTTCCCAGAAATGTGAGGGATTATGTGGTCTTTTACTGCATCTAGGATGATCCTCCTGGCCTTACAGTCTTTCTTGTTGAAGGTTGAAAGAGCTGTAGCATCCGAGCCATCTGGAATGGTAATGGGGTTGGTAGTGGTGTTCCTCACCACCTCCACCCATAACTCATTTTCTTCCAAAAGCAACAAAATTCTGGCCTTCCAAGGCACAAAATTTTCTATCCCATTCAACCTGTCTTCAATCCTCAAACCTGTAGCCATCTGAAAATCAACCAAATAGAATGTTGCCCACTAACAGAAGGTAAGAATACTGAAATTTCTGAGGTCTGCAATTTTATGTGTGTCTGCAAACTATCTTGTTTTTCTGCCCCCTTTGCTTTGATAACATGTAGAATTTTCTGCACTTTAGTTGCCTGCTGGTTTGTGTTAACAATTTGTGATTTTCATTCCCAGTCGGTTATGCATAGACTAGGAACTACTTATAAATTTTTCTATAACAGTCAAACACTCAATAAAATGCTACTTACAGGCTGTAAACACATTTAACATTCACACATGAAAATTTGACTCAGAGATTTTGGCCAAATCGAGCCCTGGAAAAACCCCCATGGGGAAAACCAGTTTGAGAGAGAGATATATTATTTCTTCAGCAAAATATTCATCACAGCATTACAATGAAGAATTTAACTTATCTTCACCACACAGCAAAATCTTTCTCGAAAAACGTGCACCAACTGAACCTCGAATTATGTGCCTACAGTCTTGAAATGTGTGCCAATGAAACCACAAAAATCTGTGCTGTGAAGTCGCAGTCCATACCACCTGTACGGTTCTCGATTTCTGGGCAAAGATACACCTCGAAAACTGTGCAGAACTAACTCAGAAATTCATACCTCGAATTCTGTGCAAGGTAACTCCTTGAAATCCATGATGTCACTTCAGAAAAATATGTTGTCAGCTTTGGGAACCGTGCTCTGTAATACACCTCGAATTCTGTGCATTCAAACTCGGGTTTTGTGCCCAGTCATACCCTCAAAATCTTTGCAGAGAAATCTCAGGATTTGTGCCCAGTCATTTCACCTTGAAGACCGTGCTGCAACTCGGGATGTGTGCCAACAGAAGTGTCCCTCGAAAACTATGCCCTTGACTGTACTGTACGACAGTATTGGGAAATGTGCCCAGGAATGTAATGCTGAAGATAATCTCAGAAAACCGTACTGTGCATTAGATGCCCAGACTGATACCTCGAAATCTGTGCCAAGTGATGGTTGTAACTCCTAGAAGTGCATGCTAGGGTTCTCTTGGTCTCTCTCTCACGATTTCTCTCTTGTGAAAACTCAACAAGTGAATTAGGTTTTAGCCTCCCTCCCTTTTTGTCTAATCCCTAAATGGGAATCTAATCCAACGGTGGATATAAACTCAATCCAATGGCTAGGATAAGATGAGAGCAAAAATCACTTTAATTAATCCACTTAAATAAATTATTTGCTCACCCACTTTAACTTTAGCAAAAAGTGACTTTAAAAACATAAAGTCTCATTAATGTGTTTTAATGTGAGGGTCACTTTTCCCCCTTCTTAGTGACTTAGGCAAGTGGTCACTAGGGGAACACATCCCTAGGTACAAAACTAACATTCTTTAATTTCTCTCTATAAAAGCTTCAATCTCAAAATTCCACAATTCCCTACCTATAGGTACATGCATGGCTTTGTTTTACATATATGTTGAATGCTAAAAAAAAAAATCAGTATATTGAAAACTTAAAAATAGTATACATCTTCTACATGTGGGCACCCAAGGAATGTGATTCCATCACCAAACATCTTGATAGGAAGGTCTCACTTTAATTTTTAATGTTAAAATTTAAGTTGTTTTATATTTATTTTCAAACATTAATATTAAAAGTTGGATTTAACTTCAATAAAGGATGTTGACTTGATTTGGGGTGTAATTTTCATGGCTTGCTTAAAGCATTTGATGATTTATGAGTAGAGCATCATGTTTTGGGTTTGTTCAAGCAAAAAATAATAGAGATTGGTTTTGTTGGGAATCTTTTAGAGACCACGCACTTACTCTATTAAGTTTACTAGTCAACATACCATTTCCTAAGTATGATTTGAATAACAACATTGTTGGGATCCTCTCTAAGGGTGTAATGAGGGGGTTGAAGGGTCTATTAGTGTTCTATATTTTGATTTTATTTGTTATCATATTTTTCACTTATTTTTAGAATTATGTGAGTAGAATGTTGTAATTTTATCTCTTTCATAGGATAGTAAATCAAGTGTTCAATGATTTAATAAATGCATATAATAAATAAATAGAAGACATTGGATGACCCAATCCATTTTTCTATCATTATTATGTTTGCCTAAGAAGCCCTTTCATTTCATAAAGATGATCACACTTTATCCACAGGAAGAAGTAAGCATAAGATTAGTGAGAAACATTTTTCAAGCCTAATTAATATTCCATTTACAAATAATAAATTTACACGAATTTAGAATTGTCTGTATATCTCTCTATATGGAGAGCTTTATATATATATTCCAAGGAAACCCTCAAGGAATTTCCCTGTATTTTGCAGATGGTACCTACTACAAACCCATCAACATTGATTACAACGTCTATCCCAACAGTGACATCAAGGCACATGCAGTGCCCCTCTAACCGGAAGGCCACCGAAGTTCTAGATTTTGAAATCAAGTTTTGTAACCAGCTCCTAGCAGTTGTTTTTCCTTCTTTTTATTTCAATAATAAATAAGTATCATTATGCTTTCGTTATGCTAATTTTCTGCATAATTTTAGTGATTAGAAAAATGTCTAGCAGCATACAGTGCACCTACATACATATAATTGTAATTTCTTGCATAATACTCAGTATATTGAAATATAAATCATTTTTCTAACTACCAGTAGAATACCTGGACCGATGTAGGTTGTAGATTGCCCCTATCCACTTCGTAGCTCCTTTGGTCCAAGCCTTAGTAACCAAAAATAGATGATCCACCCTGCCGACCAGCTCTTATCATGCTGGCCCTAGGAAACCGACGGGTTTCCTAGCCCCCGAGCCCACAAACCAATAATCCCGACAGCATCCTTCCTTAGTTCCTTTCCATAGTTCAAGAGTTAACCCCACCTCATTCTTTTGAGTTTCCCACCTCCTCAAAGCTTCAAGTTATCCCCCTCCTCGGAATTCCTCCTTTTCATCAAAATACTAAGTGTACTTCTCCCAAAAACCAACCCCCCTCTCATCTCCGTGAGACCATTGCTTTATAGATCCATTTTCCTCCTCCACTTGCCTTCTTGTTTACTCCACCGCCCTCCATAAGAACCCTCGAGCCCCCAAAACATTAAATTGATTTCTTGTTTTACAATCCAATTCATAAATAAATATTATTTTATAGTACTTCTGTTCTCGAGCAGTTCTATGGTATTAAGACTAGTTAGGTTGGATTTGATGGGTTGAATTTACATTATTTAATGATTCTTGGAATATTCATTTTTAAGTCATTCACGAAGGCGGTGGATTCAATATTAGTCTTATCCTCCATTTAATAGGTTGAATAAATAATAATTAAATACTATCATGTTGACCCTTTCAAATTTGAAGTGGTAGTTTGTTTTAATTATAAATATATATATAAAAATCAAATCTCAGATCGGTTTTGTGACATGACAGTAATTTATGAATATAAATTTAATTGAGTTTTATCTTAACCTTCCTCATTTAATAATTTAATAATACTCCTTTCTCGTTTCAGAACAATAAATTAATTAATTTAATAATTCAAACATGTTCACTTACCCACTTATGATTTCTTTCATTCCAATAAGGACGCATTATCATTATTAACATTAGTTAAATAATAATAATAATAATATTAAATAAACATAATAATACTAATAATAATAAATATTAATGGTGATTTAAGTACCTTAGCACTAATCTAACATACTTAATTAATAATAAGTACCTTAGCACTAATCTAACATACTTTCATTGATAAACGAAGTACTCTTAAGGGTTTAATTAATCAATATTAACAATTAGATAATACACGCTTCCAGCATTAATGTTTATCTCCTATACTTCATATTTCGATACCTTCACTTGACGAGAATTACAATTGGCGGCAATTATCTTAATTGTTCAGTACAATGTTTACATATAAGATTAATTAACTTATTTTATACATAAACCAATCGATCATCTATTACTCATGTCGTTTACCCAAACCTTAACTAAGTTATCTATGACAACTTATAACATTTTTAAATACTGATAAGTATGTCGTAAACAGATACTATTGCACATGTACAAAATGTGCATGCGTGGCCAGCGTATGCACAGGTCTAACAAGTACTATAAACATACCTCATGTTTCCTATGCTTAACAACTAACTAATACTAATAATACCTCATGCAAACAGAACAAGTATATATATTTATCATAACATTACTAAAACATCATCGGTCATTATATCAGTTAACCTTTAATATTTCATTTCATTATCTTTATGATTACATTGGTTCAATCAATCAAGTACAAGGAAATCTACCTACTACCACTAACTCGAGATCAATGAATACCCAACCCTCAACAGTACTAACTAAATATCCTCCCATCCTAACCTGCATCCGCATCCTCCCTATCCTTCCTCTGCTAGTACAAAAGTGGATGTCAGCTATACTAACCTAGCCACATAGAACGTGAGAGCGGTAGCGTCGGCTAACTAGCGGACCTAACCTCTCCTAGCAGGCATCCGACCATCGTCATCACAACAACTTGGGGAGCGTGTCTCAGCACGGCCCTCCCACGACCTCGGGTATCATAGAAACATAGGGTGGGCAATACATCCATCCCTCTCAACATACTGGGTCTACGCCCTTATCGACTCATACTTTGTTGCTCTCGAGATTATTGGTTTGTGTCATCGCATCATCAACTTTGGTAAACAAGGCTCTCTGCAAAATAGGTACTATACCATACTTCGTATCAGGTATCCGACTATTACATAGCCCCGATGTCCTGCGGATTAGTACTTTGCAGCCATACATTTATAACAATATTTCCATTCTATCATCGTCTGATCCATATTGTCAACATCATTTATTTCTTCACATAAAATCATTAAATCGATCACAACATAAATACCACATCATATATATCACATTTCATCCAGGACGATTATTAAACATATACTATCATTATGAAATAAAAGAATCTCGTGATAACTACAACATAGTAACCACATAAACCAAATAACATCATGAGGATGGTAACATCATAACATCATAATCGTAGTATCAGCATGGGCACAGTAACATCCTAAACATAGTAGCAACATATCATCATGTCTAACATGCCGAGAATATAGTTCACTCTGTCTAGCTAAGTCGAACAGATAATAAGCAAAGAAAGTGAAAGGTGTCTAACTCACAAACACGCCTAGTCAAAATATGGGGCGTTACATACACCCACCCTTCAGGAAACTTCGTCCCGAAGTTATGGTCAAAATAGTGAGGGAAACATCTCGACGCATAATCTATGTGTCCTCCCAGGTAGGAGATCGTGGCTATACTTGTCCCACTGGACCTAAAATTGACCAAACACATTGATGGCACCTTACAGTTTTACTTCTTTTATCCCATGATATGTATTCTAATAATTGAAAAAACATTTAGATTAATCTTTCTGTAGAATCTCAATATTATATCTAGAAATCCTAAAGGTTATAATCAGGTGCTATCCTCCTTGGCTTTGTTCTCCTTACCTATTTTTTTAAAAAAATATCCCTTTGGTTATACCATCAAGTGAGGTTTACTCGTCACACTACCAAGTTTTCATCATACGCATGTATTTAGCATGAAGTAATCATTAAGGTTATCATATCTCTTGCAGGAAAAGAATATCCACATTAACAAATCCTAATGCCATACATTATTATTACCCTAGCGGAAATAAGCAATTTGTATCTATGATAACCAAAAGTAATATAACATTAATTAAATTAGGAGAACTATCATTGTTTACAAGGTTTTTGTGACAATATCTTATCAGAATGAAAATGTTACCAAGTTTTTTTATTGTTCTCTTCTTTTATATGTGATATAATTGGAAGGGGAACCATTACTTCCAATAAATTTATAGCTAATTTGTTCTCGAAATCTAAGTTTCCTATACCTACGCTTATTAATCTACATGGATCTTATTGATCCATCATGCACTATGACTTCTTCATATGCTACTAATGTGAATTTAACCTATTTATGTGGCATCAAGCTTTGTTCCTATTTTGCGAGATGTTGATGTCAATGGAGACATATTTTCCTTTCTTCATAATGTTATAATTCTTACTTTGTTAACTCTCTGTAAAGAAATATTATTATTCTTATTTTTATTTTATATATTTATATATATATATTTCTTTTCTTTGAGGTGATGATCGCTTTTCCTCCATCCTATAATAGGGGTTTAAACATCGTAACTTTATTCATTGTGATGCACATCGGTTACTATTTTGCCTTCATCATTATTCCATTTATCGTCATTACTTCTCTTAACTTCGTATATGCTTACTGAGGCTAACTTACTAGTTCCCCACCAATCTCCATACTTTTATTTTGTATCGCTTGTTCGCTTTGTAATTATTAAATCCTAGTTGTTTCCCAATAATATTTTCCTTCAAAACATGCCAATTTTGCATAAGCAAGACTAGCGACATATAGCCTCTACCCCTTTCGCACACCTACTTAGTTCCTTCAATCTCTTTCTACTTACCATATTGAAACATGATTAATTGCACACAATGTGGCAGAATACATCATATTGATTAATTAGTACTATCAAGCATCAATATCCAACACTTGTGCACATATATTTATTTACCAATTTGATGCCTAGATTCAACTATGTTAGCTCAAACTATGGTGTTTGCCAATACAACTAGACTTTTAACGTCTTCTCATAAATGAAGGTGTTTAGGGGTAATGTATGTAACTTATTTATTATACGTAAGTTATGGATGTATAGCATAGCCTTTCCTCACCGTATTGCATCATTGCAACACTCAAACATAGACAATGATTATAATACCATAAAATATATGTTTTCATACAAACCACAATGAGGTAAAAACCTAACCTTTCCCAAATTCCAACTATGGAAGGATCAACACTATGCCATTACTGGAAGAATCGTGGCGATGTCGATGACGACGACAGAGGTGGAGGTGAAGGTGGTCGACCTAGACCTCGACCTCGATGTGTTATTGCAATGATTGATTCTATGTTCATGATCAAAACATCAAATCATTAATTCCTCTATCGAAAAATTTTTAGAAATGCCTATATTTATACTTATGTGCGAGGAACATTTTGTTAGGATCAACGTGTTGAAATCTATGGTCGGTTCCATTCATGATTTTGTCATGTAGTGAAATTAGCATCTTAGCATTCAGCTCGCCATGCTTGTGGCTATGTTTACTATCTGATTGTTTTTGTGTTGGACACACACACATATATTCTGTCGTTGGAATACAATTTGTGTTATCTTTAAGCCCGTAAGCAAGAATGAGATTGCTGACACCTTATGGAGGGCGGCGACCGAATATGAACTTTAAATGTTTACAAAATCAATTTTGAAATGAGTCTCGTGGATTGTGTGGAGGGTTGTCCAGGGTTCGATCCTCCAAGGCACCATAACTTTTATTACAATGGTAATGCTCTTGTCTGAGCTTAACGCTCGACTGTTTGATGGCATGCGTGGCTGCCCCCGTTACGACCTGGCATTTGGTCGCTAGCAATTTCGACAGACTCAGGGTGTTGAGCTTGGGCTGGTTCCGCTATCCTTTTATTACAATACTCCTATCGATAGATTATTGGGTGTTTTATGACTTTCAATTTAGTAGTATTTTGGTATAAACGATTTAGGATTCCCTTTTCTGGAATTGTTCCTAAAATTGACACAGGCATAAATTCATTCATAGTTTTAATATACAGTAATTTTGGAACCTAAAACTTTTTTTTTTTTCAAACCATCCAACTAGTTTCTGATCATTGTTTAGTTGGTTTTGTTTTCTGTATCGTCCATCGCAAATGGAATTGCATAGCCTTCAATTAGGGTTTATCACCAATCTATAATCAAATTAATGTTTTTAGGTTGTCAAATCTTTTTTTTTTTGGTAAGCCAAGAAGACCTGTAAATGCAATCAATAAAAGATACCTATTTTTTTTTCCTACAAGATCATCTACTTAGATAACTAACAAAACAAGTATTTAAAGGCCTCTAATCAAATACAGTCATTGACTTAGTGACCCTTGGCTAGGCATACACGGCTGGAAATGCTTCGATTCGATACATCAGGCTTTAGGAGTTATATGGGTTTCCATTTCTTTTCAACTTCAAAAACAAATAACTTTACCTAGTTGAACAACGAGTACTTTTACCATGGCTTATAACTATCGCGACAAAGCGATTATACACACATCTTATATACAGTTTACACCTCTTTAAAAGGCTGAAATATTAACATAAATCGTAGCAGCAAAGCGTTTAAGCAAAAATACAGTCAACGGCATAACTACATCCTATAAAGAAATCATTACAGTTTGCATTGAACCAAATAGGTATCTTCGGCCGGTGCAGACCTAAAATACAGTCAACGGGTGGCGAGGTGCTTCGGCCATTTCCAAGTTATGAGGCCGAGGAAATTCCCCGTGCCAATTAAAGCAGAGAAAGGTTTGCTACAATAATTTTCCTAATACTTGCTTCGCTGTCAAAGCTCGGACCATCATTTTGAAACTACACACTTATATCACAGAACACCTAGATATCTCCTTTAACTTTGTAATTTGTATAATTTGTGATTGGAATATGACATCTTACAGATTAATTAAAGGGTATTTGACGTGACCTGGAGTCTGGAGCTTGACTTTGGATAGTGATTAACGCTCCAAAAAACAAAACTCTATGCTTTTGATCAATAGGCATTGAAACTTTTAAAGACAGATTTCTGGATAAATTTAACGCTCAGAAATAACAACCAGACAATCTGGGGAAGAAATCACTGAAAGATGTAAACAGTGTACATTTGATTGTGTCATATTTAGGCTATTTGAAGTTGGGAATCAGTACGGCCAGCCGATCTGTGGAAAACAACAGTCCATACAGGCTATGCTCCTTTTACAGTGTAATATTTTTACAGGTATCTGGTGATTCTTTTTCAGTTTTTATATTGAGTAAAACGCCTCCTTTTTTTTTCATTCAAGATTATGATTATATATATAATGGTTTAATCTCCAGTTTCATGTTTAAAATTTATGGGATCTTCCTCTACTTCCCTTGCATAAATTTTTTTGTTTTATCTTTGTTCTGCTAAGTTTAAAGCTAAATCGTGTAGCATGAAATATACTAATATACTTCTATATCATTGACTCTTCTAATCAGAGTTGTATTTTGTTCTCATTGCAGGTAAAGAAAACTAGTTTACACACAAAAGAAAAAAAATGGGTATGCTGCTAATTCTTCTATAAGGGATACTACCTTCTAGTTGGATGCCTTTTAGTAGCCTTTTGAGAAGTGTTTCTCAAGATCTCTGCTCATTTACGAGTTGTAATAATTTATATATATATATATATATTTTGTATTCAAGATAGCCATTAGCCTCTTTACAGGCTTGTATTTCCCAAGTTTTATTTTCAAGAAAATTGTAATCTAGAACTATTTTCTAATTGACTTGAATAAAACAAGTTTTTGTTTAAACTCTATTATGCTTTATTTAATTTGTCTTTTATAGTTCGCTGTGATTGGCCATTAAGGTCCTAGTTTTCGATCCTAAGGCTCTGATACCAAATGCAGTGCCCCTCTAACCGGAAGGCCACCGAAGTTCTAGATTTTGAAATCAAGTTTTGTAACCAGCTCCTAGCAGTTGTTTTTCCTTCTTTTTATTTCAATAATAAATAAGTATCATTATGCTTTCGTTATGCTAATTTTCTGCATAATTTTAGTGATTAGAAAAATGTCTAGCAGCATACAGTGCACCTACATACATATAATTGTAATTTCTTGCATAATACTCAGTATATTGAAATATAAATCATTTTTCTAACTACCAGTAGAATACCTGGACCGATGTAGGTTGTAGATTGCCCCTATCCACTTCGTAGCTCCTTTGGTCCAAGCCTTAGTAACCAAAAATAGATGATCCACCCTGCCGACCAGCTCTTATCATGCTGGCCCTAGGAAACCGACGGGTTTCCTAGCCCCCGAGCCCACAAACCAATAATCCCGACAGCATCCTTCCTTAGTTCCTTTCCATAGTTCAAGAGTTAACCCCACCTCATTCTTTTGAGTTTCCCACCTCCTCAAAGCTTCAAGTTATCCCCCTCCTCGGAATTCCTCCTTTTCATCAAAATACTAAGTGTACTTCTCCCAAAAACCAACCCCCCTCTCATCTCCGTGAGACCATTGCTTTATAGATCCATTTTCCTCCTCCACTTGCCTTCTTGTTTACTCCACCGCCCTCCATAAGAACCCTCGAGCCCCCAAAACATTAAATTGATTTCTTGTTTTACAATCCAATTCATAAATAAATATTATTTTATAGTACTTCTGTTCTCGAGCAGTTCTATGGTATTAAGACTAGTTAGGTTGGATTTGATGGGTTGAATTTACATTATTTAATGATTCTTGGAATATTCATTTTTAAGTCATTCACGAAGGCGGTGGATTCAATATTAGTCTTATCCTCCATTTAATAGGTTGAATAAATAATAATTAAATACTATCATGTTGACCCTTTCAAATTTGAAGTGGTAGTTTGTTTTAATTATAAATATATATATAAAAATCAAATCTCAGATCGGTTTTGTGACATGACAGTAATTTATGAATATAAATTTAATTGAGTTTTATCTTAACCTTCCTCATTTAATAATTTAATAATACTCCTTTCTCGTTTCAGAACAATAAATTAATTAATTTAATAATTCAAACATGTTCACTTACCCACTTATGATTTCTTTCATTCCAATAAGGACGCATTATCATTATTAACATTAGTTAAATAATAATAATAATAATATTAAATAAACATAATAATACTAATAATAATAAATATTAATGGTGATTTAAGTACCTTAGCACTAATCTAACATACTTAATTAATAATAAGTACCTTAGCACTAATCTAACATACTTTCATTGATAAACGAAGTACTCTTAAGGGTTTAATTAATCAATATTAACAATTAGATAATACACGCTTCCAGCATTAATGTTTATCTCCTGTACTTCATATTTCGATACCTTCACTTGACGAGAATTACAATTGGCGGCAATTATCTTAATTGTTCAGTACAATGTTTACATATAAGATTAATTAACTTATTTTATACATAAACCAATCGATCATCTATTACTCATGTCGTTTACCCAAACCTTAACTAAGTTATCTATGACAACTTATAACATTTTTAAATATTGATAAGTATGTCGTAAACAGATACTATTGCACATGTACAAAATGTGCATGCGTGGCCAGCGTATGCACAGGTCTGACAAGTACTATAAACATACCTCATGTTTCCTATGCTTAACAACTAACTAATACTAATAATACCTCATGCAAACAGAACAAGTATATATATTTATCATAACATTACTAAAACATCATCGGTCATTATATCAGTTAACCTTTAATATTTCATTTCATTATCTTTATGATTACATTGGTTCAATCAATCAAGTACAAGGAAATCTACCTACTACCACTAACTCGAGATCAATGAATACCCAACCCTCAACAGTAGTAACTAAATATCCTCCCATCCTAACCTGCATCCGCATCCTCCCTATCCTTCCTCTGCTAGTACAAAAGTGGATGTCAGCTATACTAACGTAGCCACATAGAACGTGAGAGCGGTAGCGTCGGCTAACTAGCGGACCTAACCTCTCCTAGCAGGCATCCGACCATCGTCATCACAACAACTTGGGGAGCGTGTCTCAGCACGGCCCTCCCACGACCTCGGGTATCATAGAAACATAGGGTGGGCAATACATCCATCCCTCTCAACATACTGGGTCTACGCCCTTATCGACTCATACTTTGTTGCTCTCGAGATTATTGGTTTGTGTCATCGCATCATCAACTTTGGTAAACAAGGCTCTCTGCAAAATAGGTACTATACCATACTTCGTATCAGGTATCCGACTATTACATAGCCCCGATGTCCTGCGGATTAGTACTTTGCAGCCATACGTTTATAACAATATTTCCATTCTATCATCGTCTGATCCATATTGTCAACATCATTTATTTCTTCACATAAAATCATTAAATCGATCACAACATAAATACCACATCATATATATCACATTTCATCCAGGACGATTATTAAACATATACTATCATTATGAAATAAAAGAATCTCGTGATAACTACAACATAGTAACCACATAAACCAAATAACATCATGAGGATGGTAACATCATAACATCATAACCGTAGTATCAGCATGGGCACAGTAACATCCTAAACATAGTAGCAACATATCATCATGTCTAACATGCCGAGAATATAGTTCACTCTGTCTAGCTAAGTCGAACAGATAATAAGCAAAGAAAGTGAAAGGTGTCTAACTCACAAACACGCCTAGTCAAAATATGGGGCGTTACAGCACACAACAAAGGAAAGTAGCCCGAGGGATTAACCTTGAGACCTCTTGTATGAAGCTCAAAGCACTCAACCACTTGGAGCTAGTTGTACCTAGTGCAAACCCATCGACATTGATTATGACTTCTAACCCAACAGGGGCATCGGATCGAATGAGGTAGTGCAACAAAGGCAAACAACCGAAGCAATTAACCTTGAGACCTATTGTATGAAGCTCAAAGCACTCAACCACTTGAGCTAGCCTATTCCCTGTATTTTGCAGATGTATATAGGGCAAACTCATCGACATTGATTACAACATCTAATCCAACAAGGGCATCGAGTGAGGCACACAACAAAGGAAAGCAACCCAAGGGATTAATCTTGAGACCTTTTCTATGAAGCCCAAAGCACTCAACCACTCAAGCTAGGTGTACCTAGTGCAAACCCATCAACATTGATTATGATATCTAACCCAACGAGGACATCAAGTGAGGCATGCAACAAAGGCAGGAAACCTGAGGGATTAACCTCAAGACCTCTTGTATGAAGCTCAAAGAACTCATATATAAAACAATTTTATGTATGAAGGTAGCACCTTACATGATTATCTGAATAGATAATATATATATAATTTTATAATTGAATGATGATTTACAGAGACAGTGAGCCATGTTTAAATATGGCTGATAGGCCAACGTACCTGTCTATTAATAATAGACATGTCGTATGATAACCATTAATTAATAACTAATTAACATAGTAATGACTAAATAGTAAACTAACATTAATTAACAATTGTAATAACCATTTAGGTTTATTACAAGTCATCCTTCTCTGAAAAGATTCGACCACGAATCTTCTACGAGCAAGCTGCAGCTGGAATTCTTGCCACAAATAACTGTGCCACGGTTTAGCAGTTCTTGGAATAATTGGTCACATTTCCATTCAAATTTTATCATGCTTATGATTCTGTAGATGAACGCATAATAACTAAGTGGCGCATATTTCGGATCTGCTAATCTGACGATGTTCTTTTGATCTTCTAATTTGGTTTTCTTATATGTAGCAGCAACTACTAATAATGTACTTATTTCCTTGTCTGACGAACTTGTCTTTAGTTGTTCCCTGGGATCCTTCCTATCTTGAGTTGAGACTATTGGTAGAATGTTCATCTCTTCATTTGTCACATCTTCTGGGTTTCGCTCTTCTACGATATCGTGATTAAGTTCATCTTTGACTCTTTTATTTTCATCTTTGCATTCTTCTGCAACTTTAATTCTCTCATAATTGTTGTTGACATTGACTTTGTTGAAGTCATTGACTTCTATGACGCCGCCATTTTCTTTACAATTGATATTGACACTATGATTGTTAATATCCTTGTCTTCTACCTCTTCTGTTTCATTGTCCTTGTTGTCGTCTACTTGAACAAGTCCTTGTTCTGGAGTTTCACAGACAATTTTATAGATTTTTCAGGTGGCGTATTAAGGTGTCTTACTTCCTTGTCTGACGAGCTTTTCTTTATTTGTTCTCTGGGAACCTTTTGAGATTCTAGAACATCTTGAGTTGCGACTACTGATAGAGTGTTGACATCATTATTTTTACAATTGATATTGACATCATGATTGTCAATATCATCTTGATTTTTCATATCCTTGTCCTCTGCAGCTTCTGATTCATCATCTTTGACATCGTCTTCCTTATCATGTACTTTGCTCTGACTGGACAACTTTATAGGATTTTTTACTGGCGCACTAATGCGACTTACTTCCCTACCTTGTAAGAAACTGCAACGAATTTCCGAAAGATGTGCATATTTTTTACTAAGTATCGCATTTTGAGGTTTGTAGTTGGGATGTCTTTTGTTATCCCTCCAGGATTCTAGTGGCTTGGATCTTTTATGCGGAGGAATATAAGGAGGTGGCCGGTGTGGTTTCCCTTCCTTTCTGGTTGTAATAGCAACTTCAGATTCTTCCATACTTGAATATTTAGGGGTCGTCATAGTACCTTGTTCCTCTTTACTTGGGAAACTGGGAGTCGTATTTGCTTCTTTTGTTGAGAGTGCATATGCAGTTTCCAGCTCTACTTGACTTGAGAACTCGGGACTCGCAATAGTTTCTTCCTTTATGGTTGTAGTCCCTTCTTCTGTTGTGAGTGCATATGCATTTTCCAATTCTGTTATATGCATATATATAAAAAAAAACTTATGTAGGCCCATTTCTAAGTTGAACTATTAGTTATTTACATAAATGACTCCTAAAGAACTCATATATAGAACAAACTTATGTATGCTTTGTTATATGCATATATATAACAAACTTATGTAGGCCCAAGTTGAACTATTAGTTATTTACATAAATGACTCCTATTTGGCTTGAGTGACATTAACATAATTTAATGAAAAGGGATATACAAGGCATTCAAAGGGAATTGTCGTGTTTAAAATGAAACGCTTTAGCACACAATTATAAAATGTCAGCAAACTTTAAAATTGTGAAGGTACTTGCTTGCAAATATTGATTTACCTATTTTTGGGCTAATTTATAAAATGTCAACAAACTATAAGATGTGGAGGCACTTGCTTACAAGTATTAATTTCCCTAATGATTCTAAGATCTCGTCTTCCTCGGACGTAAGGAAATAAGTTAATGGCCCAAGACCTAGAGGCATATGGCAGGGTATAAGACTAACCCCCTCACAAACCACCAAGAAGTTATTTAAGGTGGTGTGGTTTTCCTTGAATAACAGTGATGAGTCAAGTCACATTTGCAAATAGCAACCAATTATGGTTGTCCTCAGTGCCAATTTGACAACCAAGTTATGATATGTTTTGCCATCTTCGAGGAAAAAAAGGTATCGATTTCCCTCACATATTTATACCCTTCAATTGAAATAAGAAATACCTCAACAATCTCAAAGGGAAATCTTTCTTTAAAAATGCATGGTTTTGCCACCAAGATTTGTTTGTTAAAAGATCTAAAATATGTGAAATAAGAAAATATTTGAAGACATCAATTGGCATTTTGATTGTCCTAACATATTTATACCCTTCAAGTGGATTAAGAAATACCTCAACAATCTATAAGGGAAATCTTACTTAAAAAATTGTATGGATTTTGCAAGCAACATTTGTTTGTTAAAAGATTTAGAACATATGAAATAAGAAAATATTTTAAGATATAAATTGGCAGTTTCAGAGAAGCAAGAAATCCAATTGGTCTTCTAAGTGAGATTATTAGATCAAATGTAAAGAAATCTAAAGAGATTTCATTCTACCTTGCTAATGAAACTCTTTGTATTGAAAAACCCATGAAAGGAAGAACAACTATCAAGGAACATACAAAGCCAAATAGAGGACCTTGATTGAGAGTTGAGAGATCACCACAAATTAATCTTAGTTGATGTTGCAAGATGAAATCGTGGAAGAGAGGATGAAGGGGACTTCACTTTAGATCCCCAAGGATCACATTATTCATATTTTCACTTAGTATTGGGAACACGTGATAAACATCACAAAGACCAACAATCTGTACAAGGATTGGTACGAGCAATTAAATCTGGCATTATATAACGAGTATAAGAGATTCATGTTTAATGATAGAAACGATGAAAATAGACATGACACAATGAATTAACTATTAATGCATCTATGGCCAAGATAAGGATGGTTACATAATTTTTTGGAGGATGTGGAATATTTTCACGTCCAATGAAAATTCAATAAGGAGAATGACGAGTCAAGTTAAAGCGGGGATTCTTCCACATTAGTATCAATTATGGCATGGAGGTGTTTCAACGCCCATAAATTAGGGCCTCAGTATATAATTTTTGGATGATGGAAATACTTGTGTTGCTCATTGTGTCTGCATAACATCTCTAGTCGAAGGTGGTAGCAAATGCATTCAACAATGACTTCCTGATTATTCAAGACCTATGAGTCCATTCTAGACTAAGATATTCAACACGCCAATCATCCACTGCATGAGATTTAGCATCGCTGTAATTTACCTGACCCTTTCAACCTACAAGAAGAGGTCCAATACACCGATAGTCTGATAATCTAACCTGCTGTGTATTTATAGAAGCTTCAAAAGCAGAGGAAAATCATTTTATTAACTCCTACCAACATGGATTATGTTGAATTTTTCTTCCTTTATTGTGAAGTAGGCTCCACCTTCCTTCAGTCCAAATTCACACAGGACCTGCACCTAACGTTGTTAGTTGAAATAAATCACTTTCAAAGTTCAATGTCCCCAAGACATGCACCTAGCATTAGTTGCAACTTTAACCATTTTTTATTCCATATGAACATCAAGAGGATATGCATCAGGGTTTTGATTCTCAGAAGTTGCTTTGCAAAACACACCCCAATGTCGGGGTTTGCAACACTACATAACATGGATTTCCTTCACCTTAGGTGTCAGGTCTGAGGAGAATCCATTTTTGCCAAAACACCCAAAACTTGCACCTGGCCTTATCAGTTTTTGAATTCCGTTCCAGCAGGGGATATCATAGTGGGAATAGAACCCTACTGGATGGCATAATACTTTCCTCATCAATGAACAAAAGTTCATTGGCTGAGGTATAGTCTTTTAAAATCAAAGTCTTAATTCTCTTTTTTTTTTCACATGCAAAAACGTAAGCCCGGCAAACATAAGAATGACATGCAAAATCTCAAGTCGACAATGACATCATAATTTTACAACAGTCGACAGCAGATAGTATCCTATTTAGTAATTTACTCAATTACCAACCCTGCATAGAAAATACAAACAATATAAACTTGGAATCACTCCATAACTCTAAGGCTTGAATTAAGTGCCCATTAAAAATCCTCAATTATAGCTCAGAAAGACCCACATTGTGACTTCTTAAATTTAATGTTCTATAGCAGTCGACAACAGATAGTAATTTCTTTATTCAATTACCAACCCTGCATAGAAAATGCAGACAATATAAACTAGGAATCACTCCATACCTCCAATGCTTGCGTTCAGTGTATATGAAAAACCTCAATTATAATTCAGAAAGACCCAAATTATTGTTTCGTAGAAAACAAATTTAGAATAGCAGAGTTACGCTATAATATGCAACAATTTTGGAGTGTTGTCTATAAGACAATCCCAAAAAGCAGTTCACAGGATTAACTAACAATACAAACTCTTTAACGAGCCTTCTGTTTCATTCTGCACTCTCTGATACCACACCATTCACATATACATGTGTACTTGATCTGGTAGTCAAATTTGCAAGTACTTGACCCAATTATGTCACAAGTCTTTTAACATGTTATTTGAATGAAAAACTAATGATAGTAGGCACCTTTTCAAAACCTGCAGTTTGGTCTTTTGGTTAAGGATCCATCTCCATGTGTAAGAGGTTTTGAGCCCAGACCATTCATTTAGTTGTTGAGTTCACGTACTTTAGTAGGGGATATAGGGCACAGAAAACATGAGCCAAATATGTATACTCAGATACTGAAATTTAAGCATTTTTTAATAAAAAACCATCAGCTACTGTAGAGATATTTTGCTTTAATTTATAAATTTATAAACTGATCATTTAATCTCCAAATTTTATCAATCAATTCCTTGTCTATCCAAGTCTAGACATATGCATCTACTAGAATCTGTAAACCAAAAATGGATTCCTTCTTAGACTATGCTCTTTCTACCATTTTGGATGCCAACTTTAAGGTATGCTAAAAAAATATGTCACTGAATTGCAAAAACTGAGATGTCAATACTTAATCCAATCTCATCGAAAGCCCTTCAAATATCTATCACTGCATAATATACCTCTACTCTCTGCGTGGTCTTTTATGTTGTATTTGCCATTGAAGAAGAGTAACAATGGATGTAATCGTGTATCAGGCATTGATATTCGACAGGTAAATAATGGCAATCGTGTCTTCAACAGGAAAGCTAATATTGATCTCCTAACTCTTATTTCTAGAACACTGTTTTATAATGTTATGACACTATTGATTTTCCAGCTAGCGACACCAAAGTGTTTATCAGATCAATCAGATTTTCTAGATTTTGCCAAAGCCTTCTTTCTCTGTCCTGTCATATACATATACATGTGCGGACTCCCTGCTCAGACAGAGAAAAGATACTATTATAAGACAACATCAATCTAACATAATTCCCATTGCAAATATATATCCTTTAAAACACGCAAACAACTTACAAACCTGGAACATAGACAGCAAGAACAAGAAGCGATGCATAGTAGTAGTCAAATGCATAGTTTACTTTATTTGGCATCCTTAAGCAGTACAAGTCAGAATTCTGCAAACAAAACAAGATAAGACCATAAGAAACCTTCATGGAACACTTTATACCCCGCCGGTTCAAAACTGAAATAATGGGACCTAGTAAAGTGTGAAAGGAAAATTAGAGATCATTAAAAGATAACTTCTAAGCAGATCATAAGTCACCTTAATATAAGACAAGGCAGCATATATTAGTCCAACTTCACTGGAAATGCCGACTGGGTACATTACAAAGAATGTGCTATACCTATATAACAAAGGTATACGTCCATGTTAAGTATACAATGAAAATTACAATTTTGTGCTTCAGGAAAAATCCCCTTCACAAACATCAAATAATTGAACTATGGAACTTAAAAGTGGAAAACATTTGCTGAATCACAAGCCATTAACGTGTCAATTGAAAAAATAGCAATATCAGAAATAGCAACATCATATGAAACATTAAAAATTATAGAAAAGCTCACCTTAGCCATTGAAGCCATGATGGAGTGTAACCAAATGCCTCTTTCATACCAAAGAAAGAGTATCGGATAATCTGTAGAAGAAAATGAGACATTTTCAAATGCCCATAATGGAAAAATTAAATGAACTCAACACTCAAAATATAAAAGAGAACTAGAGTTGGTCGTATTTCACTCTATCAAACTCTGAACATATGAAAGTTTTGTAATCAGGAATGGTTGATCTAGTCATTACCATTATGATTTGACAACCAGTGACCTCAAAATCTAACCCAGTGGAACCATTTAACAAAGACTCAATATACTCCAAACCATGCACAAAACCTAAGTCATCTCATGACAAGATTGCAATCATTATCAACTAAGTGACCCTGCTTGATCCCTGCTTTAGCCAGCAAAACAATTATTTAGATGTGGCAGGAATTTATTTCTGATGATAGCAGGGCATCAACCTATCCATCCATGCAAGAAGTAATTTATACAATACAACCATAATCAATACTCACCTCTTTAAAAATGTAATCAAATTATGTATCAGTAGTCTTGCAAGTCATAATTTATTTGCACTGAAATGCAATAATTTTCAAGGGTAGAGCTGAGGAAAAAGGATTTATTGGAAGAGACCTTCCCCTTCATTATAAAAATAAAAAGGGTCATATGAATTGGTCAAAGGTGGAAGTAGGGCAACCACTTTGGAGAAGGCTACTTGCCATTTCTAGGGGTCTTTTTGCTTGGTCAAAAGCCTAATTCATCCCACCTTTCCGTAAATTTCCTCAAAATCCAACTAGGGCTAAATGCAAGCCAAATTAATTTCTAACAAATAACCACACATGGATTTCTTCACTATGCAGCGGAAAATAAATACTGAAAGAAATATAGCACCAATCACATCAATAGAGACAACTCAGTCTTTTAAGTTTTGGGGTATAAACCCCCGGACAAAACCCAAGATGGGATAACCGGTGCAGCAGTATGAGATATTTATTTTATTCAGAAAATATGGAGCAATACAATTCAGATTTCGATTATGCCAAATTGGCAAAAATTGTACACAGAAATCACTATGAAAAACCTATAAGTGGGCATGGATCCCAATGCAACAGTGATGCTGCTGCTGCTGTACGGAATCCGTACGACTATACGGATGTGCGTACTGTATGGATTGTTGTACGGTCACCTCTGCCTGCTGTTGTCTCTCTCCTCTGCAAATCTGCCTTCCTTCACTGGATTGCTGCTCCTCTGTCTTCTTCACAAAACTCTCTCTCTCACACTTCTCTTCCTTCGTCTCTATCAGAATGCATTTGTGTGTCCTCTCCACCAATTGATCTTTCTTTTATAACTCAATGCTAAGCGAATAACCTAATCTCACTATAGATCTAAGGTTGAGATCCTCCGGTGAGAATGGATGGCCAAGATTAGATCTTGCCATCACTTAAATATTTCACTTACACTTTATAAAAAGTGTTTCATTAAGTCAATAATTAATTAGATCACTTTAATTTATTTTCCAAAGTAAGCTTAGGAAAAGTAAATTAAATACATTTAATTGGCTTCTTCCATTTAAATCTTCTGCATGCAAGGACACATGAATGCAGGAAGACCTTCCTTGTTGTCACTTTCTAACACTCCCTCTCAACAAGGAAGGGATTCGGTAACAACCCCAACTTGTCTCTGAACTTCACAAACTTGAGTTTGCAAAGTGCCTTGGTGAATATGTCTGCTACTTGCTCATCTGTCTGTATGTACTCCAACCGAATGATTCCTCTCTGAACACAATCTCTAAGGAAGTGATACTGGATGTCAATGTGCTTACACCTGTCATGAAACACTGGATTCTCGGAAAGGTTGATACCACTATGATTGTCACAGTGAACTACGGTAGTCTCTAGCTCACTCTCGAATAATCCTGAGAGCAACTTCCTCAACCACATCCCCTCACATGCAGCCATGCTGGCTGCCATGTATTCAACCTTTGCTGAACTCAATGCAACTGACTTATGCTTCCTGCTGAACCAAGAGACAACCCCTGATCCAATGTTAGAGCAACAACCTAAAATGCTCTTCCGATCCTCTACACACCCTGCCTAGTCAGCATCTGTGAAATCTGCCAACTGTATACTCCCACTGCGCTCATAAACCAATCCATACTCCATTGTACCTCTAATGTAGTGAATTATGTGCTTCGCAGCTGTCCAATGTACTCTTCGAGGGTTCACCATGAATTGACTCAAAGAGTTGACTACAAAGCTGATGTCTAGTCGAGTGTTGACCAGATACATAAGCGACCCGATAAGCTGCCTATACAGTGTAGGATCAAACTCCTTCGATCCCAATACATCAATCTTCCTCCAGTTGGAAACTAGAGGTATGGCCATAGGTCTACAGTCCTCCATCCTGAATCTCTTCAAGATCTCTACTGCATACTTCCCCTGTCCAATGAAGAAGCACCCATCTCTCTGCAAAACCTCCAGACATAGGAAGTAATGCATCAACCCAAGGTCTTTCAGCTCAAACTCCACTGCAAGATTAGACTTGCAGTCCCTGATCAACTCCTCATCTCCTGTAAGAAAGAGATCATCCACATATAGAACCAGTATGAGAGGTACCTCACCTACCAAGAAGTACAGGTTATGGTCTGCCTCACTCCGTTGGAACCCCATCTCTCATAGATAGCTGTCAATCCTCGAGTACCATGCTCGAGGTGCCTGCTTGATCCCATAAAGATCTCTCTGCAGTCTGCATACATGAGACTCTCTACTCTCCACCTCAAACCCCTTTGGCTGCTCAATGTAAACCTCTTCCTCAATAACTCCATTGAGGAAGGTTGTCTTCACGTCCATCTGATGAACGCGCCAACCCATCTTTGCTGCCAATGATAGGATAGTCCGAATAGAAGAATACCTAGCGACAGGGGCGAAGGTTTCCTCATAGTCAATACATTCCTTCTCCGAATACCCCTTCACCACGAAGCATGCCTTATACTTCTCCACACTTCCGTCTGCTGCATGCTTTACCTTGTAGATCCATCTAGATCCCACCACCTTCTTACCCTGTGGCCTCTGAACAACCTCCCATACCTAATTCTTCATGATTAAGTCATACTCCTCAACCATGGCCTCTTGCCACACATCATGTTGTGCATCCTCCTCGAAACTAGAAGGTTCAGAGTCAATCAACTCTATCATCAGTGCCATATAACTTGGTCTATCTGGTGATACGCTACGTCTGAAGGATCTCCGTGGAAGACTCACCTGTCTGGAATCCTGAACTGTGGACCTATACCACTTAGGCCGTGGCCTAGTGTCTACCTGCTATGGCTGCTGGATGTCCTCCTCCTGCTGCTGCTCATCCTCCCCATCAAAAATAGGAGGATCCTGTCCACCTAACTCCCTTTGAATACCAGAGCCTATGCCATGTGTCTGAACCTGTACCTGTGACTCCTCCAACTTAACTCCCTCTGAGTCCTCAGCTGGCTGCTCCTGTGCTGGTAAGTGCATAGATCTTCTCAAGGCTCTGTCCTTGTCAAACTGGACATCCCTGCTCACAATGATCCTCTTGCGAGCTGGGACATATACTCTATTAGCCTTGGAAGTCTCACTATACCCAAATAGAAGCCCCTTCTCTCCAGAAGGATCCAGCTTCTTCCTAGTGTCGGCATGAATGTGACAATAGCAGATACTCCCAAATATGCGCAGATGACTCACATCTAGTTTAGTACCTGTAAATACCTCCTCAGGTGTCTTCCTCCCCAATGCAGTGTGGGGACACCTGTTCTGGACATATACTGCAGTCCGAAATGCCTCGGCCCATAGGAATAGTGGTAATCCCTAATCAAATAACATGGCCTTGGATGCATTCACCAGTGTCCTGTTCTTCCTCTCCGCCACCCCATTCTGTTGCAGGGTATGAGGAACAATGTATTCCTTCTTGATCCCCTCTGATGCACAGTACTCCATGAACTCTCTTTCAATGTACTCACCACCGTTGTCTGTCCTCAATATCCGGATCTTTCTCCCTGTTTGGTTCTCCACGAGAGTTTTGAACTCTCAGAACTGATCAAAGACCTCTGACTTGGCCTTCAGAAAACAGATCCAGGTTTTCCTAGAATAGTCATCAATGAATGTGACGCAGTAACTGTAACCACTGAAAGAATGGACGTTCATCGGTCCACATACGTCCGAATGCACCAAGTCTAAGACCCTCTCAGACTTGTGCTCACTATGTGGGAAAGGCTTCCTGATGTTCTCCCCAACGCACAACCCCTGCAGTGGTTGTGCTTCTCCTCCTGTACTGAAGGAACTCCAATGACTGCCTGTCTCAGATGCCTCAGTGCACCATGGTGTAAGTGTGCCATCCTCCTATGCCACAACTCACAATCATTGCTACTGCTACTGACCAAAGCCTTTGTAGGTTCAAATTGTAGTCTGTAAACCTTCCCGCTCTGAACCCCAATCATCCTGTCCAATCTCTGACTTGACCCATGTGGCCTGATATATACTTTCCTGTCACGGAAAGTCACTAGAAAACCCTTGTCTTCTAGTGTGGAAACTGACATGAGATTCTTGGTCATCCCTGGGACATATAACACATCAGCAAAGCTGATAGATTTTCCAGACTCCCTCTAAAACAAAACAATGCCAACACCCTGCGCCTGATACTGCGCATCATCTCCTAACTCAATATGGAGATTTACTCCACACTCCCGCAAGCTCTTGAAGAACCCTCTGTGTCCTGTCATGTGACAAGATGCACCGCTATCCACATACCAGATACTGTTGCTGATGGAACTTACCATGCAAGCTATCAAACAAAAGTTCTCATCAAAACTCTTGCTGAAATCATCCACCTTTGCAGATCCTGCCATCTATGTGTTGTTGTTCTTCTTCTTCTTCCTCTCTGGGCACTGGGAAGAAAAGTGTCCATGCTTGTGACAAATGAAGCACTTGACATTTTCCATGTCCAAGGTCTTCTTGCCACTCTTCTTCTTCTTTGCCTTCCCTTTACCTTTGCTTGTTAGGGCTAGAGCCTCTCCATCCACGATCTGTGTAGCACCACTGGATGAAGCTGAACCTTGACCCATCCGAGTCTCTTCCTGTGCGAAGTCATCCCACAATCTCTGCCAGTCAAGGAGCTTCCCCCTAGCCACCACACCTTTGACAAAGACGTCCCATGGCTTAGAGAATCCATTGAGACCTATACAAACTAACTCCTCATCCTCAGTCTTAGAGCCCACTGCTCCAAGCTCATCCCTAATCTGTGTGAGCCTTGTTAGATAAGGCACCACTCCTTCACCCTTGGCCATCTTGGTACTACGCAATCTCTCCTGCAGCACCATCTTCCAGTTTTCATTCTTGCTCTGGTAGAGACTCTCCAAAGCCTTCCACATCTCTAATGCAGATTTCTTCCCAGACAGATGAGGGACTATGTGGTCATTCACCCCATCTAAGATGATCAACATAGCTCTGGAATCTATCTTCTTCCACTTAGCCAATTCTGTCGGATCTGTGGGAGCTACCTTTTGATCATCAATGTGCTCTTCAGCATCACTGACATCAAGGATCCTGGTGATCCTCTCTTTCCAAGTAGGAAAGTTCTATGCCCCCTGGAGTCTATCCTCAACTCTCAACTGTACGGCCATAGTGAATAGTACCTGTAAACCCTTGGATAGATATGCAGTGATCTATCCAAACAACCTGCTACTCTCTCTCAGTCTGCTCAGAAGAGCTCTGATACCATGTAAATTTCCTTAAAATCCAAATAGGGCTAAATGCAAGCCAAATTAATTTCTAACAAATAACCACACATGGATTTCTTCACTATGCAGCGGAAAATAAATACTGAAAGAAATATAGCAACAATCACATCAATAGAGACAACTCAGTCTTTTTGGGTATAAACCAGTGAAGCATGACTCGGTAGGGACCCACGGGTACTTGCGAGTCTCCCCAAGTGCCCTATCGGAACGGGTAATCGCACAAGACTCAGTCCTATACTCGGCGACTGTGCTTACTCATTGACCTCGGCAGATTCGGCATCGAACTCGGTGAACTCGACATTGAACTCGGCAAACTCGGACTCGCGAGAAGGAAAAAGACGGACGCCCCGCGGAAATGTGAAGAGCAGGTCGTGAGTAAGAGCAATCCGCCAAGCTGATGTGGAGAATCGTGTCAGACGGTTTCCCTCCGGGCCGGGCGATTACTATCGTGATGATGGTGTGGCCATGCTGGAAGAGCAGGTCGTGAGTAAGGGAAATCCGCCAAGCTGATGCGGAGAATCGTGTCAGAAGGTTTCCCTCAGGGCCGGGCGATTGCTATCGTGATGATGGTGTGGCCACACTGGTCGTTGTTGCCCTCCCGAAAATGTATTTAAATTTTAATGTATTCGTTCACCTAGTTAATGTATTAAAATATTCTTATATTAATATTAAATTTAATATTAATATTAATATTAAAATTTAATATATCAAATATTAAATATTGTTATATAACAATGTATTTAAATTTTAATGTAATTGTTTAATGTATTTTAAAATATTGTTATTTAAGTTTTAACAATATTATTATATTAGTTTTTTTATGTGTGTTTGTGTTTAGATAAAGGGTAAATAGGTTAGGAACTTAGGATAGCTAAGTTATAAAAAAGAATTATTAATATATATATATATATATATATATATATATATATTATATTGAGTGGTATACAACATAACTTAGGATTATATATATGAATGGATTATAAAATATGATTCAAGGATAATATATATTAATTAATCCTAAGTTATGTTGTATACCACTTAATATAATTTATAATTTTAAGTGATGTAAACCAATATAAATTGCAAACCATTTGGCAAAACCATACAACCAATTCAAAAAATTCGCTTATAGTTACATTGGGGATATTACAATTGCATAGGTTGTAGTTTTATAACTTATATGGATTGGAAATATTATTAATCTCTTTTTTATGCCCAAAATTTAATATATTTTAAGTGTTTTCCCTATTTGTCAAGTCTTCCCGAGTCTTTCCCGAGTCGACAAGTCACATGCCAACCGAGTCTTTGCCGAATCCAAATCGTGCAACATTGGTATAAACCCCTGGACAAAACCAAGATGGGAAAACCGGTGCAGCAGTATGAGATATTTATTTTATTCAAAAAATATGGAGCAATACAATTCAGATTTCGATTATGCCAAATTGGCAAAAATTGTACCACAGAAATCATTGAGAAAAACCTATAAGTGGGCACGGATCCCAACGCAGCAATGTTGTTGTTGTTGTACGACTGTACGGATCCGTACGGGCTATTGTACGGAATCCGTACGGATGTGCGAACTGTATGGATTGTTGTACGGTCACCTTTGCCTGCTACTGTCTCTCTCCTCTACAAATCTGCCTTCCTTCACTGGATTGCCGCTCCTCCGTCTTCTTCACAAAACTCTCTCTCACACACTTCTCTTCCTCCGTCTCTATCGGAATGCAATTGTGTGTCCTCTCCACCAATTGATCTTTCTTTTATAACTCAATGCTAAGCGAATAACCTAATCTCACTATAGATCTAAGGTTGAAATCCTCCAGTGAGAATGGATGGCCAAGATTAGATCTTGCCATCACTTAAATATTTCACTTACACTTTATACAGTGTTTCATTAAGTCAATAATTAATTAGATCACTCTAATTTATTTTCCAAAGTAAGCTTAGGAAAAGTAAATTAAATACATTTAATTGGCTTCTTCCATTTAAGTCTTCTGCATGCAAGGACACATGCATGCAGGAAGACCTTCCTTTTTGTCACTTTCTAACACTTTCTTGAGCCTATCTTCTTTAACCACTCATTATTTTATGTTTTGTTTGACTTGTCATGAGATTTGGTTATAAGCTAGCATAATTTTATTGTTTCCCTTGGAGAGAAAAGTGGATCTAAACCACTTCATCCTAATGTTAGAAATATTGTTGAGAAAATAGTGGATCTAGGAAAACAAAATGATTATTTTATTGTAAAGAAAGTTGAGCTCGACTCTATATGAAGAGTAGCCCTCCCTCATTCATTTTCATGGTTGGATTTTGGAATTTTCCTTTCCTTGGAGCTTAATGAATATATTTTCTTGGAGCATGTGTGAAGTGTAAGGGTTTCTATCCTATCAATGTGAGGCTTATGTTTCTATTTCTAAATATTGTTAGCAATGTGTACAATTGCTATAACTTGCATTTTTGTTAGTCCATATGAGAAGGGTATGTCTACCACGCTGGAAGGGTTTTATGTGAGGAGTCTCTCCCTCTATTTCCCTTTGATGTCTTATGCATGATTGTAACAAAAAAGCTTGTGGATTAATACATTCAGTGACTCCGTTAATAAACAATACCTTCTCAATATATTTACTTCTCTTATATGAACACTAACAGCAATAGAAAATAACTCACACACAAGTATAGGGGTAAAGACAAGTATGCAATTATGATTGCTGGAAATGCATACATGTTGTGCATTCATTTGCATTACTATATATAGATTACAAAATTGTGGGGAGAGTGATCCAAGTTGACTCAATTCTCCAATTTAATACAATAAAGTGGATGAGAGACAATTTAGATCCACCCAAAAGAGGTAAGAATAAAGTACAGAATAAAAAGGTACAAATATAATACATGTGTCATCATTCTCTCTCGTGTTTATGGTTGTGCATCTCTAAAAGCCAACATACCTCTTGCTGAAACCTAAAGAAATAGTGGAATAGTTTAATTACTTGAAAATCATTCGATGCTTTGAATTTTTTGGGGGCATGGTCGAGATAAGATAAGATAAGATAATTTTATTAATGTCCAACGAATGACCACAAAAGTAGGTCAATGAGACTGTTTGGTAACATGATGTCAATACAAAGTGGGAGCACTAAGGTGGCTCTTATAAGAAGTGAGATGCAGAAAGAAAAGTATGACTCTAACATAAATACCAAAAAGCTAGCTCTAAAGATGGAGAGTTGATCCATAAGAGAGATGTACAAAGAGAACGGATCTAGGATCTATGACACAAAAGGCGTAAGTCTGTCATGGTTCGTTGGAACCATCTCTCCTAACATCCAAGCCCAAATGGAGGAATCTCAAAATAGAACTCGATTTGGAAGAGGAGATAAACTAGGTAATATGCCACTGCTTGGAGTCGGGGGGACTGCCACCGTGACCTAGATGAAATTGTCTTATTGCTGATATGGGGCCAAGACTAGCTATGTTGTTGGTGTCTGGCAGAAGTGGAGGTGGTCCTTTGCATCCAAATTGATCTGGGATTGGAAGCCATACTGCCATCCATCTATATCTTAGTGCAACTAGAAGATGGGAGCACTGAAAAAAATGAAGTAATCCGCTGAGTGGAGGCTAATCCGGGATGGGAATGTAGTTGGAGCACAAGGAAGCGAAGCCGAAGAGCATCTTGCAAGTATAAGGCCAAACTTCTCTAGTCTGGATACCTAAAGAAACTGGTCAGAATCTAAAGCTCCCTGAGAAGAAGCTCCCTAAAAGACAATGGAACTGCCCTCGAATCTCGAATAGGACAATGAAAGATGAAGTGCTCCTCGGTCTCAACCTCTCGAAGGTGGTATAACTAGCAGATCGTGTCCGATTGGTCAGTCTAGTGATCTGTCTCCACCCTAAGATGATGAGAACCCACTTTGAATTGGACAAAACAAATATGAAGGGCTTGTGCCCAATAGTGGAGTGTGTAATGTGGTTAAACAATGAGACCATCCCTTAGATCCATGAAGTGCTCAATGTAAAAGGCCATCTTTGGACAAAATGCACCCTAAGAGTCGATCTAAGTGACTTGCACAAACTTCCTATAGATATCATCTTGAGTGAGTATATTCAATTCCTGCTTGGTAGGTAAGAGGCGGTCAGGCACGTCCAAAGAATACCTAAATGGAGGAAGTTGGTACATCGCAATACCAACAGACTCCAAAAGATCCGAGAACCCTGCATACCAACACCGAGTGCAACCTAAAGCGCTAGTTGAGTAGCAGGACAAATACAGGTATTGATCCCACCCTTTCATTGAGTCGCTGAAACTCTAAATATAGTGTCAGAGTGAGACAAGGTTGAACATAGTCTCAAGCCAAATGGGTCGAGCATCAAACTCCGCAAGTATGATGGGATGAGGTATTGTCTGTTTGCATCTAATGATGTGATGAAGGAGGAGGATCTGCACTCTCTTTGTTGAGATCCAATCAAAGTCTAGTACACAAGGCCTCCAATCCTTTGAGCCATAGAGGATTATGGGTCAAATGAGAGTGTCCATGAGAGACATCTTGGATGATATGTCCTGAAAATGGTGTCTGAAACATTGTTTCTTGAGAAGGGCTAATGATCCATAGCCCTTGTTGCTCGAGGCTTAAGGGCATGTTGCAGACTGGAATGAGGTCATGTGCACTGTACCCCAAAATAGGTATAGATGCTAGTGATTTCAATATTCTCCCCTCTAAAAAAGAAATGAAGATTTGAGAGGACCTTCTTCGACCTGTTGAAAATCATGACCTTGGTGTTACCCAAGTTGACTGTCAATTGATGAAGCTCACAGAAAAGGCCAAGGCATCTAGCTGTCTCTACAACCCCTCCGGAGATGAGCCCAAGAGGATCACATCGTCAGCGAAGAGCAAGATAGAGATCAAGACCTCGTGGATAAGGCACCCATCTCCATCCTAGACGTTCTCTTGTAGAAACAAGTACAACTTGTCAATGTAGATCCCAAATAAAGTGGAGGATAGGGGACACCCTTGTTTGACCCCAATGGTACTCTTGATAAAATATGATACTACATGGGCTATGCAAAGACAATCAAGAATGACTCATATAATCACATGATGGAAATCAAAAGGGTCTTAGAAATGCCAATGTTTCTGAGCCTCTAGAACAATGCCTCTCTAGGGACAAAGTCGAATGCTTTTTGAAAGTCTACAAAGTTGCAATAAACTTTCAAAGAGTGATGGCATGCCTCCTCGATGATAGCCTGGAGTTTAAGAATGTTGTCAATAGTCTAGTGTGTAGGTCTAAATCTAACATGTCCTCTAGCTCTAAGATGTCTCCGCTCAAGATGCCCAAAAAGTTGCATGTGGAGGACTGTAGCATATAATTTTGAGAAAGTGTGGCCAACCAAGATTGTTATATAGTTGTTGGGATCTGCACTAAGGCTCGATTTGTGGATCGGATGAATAACATGATGTGACCAAGATTCTGAAAAGCCTGTATGGACCATGTGTTTAAACAAATGAACTAGGTGAGAGTCCAGTGCGTGGAGGACATGCTTGAAGAGTTCAACTTGGAACCCCTCCTCATCCAAAGCTTTATTGGAACTCATTACCCAAACTTCCTCTCGAATATCACAGTAAATGAATAAGTAGCAGGGGGGGGGAGGTAACCTGGATAATAGGCTTCCTAGGATATAATCGACGGAGGACGTATGGGAGAACATGGATTTTGGATCAAGATCTAGTAGGAGTGGGAGTGGTGGGGAAGAAAGTACGCCAGAAATTTTTGGGGGAGTGGATAAGGGAAGCACTAAGCTCCCATCTCCTATGAGAAAAAGAAAAAAAAATCGTAAAAAGATGGATCTACAGAACTATGCACTCTGTGGAGCCTCGTGAATTGTCATATTCCATAATGGTTTTTAGTTGGATAAAGAACAAATAAATATTCAAATGGGGGCCTTGGATTTTTAATTGTGCAAAATTATTCATGAGGTATTAGAGTCCAGGGTTGAGCATGGCACCACCAAAAAAGGCAAGGAAATTTGTGTGAATTTTCCTAACCCTAGGTAAATGTTGTCCTTATGTTCTCAAATAAATAAATTGTTATTTAATTTGTAGAAATTAAATTCTTCACATAGTAGTAATCACACATATAGCTAGAAAATGAACACCGGAAGCATAAACACAATAGACAGGCAATTTACTCCTTCAAATCAACTTTTCATTAATAGATCAAAGCTTACAAGGAAACCTCCACAAGCTATTAAAACTAACCGTTGTATGGTATACTCAAATAGGGCAAAATTTGCACACTTTACCGAGGAAAACTACTTGTTAGAAACCGATAAATACCTTGTTGGTTGTTTCCTATCCGTACGACTGTACAAATCTATATATACAAATCCGTACAATTGTACAAATCTATCTATACGGATCCGTACAATTATACGAACCTCTACTATTGTTGTCAACTTATTGAATTCTGCCTAGTTGCCGAATCGAGCTCCTCTCCAACGTTTTAGAGTTTCTTCACCTTCCGACCAAATTGTCTTTGGGTGAAGAACGACTGTGTCTTAACCCTCTAACTTGACTTGCCTTTATACTTGAGTTGAACCATAATCTACCAAAACCATAATCTCTCAGTGAAATGAATGGTCGAGATTAGTCTAAATCATTAGTGTATTAAAAATACACTTTATTAGACTCAACAACCAAATAAAAGACTTTCAATTATTAATAAAGTGAATTACAAAATAGATTTGGCTCGAACGACCTTCTACACATTTAACACTAAACCTACACAGAACTTAGTGTTCGAGCTACAAACATAAACAAAACAAAAAAGATATTTTTTGGGGAGTGGAAAAAGGAAGCACTTAGCTCCAATCTTCTGTGAGAGAAAGAAAAAACTCTTGAAAGAATGGATCTTCAAAACTATTGAGCTTGTGGAGCCTCATGAATCGTCATATCCACGAAAGGTTATTCCATAATGGTTTTATCTGGATAGAGAAAAAAGAAGAAATACTCAAAGGGGCGCCTTGGATTTCAAATGTCCAAGATTATTCATGAGGAACTAGAGTTTAGGGTTGAGCATGGTTTTAAAAAGGAAGCACTCAACTCCTAAAACCACTATTTGGATAAAGAAAAAAGAAGAAATATTCAAAGGGGTGCCTTGGATTTTCAAATGTCCAAGATTATTCATGAGGAACTAGAGTTCAGGGTTGAGCATGGCACCACCAAAAAAGGAAAGGAAATTTGGTCCCAGATGTACCACATGGTAATCCCTCTTGGCTAGAGTTTGACCCTATTGTTAAGATTTCTAATAAATAGCAAGCTATATGATTTAATCTTCAGCAACATGCACTGTTTGGTAACTTCATATGGAGAGTGCCATTTGAAAATATAATAAGGAATCATGTAAGGGAGTCTTGAGAGCCTTTCGGTTGGCACATAAAGGGTATCCGCTACCTTATGAATAACTTATTTTTGCTTATTTTTAAACTTTAGGGACAACAATGTCTACATGTAAGTTTTGCAATGCAGCTCTTAGATCAATAGAAACACACTTATAGTCTTCTCTTTGCGAGTAGAGGATTTCTCTATTAAAACATCAGCAAAGCTTCACTGCCTCGTATGGATTGAGTTCCCTGACTTACCAATCCAATTCAAATCATTTTTGGATTGCTTAGCACAACCGTCGGGGGAATTGCTTTGCACAAGACTATGAGAGGTTGTTAACCCCCTATCAAACTCTTCAAATTACATTCAAGTCAATCTTTTGAAGGACTAGAAAGAGTATCCATGTTCATGTTTGAAAGAAAATTATTCATAGACATATTTGTTTTATTACCATATCTAACACGTACTTTCATTGTCAATGTCTTAATCAAATTATGTAAGATTTCGCAACGACTTGAACTATTCATAAGATTTTGGGATGTAATTCCATCCATTTTTTATTTGCTCCAATGTTGAAGTTGACACCTTCACCCATCATCAAGGATATTTATGAAACGTATTGCATTAACTTAATAGGAGAATGATGAAGGGTGTGAATTTATCAACAACACAGTGAATGAATAAGTAGCAAACTGGGGGGAGAAGGTACCCTAGATAACGAGCTTCCCAGGATATCATAGAGGGAGGAGGTATGGGACAGCATGAATTTTGGATCAAGATTGTAATGTCCCCATTTTTTTTGGTTAGCACCATGGTCAAACCACTAGACCATTCAGTCCCCATGGATCCTAGTGAAAATATTAATTTATTAGTCAATGAGGGAATTAATTTTGACTATGGTCATTAATTAAATAAATTAGGAAGGACCATAATTTGGAGATATTTAATATTTCTAATATTTTTAATGAGTTGGAAATTGGCTAAGTGGCCCAGGGTGGCGCATAAGGAAAAAGGAGGCTTCTTGAGAAGTTTCCATCAATGAATAAGGAAGGTGGCCAAAAGCAAACAAAAATTAGAAAGGCATGCAAAAGCAGAAAGACAAGCAAAAAAGACAGGAAAAGAAGGAAACAACAGGAAAAGCAAGAAAGCACAAATAAAGAATGGAAACAACAAGAAAGCAAGTATCTAAAGGTAAAAATCATGTTTCCATCTAAGTAAGGCGCCTTAGTGAGTTGGATGAGGCCCACACGTGCCAAGTTTCCTTATTGGCCTTGTGAATTCGAATTCTAAGAGGCAAGTCAAATTTGGAGACAAATCACAATAGTTTTCTATAAAAGAAGGCTATCAACTCGTTCTCACATCTTTTTCCACTTTGATAATTCAATTTTGAGAGCTCAATAGCTACTCTTGGCTTGGGTGATGTGCCCCATGCCTACATTGGGAGATGTGCCCCTTTGCACCCATTGTTCCAGTTTAGAATTGCAAAGTCTTGCCTATGGGAGATTGAAGAAGAGTTTATCCAATTTATTCCTCAGAGCTTGTGGCAGCCATTAAAGTCTGATTTCCAGGTCTGATCCATCCCACATCTTGAAGGATTCGAGTCTCCAGAGTTGGTGCAGAGATTGATGCAAGAGTGTTGTTCATTTTGATGAGATTCAACTGGCGTAGAGATCAATTGTAGTATCTACACCCCTGTGAGCTTCATTTGCAATTCTTATGCCTATCATGAGCTTCCATGCGATTGTTTTATGCCCATGATTTGATACAATATCGATATCACTCCTCTCATTCTCTTATTAAATAAAATTATGCTTCTATGTTGTGAAATCATAAAGATTGAGGACTCTGTAATAGTTTGATATCTGATTATCATCATGTTAATATAAATCTATGATGGAACTTCTTGTTGTTCATATTAAAGTGTTCAAACTCTGATATATGATCTGATATTGGGTTCGTGAGCCTTGAAGGTTGTTTGGGATTTCTTTTTACAAAGCTTGTTCTTTATGTATTAAAAATTTGACTAGTTTTGCAGTAATTAATACTAGGAGACCTCTGAGAGTCTATTTTATGTTCTGTCAGTTATTGCAGGTCCTTAAGACCTTGTTGAGGCCATCCCAAGTCTTAATGTCAGATTTCGTGACCCCCTAAACCTGTTTGGAAAAGCCTGAAAGAAGACTAGTTGATGCAGACTATAGTAGCGCACTTCCTCTCTTGATCTCCAAACATTGTCAAACCTTCCCTAAACTCTTGTATCTTTTGCATATCAGTAGATTAGAGGAAAAACATAGGCCAACCACCTTCTGATTGCACCCCAAGTTAGTGGAAGGATCTAGTTTGCATATGCTAGTGTACCCAGGAAGCTTTGGAGTAGACTTCAGCAGTAGTTGCTGTCGTAACATGAATGGTCCCAGTACTTTGTGCAAGGGATTCTAAAGCTAGCTTAGCCCCTTGTTATCACATATATAGTAGCCAGGCTACCATACATTATTTTTCCGATTCCAGTACATTATTCAGCTAGTTCCCTTACATTTGAGATGCTGAGATGAGCATCTATTGGATCACTATCAGATTGTGGATAGCAGTTGTATTCCCATTGCCATGACTGAGTCTTAGGACACTCAGAGAGATGACCGATGTAGCCATTATACCATTGGTACAAAGCAATCAGTAGTGCCCAGAGTTACAGCAGCAGTTTCAGAGGACATATGATGGTACAGGTTGATGAGCATTCAGGTATATGACTCAGCAGGTATATCATTGTGTCATGGTTATATTGCTTTTATACTTATTCTTATAGCATGTCTTAGCACTTAGTGTCATGATCTGGCGATCATATAGATATGTGGACCTGGTTGATCTTATTATATATATTATATTGTCCCTACTCAGACTTAGAAGTTCACTATTCATACTCATTGGTTTTACCCTCCTTAGGGAGAATAGAGGTGATCATTCCACCATACCTTGGCTTGCTAGTGTTGGCTCCATTATTCATTGTCTTCATCCATCCATGGCTTACCTTTTAGATTATCACCCTGACTTACTACTTGACTAGTGGCATGGAGGACTTTTCCCCACTGTAGCCTCTGTATTGGATGAGCTTCCCTGTTTATTGTGTCTCGGCTCTGAGTTGGTGACGAAACTTGCCTATGGTGAGTTGGAGTTCCTTGTGAATTCCCCCTAGTCACTAAAGTTGTGTTGGCTAAACCTGAAACTTTTGGTGCTGCCATGAATACAAAATCTGGAAAAATGAAATGCTATATCTTGTATGAAAAGCCCATTCATGCAATGTGTTTCTAAACACACATGAATTAAAGGCATGCCAAATTGAAAATGGCTATGAAAATAAAATGTTATATCTTTTGGAAAATAAATACCTAGGTAAACAAGCTGTCCATGACACACCTAGAAGTGCTCAGGTAAACAAGTGCCTTAAAAACACACCTGCAGCAGAAAGCTTAAAGAAAAAATGTAAATCTATGCAATGTGTTTGTAAACACACATAGATCAAGGCTATGGAAACTACAGGCCCAAAAAGCAATGGAACTTAAATGCTATATCTAAACAATTGCTGGCCTTATTTGTATTATGGATTGTGCGCATCTGTGAAGGTAAATAAACCCTCTTTGAACAACTCATCCATTTGTGAGACACCGCCATTCCCTGTGTTGTTGCTCATTCAGTATATACTATGGTGTGTATTCCCTTTCCCTTGCCAAAGTGTTACAAAGTTAAGTCAGTCAAGTCATCCCTTAGCCTAGCCATTTATTTTAGCCTTCACCCTTCACTAGCAAAATGATCACAGCTATGAAGTGAGTATGATCTTGAAAGTCTAGTCTGAGTAATAATAATAATTAATGACATTATATATTTGGATTTAGATCGTCAGTAATGATTAATTTGTGTTATAATTGTTATTCGAATAAGTTGTAGAGCATGCATTAACCTTGACACTTTGCAGCAGCTTCCAGTGATGGTCTGAGTTATATTTGGTCATGTTGACTTGGTCAAACCTAGTTTGACTAAGGTCAACCACAGGACATGAGATGGTTGGACCTTGTGATGATATGGATTGATGATATATGGTCTATGTACATGTACATGATGATTCTATGCAGCAGCTACAGGGTTATGATGATGATTCATGGTTTACAGCAGTATTTGATCATTTACAGATTATTATTATTTACCCTGTTCCGGTATATTGGATATATATATTGATCATGCAGAGACTCATATGGTGTATGAGTACACATCTTAGATGGATTTGGACCTTCTGAGTCCAATGAGATAGTTTGTTTTCAGTGCCGGGCACTTACAGTGATGATTGAGCCTCAGTAGGCTATCCCAGTGCAGTTTTGGTCTGTCGGAGGCCATGTCAGAGCAGATGTGATTTTTATTCGGTTGACCTAGGGCGCTGTGCTTGGAGGGGGTTGTCCAGCCACTTGTTTTTACCATATTACCCCCCTCCCGGACACACTGGTGCCCTCACCTTGACAGCGCAGGCACTCCAGGAGGCAGTTTGGGGTAGTTTCACGCTTCTCGAGGCATTTCAGGATTGGTAGAAATGGCTATTGAGGAAATCGATTTGGGCTACTGAGGCAATGTTATGGCATGGGATGATCAGTGATGATAGATCGGGGTCTTCCACACCTCCTCCAGCAGTTTCAGCTTCATCGGGGCCCCCATCCATCACTTATGGCACTTTCTGAGGATTTCTGAGGTCTTTTAAGGCCTACGATTTGACCATGGAGGCACGATTTGGTACATTGATGATTATTTTATGATTATTGTGCTATGGGGATTGACCAAGGAGGGATAAAATTAACCCTTGGACCCACCATAAGCCCCCTATTATATTTTGTCATCATGATTTGGTGGGATTCCCCTCTTCTAGGGCGATTTTGTCCACTCATATTATATTTTATTAGTGATCCATGTATTTTATTGTTGAGCTCATCTCAACCATTGATTAGACATTTGTATCTTTTAATCTTAGCCACTCATTCAAAAAGTGGTTAGGATTTTGATGCCTCTCCTTCCTATTTAAAGGAGAGAGCTTCTCATTGTAAAAGGACTTGTGGCTCTGGATTATTGGAATAGAAAATTATTATTGCATCTATCTCCAATGTTGTGGTGAATGTCTTTGGTGTTCGTTCGTTGGTTCTTCCTTTGCACTGAGTTATTGGAGATCTTGTTTTGCCATATCTTTTGTACCACGTTTTTTGCATCTACAAGTGGAGGCCGATTTGCTTTGAGGAGGAAGTATTGGTAGGGGAAGACTCTCCCTACTTCTTTGGATCTCTTCGTTGGTAACAGGGAGTATTACTGTCCCAGGACCTTCTATTCTATGTTATCATTGCATTTTACTTGTATTTCCTCCATACTTGACCTCTCTGATTGACTTCGATTTTCCTTGGATTGACAAGTAGAGGAGGGCACACTTGTGGGCTAGGGCATCAATTTGGCAAGCAAAATCAACAATCTCTCATTTGATCTCTGCGGGAATCTTCCTCAACATCAAGGAATCTCATTCACATCACTCAGGTATGATCTCAAGGTAATTTCTTTCCATGATCTATCCACTTGTCTAAAACATTTAAAACCCTAATTAATCAAAACCCTCATTTTTACACTTTTTCAGATCTACTAAGATCTAGTGGCTTCTTGGGTAAGATATTAAAAACCCACCTCTATAGTATCCACGGCATCCTGGATCTATAGTTTGGTGAGGATTGGCTTCCATTTGACCCTCTTCCCAAGGGATTTAGCCTTCTCCAAGCAAGGGCGCACTTCCTAGTTTGGGTGGGTTGACCTAGATCTAGTACGTGGGTAGGTGAGATTCCACTTGATTCGTGATCTACACATCCAATAACCTACCCCCTAGATTGTCACTTTTCTGATTTCTACCTTGTGGGCCCCATTCCACATTTTAAGGGATTTAATCCCCATTTTGGACCACTTGGTATCTTCAAACTCATATCTAGTAAGATCTAGCCATCGGATTGCCTTGAAATTGTAGATCCATACTCTCACTTGCTTAAACCACTTGGATCTAAAGTTTGGATGCTATCGGACATTTCTTGACCCCACTTATCCCACTTTTAGGCCTCCTTGGGCAAAGTCGCACCACCTTGAAGAAGGGAGTTTGTCCACTTCTAGGACATGGGTATTTGAGATTTTTATGGATTTGGAACGGGAATAATTCAAAACCTAGGTTTAGTAGGTCACTTTGTCAAATCTTGCTTTGGGGATAGCATTCCTTGTTTTAAGGGATTGTGGTCCACTTAGGTCAAACCTAGATCTAGACTTATTCATCCATCAAAACTTTAATTGCCCACTTGTCCCATGCAATAGGAGTCCTTAACCACAAGTTAATCTACTTTGACTCCATTATCCCAATTCCCAAGGCACTGGTCTCTCTCCAAGTCAATTCGACTTTCCTACATTGTTGGATTAACTTGTGGTTTGACCCTTGTGTGGTAAACTAAACCCTTTGATGCCATCATACTTCATGATCAAGCTTGTCACTTGTACTAGTTAGCCCCAATTCAACCCCTAAACTACCCTGCATTGGACACGGTTCCAAGGTAGTGGATTTTCTCACATTGACTAGTACTTCAGTCCCAGATCTTATCTTTAATTATTGTAAGTAACTCTCACATCAACAATGAACCAAAGCTCAACTCATTGAACCCCTCACTTGTCTTGTGACTTCATCCTAAGGTCTAGGATAAACCATACACCTTACTTCACTTAGAATCAACTTGATTTGGTGTCTTGGTTTTGATCTCTCCTGTTGCGAGTAGATCGGGTCTCCCCCTTTGTTGTCTGGGCTAGATAACATAAAGTGAAGGTTGCCTCGACTGGCATGACAACCATATATTGGAGGTCGAGGTGATCGTGGTTGCACCTTTTGACTTGCCCTTCCCTATTGCCATCCATGAGTGGATACATCCATAGGGGTAACTACAGTTTAGGTGACAACACCCCTGTTGTCTAAGTTGTTGCACATCTAATCTCAGTCACATTTGTTGCCGCCTAAAACACACTTGATCGCGGGTAAGTCTCCCAACCGCTATGTGTGTTCCTGAGGGCAACTATGAGTTAAGAACCCAATGTCACCTCAATCCTAAACTCCTCTGTTTAGACCACAACTCCCAAAGGCCAAGCGGGGTAGTCCCTAATTACTAAATTTCTTTTTATAGATTGTTTTTGGGAGTTGCAAATTATCAAAATTTCGAATGACAGTCAAACGTGCAGTGATGTAATTATTTCAATGACAAGCAAACCTTTTAACAATGAATCAAAGATGTATGTAAGAGAGAAATAACCAATTAACCAACAAGACCAGTTTCGTCTCTATTCGGGCTATGAAGTCACAATAATCAACTTTCAAATATTTTTCCAACAAAGCATTAACTCATTCACTTACAAAATATAACAAGAAATAACAACTTCATGTAAATGAACAGATAAAGATGCTTGCAACAAGATGATCAATAAACCACATAAAACACCAACTTGTAGTAATGAACAATTTAGTGAATCAATGATACATGTAACAAGATTAAGCTATAAATGAAGTACTTGGAAGCAGATATTGTGAACAAAATGACAATGTTGTGCAAGTGGTCCTGTAAATTTTAATAAATTTTAGGTCTCTCTTTAACTTAGGTTATTAAGGTTTTGCTGCATTGAAAATGCACTAATCTATGTGTCTACCCAGGAGACTGTCTCCTTCGATTAGAGAGAGAATGTCTGGTGCTCAACCTGAGAACACAAGGTTCCCAACTAGCTCCACGGGTCGATCCCAAAACTTGTTGGGTGCTCAACTGGAGAACACAAAGTGCCATGAGGCTCCCTACAGCCTCTACCCCACTAGCTCCACGGGTCAAGCCTCTTTTTCTCTGTTCTAGTGAAGATATATTTATGGGTGCCTATTAAACTAGCCAACTCAAATCTTTGCCCTTTCTTGTCACCCAAGATCGGTTGAACCGGCGAGGGGAGAGAATACGGGGCAAAAACAAGGCTTAAGTTAAATTTTATCCTTTTAAGCAAAGATTACAAAGCAATGCAAGCCAAGCGTGATATCACAAGGGAGGCAGAGCCTACTCACTTGTAAGGTGCAAGCAAAATGAAATAACTTGAAATAAAATTACAGAAATAAAGTACAAGCCTCAATGATATTGCATGGATGGGCAGAGCCACTTCTCATGCAAGGTGTGGGCAAGATGAATAAAGCAAATACTTGGAAATAAATTGCAAGCCAACGCAATTTCGCAAGGGAGGCAAAGCCTACTCACTTATGAGGTGCGGGCAAAAGAAAATAAACAAGGAAGTAAATGCTAAACTCAAGCAACTAACAAAACCATGCAAGGATGGGAAAAGCCTCTTCTCTTGCATGCAAATAAAAACAAACTAACTAAGTAAATGCTTGAAATGAAACACAATAAACTCAAGTCCAAGAGTCTCTCTTGGGCTTGTTACAATGATGTAAAAATCAACATTTGTTACTTAGTAGAAAAAGAGTGGGAAAAGAGGGATTTTGACCGATTTATGCAAAGTGGCTGAAGTGGTGACTTGTGGAGGCCCTCTATGCTTGGAGATGGTTGATTTTGGGTAGCATATCCTTCTTGAATGTGTGCAGACCTGCTAAAAAACAGCAAGCAAAAGGTTACAGAAAAATGTCCCAAATCACTTTGAGACAATGTTAGTTTATCATACAAAAATGTACAAATTTACAGAAAATTTATGAGCAAATTTTGATTAGATAATAGTATGTAAACAGTAATTTAAATCAGATTCATATGTGAGAAATATATAGAATATAATGCAGAAAATTTAAATGAAGAAAGGAGAAGATAGTGCTTTTTTGTTCATCCAATGCTTGGAACAGTGGGGTATCTGACCAAAGAATTCCACCCTCAAAGCCAAGTGACCTGCAACTTGTAAGATATTGCTACACAACTGAAATAAAAGGTGAGTACCTATAAAAGAGCTTAAGAGATCATAGACTTCAACCAACAAGAATATGAAGATCTTAACTAGTTAAATAGGAAACTCATAAAATCACTAGCAAAACTACTAGAGATCTTACCAAATCAAAACAGTTTGCTTGTTTGGCCTCCCAATGGTTGAATAGCTATGAAGTTCTGAAGCAAAGCACTATCCAAGAGCATCAACAACACCAAATCTCCTCCAACGAATTTTTATTACCAAGCCAAATGGCTGAAAATTACAATGGCCCAACAATGGGGCAAGAAGAGAGCAAGAGAATGAGAAAAATGGAAATGAAGCAAGAGCATAAGAGATTGTAACCAAAATGAGGAGGAGCCTCCTTAAATAGGAAAAAAGAGAGGGGAGAGTTCCTTTGCATGAATGACATTAGAGAGGGGAGAGTTCCTTTGCATGAATGACATTTGTCACTTGGAGAGAAAGGGGGCCCATGGAGGGGGGTGCACATCTATGGGTTAGAAATAACAAACAATGGGGGAGAAAAACACCCCACTCATGTTTTATATTTCATTGCTAGGCCAAGGGGAAGGAATCATGAAGGTAGAACTCCCCCTTTTGGCTTATTTCAATTTATCTCATTTCCCATGGTGAAAGAGGATTTCCCCCTTAGGGAGAAACTGCAAACTTGAAAAACACTTGCTTGGGGGGGGGGGCCATTGGCATTTAATTTTACCTTAGGGACATAACATAAACTTTGGAAACTTAACTTGGCCACCCCCAAGTAACTTTAGGCACTTTTCCAAAATTTGCCTTACTAATTATTTGTCAATTTTCCTGATTTCCTCGACTGACTTAGGCAAATGTGTCCAAAACCTTAGCAAGACTTGTCTGAATGACTTCAAACTTTGTCCAAGGGTGTAGGGGGTCTCGTGCCATTGATTTTGAGTACCCATACCCCTATTTATGGGCATTAAGTGCCACTTAACCCTCTTTTACATTACAATTTTTTATGCCGAGGGACATTTTTTAATCACCAAAAATTAAATAATCCTATGTAAAACTTAATGAAATTCCACAAGATTTTGGATAATGTCTAGCATGGTAATATAAAACATTCCTAGGTCTCAATGACCCCATGGACTCAATCACTACAACGTCTTTCACCACTTTGGAGGTATTTTTGAGTGAAAAACTCAAATAATTAAAATCACTAAAAAAGAATTTTAATTATCCAAGTGAAAAAACACTCGATGAAAGGACTTCCCTAATGATAAAGTCTTAAGTGATTAAGTTACACAAAAACTAGACCCTCATCCTGACATATCCTTACAAAATCCCCCGCAGGGGTGCGGAAAATTCATGGAGAGAAGAAAGGAAGAAGAGCTGCCTCGCTTGAAATATTCATTATGTACTTCTTTCTCATCTTCAAGGCACATGGTACATGTGCATGGTACATAGTTTGTCCACCTAGTTGGTTGGGTAGTCAACATTCCGACTCCAACTGCGGGATGCGTGCTCGATCTGGTCTTCAGGCAAGGAGAGGATACGAGAACTCCAGAATCTTTGGTTCTTATAATCTATAAAAACATTTCAACTTGACAAGAAAACCTTAGTAGCACATGTTTCATTAAAAAGCCAATGAACCATAAGTTGCTTTAGCTAACAAAAATGTTATTATTCCTAAGTTCATAGAAAAAAATGCAGAAAGTAAATGCTCACTTTAAGGAGCTTATTTTCCTACTCTAAGCATGATAAAAATAAATATCTTAGGTAAATCAAATATCCAATGCAACCGCTTAAGCATTTTACCAACTTTAAAGTTTTTTGCCTTGTCTTTGGTTACCAGCCAAAGTACGGACATATTTATTTAGAAATGCAAACCTGCGTGATGATCTAGAATGGGCAAGTTGGATGGGGAATCATGAGCGTGAATAATGTCATCAAATTGCTTCCCAAACTGATAAGTGCTCGCACAGGATTCTTCTATCCAAGCTTGGATAGAACCAATAGATACATGTGCACGATGAGGTAGATCAACCACTTCAACATATTGTTCCAAAGGGCTGTTATGATGATCACTTTGTGTAGAAGACCCCAGCTACTCCAGATCATAAGGAACCTCTGCATGCAAAAATGATAGTTGAGACAGATCTTCATTCAACTGTACCCAATCTGATTCTTCATTACTAATACTAATATATGGCTCAAATTGATCACAAAGACAAGTTGCATGCTCTTTCTTCATCAAAGATTTCCCAAGGCCTCAAGATCCATGCTCTCTTCTCTAAAAACCTCATAAATAGGATCTTCAATAAAACCATCAAGAGACTCAATACTCCCTCCTTCAGATATGTCACAGATGGGATTAGTAATAAAACCCTCAAAAGGTCTCGGTTCCTCATTTTCCTCTTCAGACATGTCATAGATTGGATTTTCCATGAATGTCCAAGAATCCTCATCAGCAACTTGATCAGACATAAGGGAGTCTTCATCACTAGTATCATCCTCCAGGCTATAATTGTCATCTTCTTCAGAAAAAAGGTCACAAGGCAAAAGACCTTCTAAACTATCATCATTACACAGAGTGTCATCATGCACATTACAGATTTCATCATAAGTTTCGTAATAAGCTTCTGTAATGGTTTCTTCTTGAGGGAGATATTATCACCAAACTTGTAGTTGCCCCTATAGATGGATCCGTAAAAAAATGGTAGAGGGGGATGGGCAACCAAAGAGGTGAACCAAGATAGCCTCGACTCCCAAATGGATGGTTGTCATGCCAATCGAGGCAATCTTCACTTGATGTTGTCTTAGCCCAAGACAACAATGGGGGAGACCCAGATCTACTCCCGACAGGAGAGATCAAACCAACACACCAGATCAAATCAATGGAGGATGAAGTATGTAAGGTGTAAGGTAAAGTAAACCCTAGATCTATAGATGAAGTCACAAGGTGAAGTATGGGTTGAATCAAGAGGCTTAAGAAGATATGAAATTGATCCAATGTGGAAATGCATGTGACTTATGAGGTTAATTACTAGATCCAAAATCAAGGTACCAGCAAATGATATAAAAATCCACTGCCTTGGGAAACGTGTCCAATGCAGGGAGGTTAAGAACAGGATTGGGGCTAACCAGTACCAATGGATAGACTTGTTTGATAGGTATGACAGTATCAATGCACCCAAGTCTCAAAGAAAAGATCAAAACACTGAAAAATTGGCCAAGTGGGGAAGTGCGCTAGGTTTGAGGGATTAGTGCCTTGGGGTTTGGGCCTTGTGGAGTCACCCAAGCATGACGCCTAGGAGAACCCACTTTGGGTTTGACCCGATCTACAATACCCAGAAATAGTTTGCCAATTGATCAAGGGATTTGATCTGTGGAATTTTCCAATTATTTTGAGTGAAGGTTTTAACAGTGAAATAATTATGCCAGTGGATTGGAACCAAGAAATGGAGAACAAACCTGTGGATCTTACCTGGATAACCTTGTAGATGCCTTGATGATGATGATCTATGCTTTCCCAATCAATTTGAGAAGATTTAGATGAGTTTTCTATGAGATCGATTTGCCCAAGGAAGCCAATGCGCCCTCCCTCCTGCACAACAAACGTCAACAATATTAGATTTGATGTATCAACAGAAATGGACAAATGCTACAAGAAGATAGCATAGATCACAATGATACTAATGATAACCCCCTGATACAAGCGATGCCAAACAAGCGAGTTGAGGAAGCCCTGCAAAAACGCCCAAGTGAAGTCGCCCTCCTGTAGACAAGACAAAAGTTCCACGAAAATATAGATCTCACCACAAATACCCAAATTCTAGGATGCAATAGACTTTACAATCACCATCTAAGAACACCAGATGCAAAGGAGACCCAAGAATTTCCACAAGAGATTTTTTCTATTATCAAGATTCCAAGAGCCAAAGACCCTTTACAATGAGAAGCTCTCTCCTTTAAATAGGATGGAGAGATACCAAAACCCTAACCACCTTTTGAATGGATGGCTAAGATTAAAAGATCAAAATGTCTAATCAATGGTTGAGATGAGCTCAACAATAAAGTACATGGATCAACTCAAAAATATAACAATACATGGACCAAATCGCCCTAGGAGAGGGGGTCCCACTCAACATGATAAAATAAACATGAATAAAGCTCATGGTGGGTCTAGGGGGTAATGTCTAACACCCCTAGTGTGTCCCCGTGGCACAATATCACCAAATGACTAACACAAGCACCAAATCGTGCCTCTCTGGGAAAGTCGTGAGCCTCCAAAGGCTCCAGAAAACCATAAAATGTGCCGGAGAAATGGGTGTGGGCCCCACTAAATGTTGAAACTGCTGGAGAAGGGGTGGAAGACATCACACTCATCATCAAAACTTATCCCGAGGCCATTTCCTTGCCTCAGTAACCCAAGTCGAATTCCTCAATAACCATTTTCACCATTTTTAATCTGCCTCAGGAAACGTGAATCTGCCCAAACTGCCACCTGGAGTGTCTGCGTTATCCAACTGAGCCCACCAGGCTCTCTGGGAGGAGTGTATAATGGTAAAAACAAGTGGTTGGACCACCCCCTCCTCATACAGCACCCTAGGTGAACCAATCAAATCATCTCTCTACTCTGACAAGCCATCTGACATGGCAAAACTGCACCAAAATGGTGAACTGAGGAAAACCATCACTGTAACTACCCGGAACTAAAAACAAACTGTCTCAGTTGACTCAGAGGGCCCAAATCTATCTAAGGTGTGTACTCATACATCCTATGGATCTCTACATGATCATGTAAAATATCCAATATGCACAGACAGATGAAATAATAATAATCTGTAAATGCGGAAAACCACAAATCATCAACATAAACCAGTAACCACTACATAGAACCATCTGGTGACCTGTAATGGACCACATATCATCTATCTACATCATCTAAGGTCTATCCACCTCATGTCCTGTAGTTGACTTTGGTCAAACTAGGTTTGACCAAGTCAACATGACCAATAATATGACCAAGGCTAACATCAAACTCCCGCAAGTGTTAAAGGTTAAAACATGCTCTACAACTCATTCAAATAACAATTATAACAAGTAGTAATCATTTCACTGGCGATCTACCAACCAAATATATAGAGTTTTTTAATATTAATTATGACTCAGACCAAACTTTCAAGACCATACTCACTTCATAGTTGTGATCAATTTGCTAGTAAAGGGTGAAGGCTGAAAATCAAAAGGCTAGGCTAAGGGATGACTACTAACTGGACACTGTGACACTTTGGATATGGAAAGGGGATACACACTCTAGCGTATGCTGGACAAGCAATAACACAGGGGATGGCAACGTCTCACAAATGGGTAAGTTACTTTTAGAAGTGTTTATTCACCTTGACAAATGCTCACAATCCATATCAAATACAAATGCGGCCAACAATCTTTTAGATGTTACATTTAAGAGCCATTGCTTTTTGGGCCTTTGAGTTTCCATAGCCTTTGATCTATGTGTGTTTAGAAACACATTGCATAGATTTACATTTATATAAGGCTTTATGCTCCACGTGTGTTCAAAAACACTTGTTACATGGGCTTTACATTTCACATTTCATTTCAAAGCCAGTTTCATTAGGCTTGCCTTGCATTCACGTGTGTTCAGAAACACTTGTTACATGAATGGGCTTTCATAAGATATACATTTCATTCCATATACATTGCATTAACGGTAGCGCTATCTGTTTCAAGTTTATCCAACACAACCTAGGTAACTCAGAGCCGAGACACAATAAATAGGGGGAGGCTCATCCATCAAAGAGGCTATAGTGGGGGAAGGTCCTCCATGCCACTAGTCAAGTAGTAAGTCGGGATAATCAACAAACTGGAAGGTAATGGATGGGTGGAGACAATGAATAATGAAACCAACACTAGCAAGCCAAGGATGGTGGGAATGATCACCTCTATTCTCCCTAAGGAGGGTAAAACCCAATGTAGTCAGACTCGGACTCGGCAAATACTCGACTGGCTTGGGACTCGGCCGACTCGGCAGACTCGGATAAGACTCGGATAAGACTCGGCAAAGACTCGGCAAATATGAAAAAAATTAAAAATGTGGTAACTTTTAAGCACAAAAAACATAGATAATGACATTTCTAATCCATATAAGTTATAAAAACAATTCTATGTAGAAATTCATTAGACCATCTCATAAAAATTAATAATACAACATTTGACACTCCATATTTGTATGCAAAATAGTGAACTGAAAGATTATTCCTTGAACACATTCCAAAATTGTACCAAGTTCAAATACATAGTACCAAGTTCAAATACATAGGTAAACATAACTAGAAAATCAAAAAAGATAGTGTCTCCAAGTCCAAACTCGATTCTCATGCATGACTATGAGCAGTGGAACGCCTAGTATAGGCCCTAGTAGAGCTAGTGACAACATCACTAGATGGAAAAATCAACTGTGATGAAGGTGTGTTTGGCGTTTCCATTTCAGAAAATGGTACACCAGAGGGACCCTCGGTCTCTTCATCAAGCCAAGCCAAATCAGGAGGAGCTTCATCCTCCACTACCCAATCAGAGACTAGATCAATTTGATCCAATAAAATTGGATCCAAATCCTTTCTCCGCAGCTGTTTTGTGAGCATCCGAAGGTTGTAATATATGTAGACCAACTTCTCCAACCTCTCATGCTCCAACCTGTTGCGCTTTTTGGTGTGGATGTGCTCGAATACTGACCAATTGCGCTCACAACCTGAAGCGCTGCAAGGCTGACTCAATATTCTGATGGCGAATTCCTGTAGTTGCGGTGCCTCAGCGCCACAATCTACCCACCATTGGGCTGTTATAAAAAAAAATAAACAAAGATTACAAGTTTTGCAATGTCAAACTTTAAAAATAAAACTAGCAAAATAAAATTTAACGAATTACAAATTGAATCTTACATGGCATTTTCTTCTCCCTGAGACGTTGTGTTGAGCTAAATCCAAACATGCCAGATGATTCCTTGTACATATCTCGCTGCATATTGATCAAGTCTTGAGTTTCTTGATTGGGGTACATCCTCTCAATGCATATCATCATACCTCTCATCACCTCAGGATCCTTTTGAATTTTAGACCCTACATTATAGAATATGCTCGGATTGAGATATGCCCCTGCAGCATGTAATGGTGAATGTAGTTGCCTGTCCCACCTGGAATCAATAATATCCCATATAGGGCGATATTTTGATTCATCCCCCTTATAGAAGACCTTGATGGCCTCTTTGGCCCTGTCCATCCCCTCATAAACATACCCCATTGGTGGTTTGTCACCATCCATGATCCTCAACACTCTCACAAGTGGTTCTGTCATGCTAACAATCTCAGTGACTTCCTCCCATAAACTATCTCTACGGACAGACAAGCTCATAGCCATTGCATCTGGTTTTGTGCTATCCTTATAATGTATCCATTCCCTGCTACTAACCATCCGTCTCAATGCTTGGTACTCATTAAGAAGGCTTTGGAGGGAGAGAAAGTTGGTTGCAAACCGTGTGACAGCAGGGCGACTGAGCTCACCTTCTGTGTGCTCTCTCATAAGACTCAGCACCCAAGAATGGTTATAAATGTACTTGGTGATTTGTTTGCACTCATGAACCACATCTTGCACCCACTCCAACTTCCCAATGTCCTCCAAAATCAAATCTATACAATGGGCAGCACAAGGGGTCCAAAAAAGAGAAGGGTATTTTGCACAAAGCAATTTACCTGCTGCCACATAATTTGCTGCGTTGTCGGTGATTACTTGGACAACATTTTTGGCCCCCACTTCTTCAACAACCTCTGCTAACAATGTAAATATCAGATTTGCATCTTTCACATGTGAGGATGCATCAACAGATTTCAGGAACATGGTTCCTTTAGGGCAAGCCACAAGAAAATTTATGATCGTTCTATTCCTCTGATCTGTCCACCCATCTGACAAGATTGTGCAACCTGTAAACTCCCATGAGCTTTTAATGCTCTCCAACTGTTCCTTGACACACTGCAACTCCTCATCTAGATCTTTCCCCCTAAGTGCACTGTATGAGGGGGCTTTGTATCCAGGGCCAGCGCTTGCAATAGCATCTACCATGGGCTGATAAAATGGAGACCTTGCAATGTTGAAGGAGAGGCTGTCATGGTACCAAAACCTCCTCACTGCCATATCTGCTTCCTTCCTTTTCTTTTCATTAAAGCTGTCCAAGGTAGGTTGAGATCCCGGGGTCGTACGAGGAAGGAAGAAATTAGAGGTGATAGATGGACTTGCTGTAGCACCTGGTGCAAAACTTGATGAACAACTACCTGGGGGTCCCATTGGAGATCTGCCCATCCCTGCAGTTTCAAACCTCAGCCTAGATCTTTTGGCATTTTGGTCTTTGATGCTTTCCAAAGCAGCGTTCATTTCCGCTGTGACTTCTTCAGGGCAGCCATCACAAACTATGACATCTTTGCACACAACTCGAGCTAAGTGGTGTTTTAACCTGTTAATGCCCCCATACATAGTCGTTGGACAGTACTTGCACTTGACTTGATTGTCTTGCCCTGGGACCACGCGGATACAATGTTCCCATGCTTTATCAAGAGCCCTTCCAGATTTCCCCTTAGGTGCCATGGATGACGATCTGAGTGGAAAAAGTTAAAAACAATTAAAATGAAATTTTATTTATGAATTAAAATTAAATGTAATTTGTTAAATTAAATTAAATTTGTTAAGTTGTTTTTTTATTTCAAGTTTTATTTTCATTTTTTAATGGTTTGGCCTTGGCATGTTGCGGCCATGACTGCCTACATGCCTGTAGGCAGTCATGGCATCAGCATGCCAAGGCCAAACAATTTAAAAATGAAAATCAAAACTTGAAATAAAAAAAACAACTTAGCAAATTTTAAAAATTTAAAAACAAAATTCAAATAAATTTATAATTTTCTTATGTTTTTGAGATTTGTTTTAAATTTCATTTTCAATTTTGTATTTGATTTTTTTTAATTTGTTAAATTTATTATTATTTTATTTTAAGTTTTTAATAGTTAAATTTCATACTGCTGCCATGACTGCCCACAGGCATGTAGGCTGCCACAGTGGCATCCTACAGGCTGCCCAGTGGCAGCCTACATGCCTTGTAGGCAGTCATGGCAGCAGCCAAAAGAAACCATTAAAAACTTAAAATTAAAAAAATAAACTTAACAAATTAAAAAAAATCAAATTCAAAATTGAAAATGAAATTTAAAAAAAATCTCAAAAACATAGATTAACTTAAAAAATTCAAATTTCAAATATATATGTTATTATGTTTTAAATTTTAATTTTACATATGTTTTTTTTAAGTTTTAATTTTAATTTTTAAATTACAATGTAATATATGATTACATATATTACATGGTAATTTAAAAATTAATATTAAAACTTAAAAAAAATATGTAAAATTAAAATTTAAAACATAAAAATTTAAATGTAATATCTAAAATTAAAAAAAAATATAATGTAATAATAAAGTAATGTAATGTAATATCATAAAAAAAAAATCTAAAATTAAAAACATATCTAAAAGTTAAAACATATCTAAAATTTAAAATTTAAAAATTTAAAATTTAAAACATTTATAAAAATTAAAATAACATATTATAAAACGTAATAAAAACATATATTATATAAATAGCATGTTTTAAATGCTATTTATATAATATATGTTTTTATTACGTTTTATAATATATGTTTTTATTACATATAATATATAAAACGTAAATTTATAACATTAAAATAAAACATTAAAACATTTATATATTATATATTATATAAAACGTAAATTTAAAACATTTATAAAATATACATTTAAAATTTTAAATAGCATTAAAATAAAGAAATTCGACCAACCTGTAAGCCGATGTCGATGGCCGCTGATGTCGAGCAAGCAGGAGCAAGTGTAGCAGGCGACCAAACTCCGGAACCCAGCACCCAGCTCTGTCTTCGCCTCTGCAAACTATAGATCAGTGTAGTTTCACTCGGCCTACACTCGGAAATGAACCCTCGACGGGAAAATCAACTCGAACCCTCGACGGGAAATCAACTCGAACCCTCGACGCCCTCGACGGGAAATCAACTCGAACCCTCGACGAGAAATCAACTCGAAAACGGAAAAAACACTTCGCGGCTCGACTCGGAAATGAACCCTCACTCGCTCTCAGTCACTTCACGGCTCACTCAGTCACTTCGCAGCTTGCTATGAGTGGAGGAGGACCCCGAACGCCTTCTTAAAGGCTCAAAACCGACGCCAAACTTTCGCGCCATTCTTTTGGCGCCAATATGAAACCCCGCGGTGGTAAAATAGGGCCCATTAACTGCCACGATGTACGCCAAACCGGACGACGAGTATCCACGAGTGACGCCGAGTTTGCCGAGTTTGCCGAGTTTCCACGAGTTTGCCCAAAACCCGCGAGTGCCAAGTTAGGGCTCCGAGTCTGTCGCGATTATGCGGCTGGCAGTTGACTCAGCCAGACTCGGCGAGACTCGCGAGTCTTGGCCGAGTGAAACTACACTGGTAAAACCAATGAGTATGAGTCAAGAACTTCTAAGTCTGAGTGAGGACAATATATATATATAAAGATACAACCAGGTCCAAATATCTATATGATCGCCAGATCATGATACTAAATGCTAAGACATGTCACAAGAATGAGTATAAAAGCAATATAACCATAACACAAGAATATACCTGCCGAGTCATATACCTGAATGCACATAATCTGAACCATCATCTGTACACTGAAAACCTGCTACTGCAACTCTGGGCAATACTGACTGCTCTGTAAATGGCTAAATGGCTACATCAGTCCTCAAATCTAAGTGTCCTGAGACTCAGTCATGGCATGGGAATATACTGTTGTCCATAATAAATATAGTCATCCATCATAGATGCTCATCTCAACATCTCATATGTAAGAGAACTGGCTGAAAAGTGTACTGGAATCTAAAAAATAGAATATGGTAACCCGGCTACTATATATGTGATAACAGGAGATTTGTCGTATAAATGTCATTAATTTTAATGAAATAACCTTGTGGCACATTCAAATCTCTATTAATCTCAACATAAGGAGTGTCTTCAATAGTATCTTCAATCAAGGGCTCCTCATGTGCTTCTTTATAATGCATAGCAGGGGTGCACATGTCATCATCTTACCGAAGTATTCTAGAGGTATCTTCAAATCTTCAATATTTTTAACCATGGGAATATGAAAAGGATATTCATGATACTCTGTCTCTGGCAAGTAGTGGGTAAACATTGTTTTAAGTAGCCTTTCCATATCTTTCATACTACCCCCATCATTATGCCATTGCTTCAAAAATATGTGAAGCAAACTTGAAAAAGAGGAAATACATTTGCCAGGGAGGGTACAGAAAAACCAGTAACAAGCATCCTCCTGTATAGTACTAGCAAACATATGCATCATATTATCTTCATAACTAATGTTGAAACCAGCCAGAAACTGAAGAAAAGACTTGATGTGCCAAATGGTTGAGTCACCATTTCCACGAAAGACTGGAAGCCATTTATATGCATCCCCAGTGCCATCACCAGCATTAGGAAAACTAGGGATGCTTGAAAAGTCAATAGGATGATATTGTCTAGCAATCTGAGCACCCAACAGTTCCCTTAACTCGTCCATATCATAACTTAGTCAGCATGCAATTGATAAAACCATGAAATATGCCTTGTGCTGAATTAGGTGATCCTTTTTTATAAAGAGCTTTAAATATTTTACTGTATTGCGTGGGTTCATGTCTACACACAACAAATCTCAACAATTTTGATGAGAAACAGGGTTTTATCCCTTCAATGGAGTCGCCATGTGAGAAAAATATGCATTTAAAATACTCACAAGAATTTATTTTTTTGCTTTTCTTCGTTAATTTTCAAAAATAAAAGGTAAGTGGAGTTGCCAGATGAAAAATTATAGATCTATTCTAAGCATTCATCAAACAAAGAAAAAACAAAAAAGGAGAAAACAAAAGTCGATTAACCAAGGACAAGAGACTTGTCCCCGGCAACGGCACCAAAAATGTTGCCGCCTAAACACACTTGATCGCGGGTAAGTCTCCCAACCGCTATGTGTGTTCTTGAGGAAAACTATGAGTTAAGAACCCTGTTACCAACTTTTTGTACCATAGTTGGATTATCTGAAGAGCCGCCATTTGACAAACATGATGAATGTTTGTACTCCAGTGTATCAGATGATCCAGCATTTGTCCCTAGCCAATTTTGGCTAGTGTTGCCAGCTAAGTTGTACTTAGATGGACTATCAAGCGAGCGGGCAAAGTTGAACATTTCAATGTTCTTTTTTCGATGATTTGATATCCAACTGGCCTTTTAAAGGCCCCCGTTTTTATATTTTTCCACATGTCCATGGCCCTGCGGGGTTTGTAACAAAACGTACTAGCATGGTGTTTTGTAAAAGACTTGGTTCCCTAGGACTTTTTGGCTAAGTCAGGTATTCCAAGGAGTTTTTTCACCTATCTATTATGTCTTGCATTAATGCATAACATAATTAATGGGTTTTTCTCCTGCTCCTCCAAAGCTGGAATGCCTGGGGAGGCTGACGGGCCTTAGGGGATTGTTAAAGTCTATGGGTCAATGTATATGAACATGCTAGGCGTTAATTTTGAGTCATATGGACATGTGCTAAGTCCCCCTAGGTTGTTTTTTAATTTTCGACAAGGTTTAATTTTTCCGTAAATTGGGCCATTTTTTAATGGTTCAATTAAAAAATTTGTAATTGGCCTATAAGGGGCGTCTGGAGGTATTTTTGCCTTAGGGGTGCTCGTTTTCTAACTCAGAGCACCCCCTAAACCCCTAAACCCACTTTTCCTAAGGTTTGGATGCTTAATTTTTACCTATGGCCACAAAACCCAAAAAAGTCATGAAAAAATAAAAAAAGTGAAAAAATGACTAATAAAAATATTAAATTTTGGGAGTAATTTATGGACTGATTTTTTCAGCTATGTTTTAGGAGTTGTAAGAGCTGATTTTGGAAAGATTCCGGGCAGCTATATTAGTGGGATTACTTCCCCATTTGAGGGGGGCATATTTCCCAAAATTGGGCCCCTTCAATCATGGAATTTGCAGCTATATTTATGGGCTGTCACATGGCTGATTTTTAGCTGATTTGGGGCTGATTTTGGCAGCCCATTACATGGGAGTGGGCAGCCCCATTTTCTCCACGAGTTATGCCACTCATTCCACCCATTTCTCTCCATCTTTGGCTATTTAAGCATGGCTGCCCACTTCATTTTCTTTAGAGTGAGAATTGGAGCAAGAGACTTATGATTGTAATATTTTTTCTCATTTGAATAAAAGAAGACTTTGGAGGTCAGCTTGTGGTGTTTTGTCATATGTGGATGTAATATCTTGATTTCTTTTCCAAGATGACTTGTGCATAAGTTTCATTCTTCAAGGGTGTGGTGTGCTCATCTATGAGATAAGTTGTTTTCAATTTGTTTATTGTAGCAGCTTAGTGATGTGTGTTTGGTAAGAGATTATTTTTGTATCTTTCATTTGTTTATGGATATGCAATCATAGTTTCTTGTGAGTATATATCTACACTTAATATTTTTTTTGGTGAGATCTGTGATGTGCAGGTGTTTTCTTGAGTTGGCAAGAAGGAGGATCTTGTTTGTTTCCCCTTTTACTAATCATTGTTTGCAGATATAGTCCCTTCAAACATCACTAAACCATCTTCAAAGCTTCGATTTTCAACAAGGATTTGTTCCCTCTCTCTCTCTCTCATTCAAGAAAAAATCAAATTTTATGGTTACTAGTTACTAAACAAAAGTGGATCTGATTTACATACTGCTGTTAAAACTTAAATAAATCAGATTCTGTCATCAAGAAGTTTTATCTTTTCATTTCATAAAGAGTTTATTGTTCATAGATCAAAGCTTCTTGGTTATCTAGTACTTTCTTTTCAAAAAACTGGTTTAAGTTGTCAAAATCTTTCAAGTTTTTTTTGAAGTAGTATTAGATCTGATTTCAAAGTATTACCTGGCTGCCCTAGAGCTTGAAATTTGCAGCCATTAAAGGCTAGCAAAGATCCCAAGTAGACAAGCCCCATAGCTTGTTTTACTTGGTTACTTTTCGTCATTTTTACTTAGTTTTTAACTTAGAATTTTTTGGGTTTTTTAGGAGGTGTTCCAAAGACACTCTTAAAGTGTTTTTGGGCATCTTATACTAATTATTGCTTGCTGGTTTGCAGCAAAAGACGAACAGGTAGGAGGAAGTGCTGCCGAAATTTCGAGCATCCAGGCAATCCGGAGGACAAAATTTCATATTTTTCAAAAAACCGGTCAATTTTTTCCTCAAATTTTGTAAGCCACCAAGTCACTTAAAGTGGACTGGGGCACTTCTCTTATCATTGTAAACATTTTAAACGAGAGCAAGTGGGCTAGCCAGCGCCCATACCCCATCCCCCCCAGGGGTGGCCTGTGTCGTCTCATTTTCATGGCGTGATTGTTAGAGTAGTTTTATTTCTTGTTTTTCGGCATTAAATAAAATCAATTAGGATTAAAATAAACCTTGTTGGTCCGTTTCACTAGCGGGCCACAAGTTCACTCACAACCTAGCTTTTCACTTTTTTTTACAAACTCATAACGCCCCCCTTGCTTTCCCGAAGTAGGGTTTTGTATGAGGGCTTGCCCAAAATACATGCCTGAAAAGAGACTCTTGGGGTTATAAAAGATAAAATTTGGGTTCTTAAAATTTTATAAAAATATACCAAGGTCTTCTCCCGTATGCTCTGTGGCCAACTTGCAGCTTAGTCTGATCCAGTTGGTACACACCAGAAAGGAGTGGATGACTAGTAATAGGACTTAACACCACCCCAAATAAAAACCCTTTTTGTGAAAATCCGGCACAACACGCAATTTGTTGTCGTGGGCAAATTTCCCAGAAGGCTTGGGATAAAACTGGATAGCGACCTCTTGGAAACCGTTAGGCTTGCCCTCGTTGGTATAGCATCTGAACACCTCCTCGAGACTCCGATCCATCCTAAAGCCTGAGAGGGAAGCCACGCTTCAAATTTCCGGACATGTTCCCCCGTACCTTGCGTATATCGGGAACCCACCTGCCTTAATAAAAAAGATCACCATCACATTAATTTTTTTAAAATAAACCAAGAACACTCCACAACATTTACTTTTTCTGTTTATGCATTTGTTATTTGACTCCATAGCAAGGCACTGGTCCTGATGCGAATTTCATTTTATTGTTGACTAGTATGCAGTTGAATGATGATTATTCTAATGGGAGTAAATGATAAATGTGTTTTTATTTGAAAAAAGTATATGTTGTCTGTCTTGGTTGCAAAAGTATTTTTTCTAATTCCTAGATTAGAGGCTTTAGTTTCTTTTAATTTTTTAGGGTCTACCCCCCTTGGCTTCGCTAGGAAAGCCTAGACGGAGGAGTCGAGTCCCAAGTGACAGCACTTGACTCTGACTTGCCCCCAAGGCCACACCAGCAGCTTGAAGACTTTTGCTGCATTTTCCCAGGTGTGGAACCAGGCGGCAACATTTTGGCGCCGTTGCCGGGGATAAGTCTTTTTATTCCCGGAATACGACTTTTGAGTTTTCCTTTTTGTTTTTGCTTTGTTTGATGAATCTTTAGATTAGATTTTTAATTTTTCATCTGGCGACTCCACTAACCTTTTTTCCTTTTATAAATTTTCAAAGAAAAGCAAAAAGATAGATTTTTTGTGAGATTGTTTTATATGTATATTTTTATTCTCACATGGCGACTCCATTGAAGGGATAAAACCCTTTGTTTCTCATATAGTTTGTTGAGACTGCTTGTGTGTAGATGAGTCCATCCATTTCAGTAAAATCTATAAAGACTCACCTTTTGACAACTCCACTGATTCAGTACCAGATATATCCCATGGTCATTTCAAATTCAGGCTATTGATCTTTGAAAATGGATGATAAAGAGTCTAGTGAGCAAATTTCCGATGCACATCCTCCCATTGACTTCTCAGACATCCCTGGTTTCCCTAATTATCATGATGGTGAAGATGTATCTGATTATCTACCGGTCTTTTGGGGAGATGATGATGATGTAGAAACCCGGCATGTCTTTTCTTTTCTTAAAGTTGTGGCTAACTTCAAAGTCTTATATGAAGATAACATAATGGAGATGTTTGTTAGTACATTACAGGGACCTGTTTATCAATGGTATTTTAAAGAGCTTCCAAATAAATGTATTAACTCTCTTTCGAGCCTCCTTAGAATATTTATAAGGCAATGGCATAATAAAGGAGCTAGTATGGAGCACTTGGATAGGATCCTTAGAAGGTACTTTCTCTTGTTCATACCTTGGATTGAGTATCATAAGGAAGACCCCAACTTTCCTTGTATCATCATGACAGAGAATAATAAATATTGGGAGGTGCCTCTAAGTTATATCAATCGTGTAGATCTCCCTATAGCACAATCTGGCTTTAAAAAAGAGACTCAGCATGACCCTATCGAAGAGTTCCATGAAGCACCCTTAACTGAAGATTTTGTTGAAAACCATCCTCTTGTCACCATAGCTGAAAACATTGAAAATATGGAGTGTTCTCAAATCTACGATGATGATCACATGTGTGTTTCAGATTTTCCTAAAGAGGAAGCCATTATAGAAATTGACAAAGAAATTCATGAAGGGTCTTCAATTGAAGATGTTTCAGAAGAGCTTCCTCAAATTGCCATTGAAGATTTGGGATTTCAGGATTACTTTAGTGAAGATGATGATGTTTGTACTTCAAATTCACCTAAGGAAGCAACCATTACAGAAGCCTCTAAAGAAACTTGTGATGATTTTTGTATGATTTATGATGACACTCCTCCTTTTTCTCCGCATAGTGGTGAAGTCTTGGACAACTTTATGCCTTGTAATATCTTTCAAACCAAGCCTTCTGAGGATAAGTATTATGAACATGAGGATGGGCATGGCCAGGGTTGTGATGCAATAGACAAAGACTCTCCCTTCATTTACAAGGATGGGCATGATGATTGTTGGATGGATTTAGAAAAACCCATCTTTGATATATCAAGAGAGGGGAGTGTTGATTTTGAGACCTTGGGAAATTTTGATATGGAAGAGGAGCCTGTAGATATTTCTCATGATCAATTAGAGCCATTAATGAGTATTAGTAACAAAGACTTGGATCAACAGTATAACGAATATTTGGGTAGGATAAAATCAGTGGAATGTCAGTTTCAGCCTTCATCAGCACATTCAGAGGTTCCTTATGATTTGGAGCAGCCTGGGGCTTATACTTTCACAGAAATAAACTATCAGAAGAGCCTTTCAGATCAATATGATGAGGTAGTTGGTCTGCCTTATCATTCCGAGTTTTTTCTCAGCTCTATCCAGTCATGGGTAGAAGCGGCCTGCATGAGGACTTACCATTGGGGGAAGCACTTCAAAGATCTATCATATGCCTATGATCACCAATCCAATCCTCCAATCCAGAATTATCATGCAGGTTTGCATTTTCTAAATAAGGTATCCTTGTTTTGGCTGGTAACCAAACACAAGGTGAAAAGTTTTTATATTGATAAAATGTTAAGATGGTTGCATTGGATTTATCATTTTACTTAGCATTTATTTTGTTATGCTTAGAGTAGGAAAATAAGCTCATCAAGTGAGCATTTACTTTCAACATTTATTTTTCAATACTTTCCTTTTATGTACTTAGAATTTTTCATTAGTCAATTTTTAGTTTTTGAATAATGCAACTTATGGTTCATTGGCTTCTTATAAGAACTTGTGCTACTGAAAGGTTTTCTTGTCAAGTTGAGATGTTTTTACAGGTCATAGAAATCGAAGATTCTGGTATTCTCGTATGCTCTCCTTACTTGAAGACCAGATCGAGCACACGTCCCACAGTTGGAGTCAGATGTTGCCAGCTAAGTTGTACTTAGATGGACTATCAAGCGAGCGGGCAAAGTTGAACATTTCAATGTTCTTTTTTCGATGATTTGATATCCAACTGGCCTTTTAAAGGCCCCCGTTTTTATATTTTTCCACATGTCCATGGCCCTGCGGGGTTTGTAACAAAACGTACTAGCATGGTGTTTTGTAAAAGACTTGGTTCCCTAGGACTTTTTGGCTAAGTCAGGTATTCCAAGGAGTTTTTTCACCTATCTATTATGTCTTGCATTAATGCATAACATAATTAATGGGTTTTTCTCCTGCTCCTCCAAAGCTGGAATGCCTGGGGAGGCTGACGGGCCTTAGGGGATTGTTAAAGTCTATGGGTCAATGTATATGAACATGCTAGGCGTTAATTTTGAGTCATATGGACATGTGCTAAGTCCCCCTAGGTTGTTTTTTAATTTTCGACAAGGTTTAATTTTTCCGTAAATTGGGCCATTTTTTAATGGTTCAATTAAAAAATTTGTAATTGGCCTATAAGGGGCGTCTGGAGGTATTTTTTGCCTTAGGGGTGCTCGTTTTCTAACTCAGAGCACCCCCTAAACCCCTAAACCCACTTTTCCTAAGGTTTGGATGCTTAATTTTTACCTATGGCCACAAAACCCAAAAAAGTCATGAAAAAATAAAAAAAGTGAAAAAATGACTAATAAAAATATTAAATTTTGGGAGTAATTTATGGACTGATTTTTTCAGCTATGTTTTAGGAGTTGTAAGAGCTGATTTTGGAAAGATTCCGGGCAGCTATATTAGTGGGATTACTTCCCCATTTGAGGGGGGCATATTTCCCAAAATTGGGCCCCTTCAATCATGGAATTTGCAGCTATATTTATGGGCTGTCACATGGCTGATTTTTAGCTGATTTGGGGCTGATTTTGGCAGCCCATTACATGGGAGTGGGCAGCCCCATTTTCTCCACGAGTTATGCCACTCATTCCACCCATTTCTCTCCATCTTTGGCTATTTAAGCATGGCTGCCCACTTCATTTTCTTTAGAGTGAGAATTGGAGCAAGAGACTTATGATTGTAATATTTTTTCTCATTTGAATAAAAGAAGACTTTGGAGGTCAGCTTGTGGTGTTTTGTCATATGTGGATGTAATATCTTGATTTCTTTTCCAAGATGACTTGTGCATAAGTTTCATTCTTCAAGGGTGTGGTGTGCTCATCTATGAGATAAGTTGTTTTCAATTTGTTTATTGTAGCAGCTTAGTGATGTGTGTTTGGTAAGAGATTATTTTTGTATCTTTCATTTGTTTATGGATATGCAATCATAGTTTCTTGTGAGTATATATCTACACTTAATATTTTTTTTGGTGAGATCTGTGATGTGCAGGTGTTTTCTTGAGTTGGCAAGAAGGAGGATCTTGTTTGTTTCCCCTTTTACTAATCATTGTTTGCAGATATAGTCCCTTCAAACATCACTAAACCATCTTCAAAGCTTCGATTTTCAACAAGGATTTGTTCCCTCTCTCTCTCTCTCATTCAAGAAAAAATCAAATTTTATGGTTACTAGTTACTAAACAAAAGTGGATCTGATTTACATACTGCTGTTAAAACTTAAATAAATCAGATTCTGTCATCAAGAAGTTTTATCTTTTCATTTCATAAAGAGTTTATTGTTCATAGATCAAAGCTTCTTGGTTATCTAGTACTTTCTTTTCAAAAAACTGGTTTAAGTTGTCAAAATCTTTCAAGTTTTTTTTGAAGTAGTATTAGATCTGATTTCAAAGTATTACCTGGCTGCCCTAGAGCTTGAAATTTGCAGCCATTAAAGGCTAGCAAAGATCCCAAGTAGACAAGCCCCATAGCTTGTTTTACTTGGTTACTTTTCGTCATTTTTACTTAGTTTTTAACTTAGAATTTTTTGGGTTTTTTAGGAGGTGTTCCAAAGACACTCTTAAAGTGTTTTTGGGCATCTTATACTAATTATTGCTTGCTGGTTTGCAGCAAAAGACGAACAGGTAGGAGGAAGTGCTGCCGAAATTTCGAGCATCCAGGCAATCCGGAGGACAAAATTTCATATTTTTCAAAAAACCGGTCAATTTTTTCCTCAAATTTTGTAAGCCACCAAGTCACTTAAAGTGGACTGGGGCACTTCTCTTATCATTGTAAACATTTTAAACGAGAGCAAGTGGGCTAGCCAGCGCCCATACCCCATCCCCCCCAGGGGTGGCCTGTGTCGTCTCATTTTCATGGCGTGATTGTTAGAGTAGTTTTATTTCTTGTTTTTCGGCATTAAATAAAATCAATTAGGATTAAAATAAACCTTGTTGGTCCGTTTCACTAGCGGGCCACAAGTTCACTCACAACCTAGCTTTTCACTTTTTTTTACAAACTCATAACGCCCCCCTTGCTTTCCCGAAGTAGGGTTTTGTATGAGGGCTTGCCCAAAATACATGCCTGAAAAGAGACTCTTGGGGTTATAAAAGATAAAATTTGGGTTCTTAAAATTTTATAAAAATATACCAAGGTCTTCTCCCGTATGCTCTGTGGCCAACTTGCAGCTTAGTCTGATCCAGTTGGTACACACCAGAAAGGAGTGGATGACTAGTAATAGGACTTAACACCACCCCAAATAAAAACCCTTTTTGTGAAAATCCGGCACAACACGCAATTTGTTGTCGTGGGCAAATTTCCCAGAAGGCTTGGGATAAAACTGGATAGCGACCTCTTGGAAACCGTTAGGCTTGCCCTCGTTGGTATAGCATCTGAACACCTCCTCGAGACTCCGATCCAGCCTAAAGCCTGAGAGGGAAGCCACGCTTCAAATTTCCGGACATGTTCCCCCGTACCTTGCGTATATCGGGAACCCACCTGCCTTAATAAAAAAGATCACCATCACATTAATTTTTTTAAAATAAACCAAGAACACTCCACAACATTTACTTTTTCTGTTTATGCATTTGTTATTTGACTCCATAGCAAGGCACTGGTCCTGATGCGAATTTCATTTTATTGTTGACTAGTATGCAGTTGAATGATGATTATTCTAATGGGAGTAAATGATAAATGTGTTTTTATTTGAAAAAAGTATATGTTGTCTGTCTTGGTTGCAAAAGTATTTTTTCTAATTCCTAGATTAGAGGCTTTAGTTTCTTTTAATTTTTTAGGGTCTACCCCCCTTGGCTTCGCTAGGAAAGCCTAGACGGAGGAGTCGAGTCCCAAGTGACAGCACTTGACTCTGACTTGCCCCCAAGGCCACACCAACAGCTTGAAGACTTTTGCTGCATTTTCCTAGGTGTGGAACCAGGCGGCAACAGCTAGTCAGTTTTGTTTTTCAGTCAACATGACCATGGCCCCACGGGGTTTGTAACAAAGTGTGCTAGTAGGATTTTGAGTGTCTCGGTTCCCCATGATTTGATTAAGCAACTAAGGTATTCCAGGGAGTTTTTTCCCTTGTCGATTATACTTTGCCTGTAGCCGAGCTATAATCGATGAGGTTTTCTCCTGCTTCCTCCAAAGCTGGAATGCCCGATTTTGAAAATTTTAGCCATGGGGGGTTATTAGAGTCCAACTGATGTATATAAGCCTACTAGACACTATTAGAATAGGTTTTGGTCATGTCCTAGGTCCATAGAACCCTCGGAAAAAATTTCGAAAAAATTTTACAGGGTCCTCCAGTTTTGGGTTTTTAATTATTTTTTAAATTTTAATAAATTTTTCCATAGTTTAAATGGAGAAATTTCAATTTGTAATATGTCAGTCATTCGAGATCCGAATTTAGTGATTGAAGGCTCCAACCTTAAGCCAAAAATCATTCATGATCCCCGGTCCGGTCTATCCTAAGTTTCGGATGTCAATTCAGCCTCATAATTAATAATTTCTCAAAAAAGTAGTTACAGAGAAATTATTAATTAAAATATTAAAAATGAATATTTTGGAGATAATCCAAATATCTCCAGAATAATCCAAAATGAATAAAATAAAAGGCTAATTGACATGGCACTGGGCATTAATGAGGATTCTAGTCATCTCCAATCAACTCCAGTCAACTGTACAGTCATCACAAGTCAATCTCTCCAAGCAAATTCGCCCTCGCTCATGCAAAAGTCGAGTTTATGATGTGGCAAGTGTTTGGTGGGTTGATTAGGTTGAAGTAAATGCTAAGGTGGGCGCCCTCCTCAATTAGGGGCCACCTCATGCATTGGCTCTCATTCAAGACGAGTTGCATTCATGGCAACTAAAGCCATCACTCCAAGTTCAAGCCTCACGTGTTCTCTCCAAGCTCACGTCAATCTCTATATGAGACTCGAGTTTTACACATGGCAAGTATTGTATGGCATGGTGGAGTTTCCAAGAAGTAGATGGGGGGCGCCTTGCCTAGGTGGAGTCCACCTCCCCATCTCCTTCAATGCATTTCGAATTTGTATGTTGGAGTTAGCACTCCAAGCTATGATTTGATTGGATTTTGACATGGAGTTCGAATTTGTGACCAGTGTTATTGGCTCCTTCTATGCCAATTCGAATTAGGGTAGGGTGTGCTCTTGTTTTGTTATATAATGAGGCTCTCTTTCCTCATTCCTCATGGATTGTTGATGCAAGAGAACTCTGTTGAGAATTGTAATATTGTTTTTGCTCATATTGGAATAAAAGATAAAGACTTTGGAGGTCCATGTAGTTTCAATTTTTGTGGTGAATTTGTCTAATGCATTGAGGTGATATCTTCCTAAACCCTTCCTCTTATTTGTGCAAGTGTTTCTTTCATCATTGCTAGCTTAAGAAGGCTATTTCTAGTCCATAAGAATAGTCATTTGTTGTATTCAAATTGATTATGTGTGTGATGTTTTCCAAGATTTAAATGAGCAAGAAGTATTCGGTTATACCAATGTTGATTTAGTTTTGGTTATCTAACATACTAGTACTTGATTTCACTTATATGCTTGAGTGTGTTGGGGTTTTACAGGGATCGCCAAAGGTGAAGACAAGCGTGAGCTAGGTTGCATCTAGCTTGACTTCACAAGCAAAGCTTTTTTCACTAATCCATTTTTGTTCTACAGGATCTTCAAACTTCAATCTTCCTCCAAAACCGAGCTACAAGGAGCTCTCTTTCTCACCCATCAAAGTTTCAAAAAATAACATCTTTTAAACTCTTGGTTACTTTGAGTTAGGCTTGTGATCTTCATCCACAAGCTTACTCCCCATTCACCACTTCTCAGCACTCTTCATCTCTGTTCGCTGTGCCCTCTTCCCAGTCCATCTCATCTCTCCTTGCTGCCCTATATATCAGTCACTTCATCACTGTTCGCTCCCCTTTTGTTGACTGTCCCATCCATCATTTGCAGCCACTTCTACCACTTTTTGGCTGCCCACTACTTGACTGTTCACTCCCCTTTTGTTGACTGTCCCATCCATTGTTTGCAGCCACTTCTTTCACTGCTGGCAGCCCACTGTCAAAACCTTGCAACACTGTCTTTTCTTGCTTTCGTCCATCCCTAAGATCCCTGCAAAACATCAAACAAAACAATAAAATGGTTAAGTATTAGCTTGTTTATCTTATTTGAAAGCTAGTAGTTAGTCTTTGTAGCTTTAGACTTTGCATTACTAATAGATTAGATCTCATAGTTGGTTTATTAGTAGTTCCATTTTCTCATTCTAGATCTCCTTTGAAAGATAGGCTTGCACACTTGGTTACTTTTTTGATTGAGCTCTTGCATTTGAAAAACGAATAAGTATATAGAATAGCTTGTTAATTGCATCTAGTTTCCATTTATGATATTAGATCTTAGTTTTGTTCTTATCATTGCTAATAACTAAAGGGTTCTTCAAGTTGATCTCTTGTGTAGGCACTTTTGAAGAGGAAAAAGGCTTGAGAGAGTTTTTGAAGTAAAGAAATCCAAGCAAAGCAATATTTTGACAAACCATGAGGATGATCCAAAACATGACATTATCTTTTACTATCCTTTGTAATAGCTTATAAGAGCTAGCTTTGTTTTCCATGTTTACTTCTTTCTCAAAAGACCTTTCAAGAGTTTAATTCCCAAAGGCACTTGTAATCCATTTAATAAAAAGGCTAGGTGGGATAATGCCTCCCACACTTAGTTTCTCCTTCCCCATTTGGGGAAGTTTGTTCATGCATGCTCAGATTAGTTTTATTTTCAGTTCTTAGATTAAAATCTGCCTTTTGTACTTAGATTAGTTCTCTTCCAAGTCTTGACTTGAGATAGTATCCTTGGGATTTCATCCCAAGGGTAGGGCCACATAGTTTTGTGGTTACTTCTCTTTCCCCGTTAGCATCCTTGCGGACATCCAGCTAGCTGGAAGGTTTTCGGGACTAGCGATTCTAGCGATCGACCTTGTTCAGAGGTTGACCCCACTTGTTGTTTATTTCTTAGATTAGTGGTTAAACTTGGCCTTAAAAAGCGTGCTTTGCTATCAATATTGTTCAACTGTTTTACTTCTAAAGGTGCACTTTTCTTTATGCAAGACTGCCTCTATTCTAATAAACAAACAAAGTCTCTTGAACTTGCCGTAATCCAAGTCAAGAGCACTCTCTGTCAGAGAGCATTTTAGCTTGCATATTTTCCCTCTGCATTAGGCACATTAGATTAGATAAGTCTCTTGAACCTTGTCATAAGACAAAGTCAAGAGCACTCTCCATCGGAGAGCTGAACAGTGTGCTTAAACAACAATTAAAATATTCCAACTCACACTCCCATAACAATTTACTTTGGTTGCTATCTAACACCCGTATGCTCTACCAACCTGAAAGGGTTGGGCTAGCACTCAGAAAGGTGTTAGATTTGATTAACTTCTATAACATAATAAAATTTTACCCCATAACCAACGAACCGACGTTGACTTTTCGAGATATACTCAAGTAGTGGGCGAAGTTCCTAAACCTGGTGGGGCAGGAGGTTTCCGCTGTCTAGACATCAGGGTGGGCAAGCCATTCAACACTTACTCTTTGAAATATGGGCGGACCGACATACCATCAGAAGGGGAAGCCACTGAAAGTATAACTTTCCGGAATTTTGCTTATCTCTTTGTTCTTATCCTAATAATCAAGACCACTAAAACTTATAATTTACCAAGATAATTTGCGCAACGATCTCACAAACAAATACTATTGAGACTTATTTTTCAGCATCCCCAAGCACTATATCTGTTGACTCCATTTGGCACTGGTCCTCAAAACTTACATGTATTACCTAATTTCGAATTATTGATCAGTATTTTTCGAATCATATTGTGGATGCTATTTAATTCTCTAAGTCTTCATATTCTGTTGTGATCTTTATCTTGCAACATGGATTGCATTATCTTGTGTCTTTTTCAAAGTATTATTGTGTCTCTCATCTTCAAAACTCCTAAACAACACCCATCCTCATCACTCAACACCAAAAAACACTTTAACACATAAGAGCCATAGTAAACTCTTTGTAGGGACTACCCCCCTTGGCTTCGTTAGGAGTTAGCCTACACGGAGGAGCTGGGATTCAGGTGACAGCAGCGGGCTCATTGCTTGCCCCCAAGGCCACACCTTCCCCACTTGTAGTGAGGGAATAGCTTTCGGAAGATTTCTGCTGCTGGTGTGCATCTCGGCGGACAACAAACCCAATGTCACCTCAGTCCTAAACTCCTCCGTTTAGACCACAACTCCCAAAGGCCAAGCGGGGGTAGTCCCTAATTACTAAGTTTGTTTTTATAGTTTGTTTTTGGGAGTTGTAAATTATCAAAATTTCGAATAATAGTCAAACATGCAGTGATGCAATTATTTCAATGACAAGCAAACATTTTAACAATGAATCAAAGATGTATGTAAGAGAGAAATAACCAATTAACCAACAAGACCAGTGCCGTCTCTATTTGGGCTATGGAGTCACAATAATCAACTTATCAAATATTTTTCCAACAACGTATTAACTCATTCACTTACAAAATATAACAAGAAATAACAACTTCCAATAAATGAACAAATTAAGATGCTTGCAACAAGATGATCAATAAATCACATAAAACACCAACTTGTAGTAATGAACAATTTAGTGAATCAATGATACATGTACCAAGATTAAGCTGTAAATGAAGTACTTGGAAGCAAATATTGTGAACAAGATGACAATGTTGTGCAAGTGGTCCTGTAAATTTTAATAAATTTTAGGTCTTGTTATCACACCATAGTAGCAGGGCTACTATTCTTGTACAGCAGATATCTGCACATTCCAGAGCTTCATTTATTCCAGAGCATGGCTATATAGCAGTACATTATTCAGATATTGTATGACCTTGTGTCAAGGCTGAGCCTAGAGAGTTCAGATTTGATGACTGATGTGACCACTTATCCCATTACAGTTTCAGTTCAGTGCCTAGATATGTACTTCAGCAGTGTTTCAGATGATGCATGATGATTGCTATTATGATGATGTTGTATGATCTATGGATATGTTCTCACTGACTGTGGATTATTAGCTTGTTGATTTAGTCATGATTATAGCATGTGCTTGGTATATTATTCCTGATGTGGCAAACTATTTAAAATGAATTGTAAACCTTAAAATGGACAATTGCTTGCACTCTTAGGTCATCTAACAAAACTTACTGGTATTTCACCTTACATAGACATGGTCTTTCCCGACACCTGTTGTCTGCTAGTGTAGGCTCCAGATCCACTTGTCTCCATCCATACATGACCTTCCTGTTTGACTTCAAACCCTGACTTGTCTTATTTGACTTTCTGATACTGAGGACTTCCCCATTTTTCTACCTCTGTGTTTGGACCGCATCCCTGTTTATTCAGTGTCTCGGCTCTGAGTTGGTGACAGAACTTGCCTTTGGTGAGTTGGATTGTAGGCCTTGGCTCGAACTCCCCCTAGTCACTTGAGATGTTGTTGGCTAAAACTGAAAGCTCATGTTCTACCTGTGGAAACTAAATAAATTCGCCCATGGAAACAAAAAAAAAAAGGGCAAGAGCAATGAAAAGCTAAAAATACTCCTCGAAGAGTATAAAGAAAGGTCCAAAAAGCAATAGTTCTTAAAAGCTATATCTAAACAATTGCTGACCTTGTGAATATATAAAAAAACATGCCCTGGATGCAAGCTGCAACTAGTTGTGCTTCTCAGCACATCTGAAATCCGAAGGGTTATGTAGGCCAAAAAGGCCATGGAATAAATTGAATGATCCTAATGAACTTGGATCAACTTGATGTAGACATGATGCCTAAGTTGAATAAGCACTCTATAAACAACTTATCCATTTGTGAGGCACAGCCATCCCCCGTGTTCTTTTGTCCAGCACAGAGTTTGTAGCTTCCCCCTTCTCCCAGTCCAAAGTATTTTTGAGTTAAGTTAGACAAGTCAAACCCTTGGCCCAACCTTGCTCCTAGCCTTCATCCTTCACTAGCAGTTTGACCATGTCCAATGGGTAAGTTTGTCATTTGAACTAGGGTGCAAGTAATTTTATATAATCACGGAATATGTTAACTTGATTAATGCCACTGAATGGAATTTATACTTTGAGCTTAGCTATGAAGTGATTAAAGAAGCATTGTCTTAGTCTACTGATGTGATTTATCCTTGATTATATATATTCTTGGGATCCGTGATGATGTGGACCATGTATGATGATTATTGGTGATGATTTATGGTCCCACATGTTTGATGATGATATCATATGATGGACATATGATACAGATGATGTTTGATCCAGTTCAGCAGGTTATTATTATTACAGATCAGCAGATTATACATTGTCCATATATGGTGGACCCTACAGCTGGCCCATTAGGGCAACCCAGGGTGTATGAGTACTCATTCCTAGTGGATTTGGGTCTTCTGGATCCATTGAGACACTTATCTTTCAGTTCCGGGCACTTCTGACAGTGATTGATGCAGTTTTACACTTGTTGACCAGATTTGGGGCTGATTTCCCAGCCTGAGCAGCAGGGGCCCCGAGAGGCCAGTTCACCTAGGGCGCTGATGATGGAGGGGGTGGTCCAGCCACTTGTTATTACCATTTATCCCCCCTCCCGGAGAGCCTGGTGGGCTCAGATGGACAGCGCTAGCACCCTAGGAGGCAGTTTTGGCACTTTCACAGTTCCCGAGGCAGTTAAAAAATGGGATAAAGTGGTCACTGAGGAAATCGATTTGGGCAATTGAGGCAAGGTTTTGGCATTTGGTTTTCACAGAGGTCTTCCAGGTTGATCTCACTATCTTCCAGTCATTTTTCACCATGTGGGTATCTCCAGATTGATCACAGGAGGACATTTACTGCTCGACTGTCATGGATTCTGAGGACAGTTTTGGTCATTATTATTATATTGGACATATTTTTATTATTTCATTGTGCCTTGGGGTGAGCTAGCAAGGATTTATACCTCCTAGCCCCACCATGTGCTTATTTTATCATGTCCTAGTCATCATGAGGTGGATTATTGTACTTTATACCCCTCTTGTGGGATGACGTCACCCTCTATTGTACCATTTAGTGAGGGCGCTATTGTTATGTTGAGTGATCCATGTAATATTATGTTATGGATTCATCTTAGCCATTGATTATGTTGTGAGATCTTTTAATCTCAACCACTCATTTCAAAAAGTGGTTTTGAGATCTAGGGTTTTGGTCTTTATTATCCTATATAAGGAGGAGACCCCCTCATTGTAAAATTCATCTAGAGATTTTTGGCTCTTGGCTCTTGGAATAAAATTTCTATCTTTTGGAGTACATGCTTGGATTGGAGTGGATGTTGGTTGTTTCGATTGTAAATGCTATTGTCCATTGCACTGGAGGATCTATTGTAGCTATCTTGCGTATTTGCCATACTTTATTTGCAGGTTGAGAGGGCGACTTTGACAAGTGCGAATTGGTGGGGAGGCTTGCCCTTCAAGCTTGGAAGAAGTCGTTTTGGGTTTGACAGGGAGTGGTTTTGCCTTTGTGTCAACTATTCTATGTTTTTCTCTCTCTTGCTTGCATCTACCTTCAATTTGTTAAACTAATTGATGCTTTGCTCCTTGGCTTGACAGGTTAGAAGGAATCACATGTGGCTTGGAAAAATCGATTTGGCAAGAGGGCTTCAACAATTCTCCATTTGATCTTTGGCAAAGTAATCCTCGTCTCAACTAGCATTCATCTCTTCATCCAGGTATGTCCCAAGAGGTATGATCTTCTCTTCCTTGAATCTTCCATAATTTCTAGATCACAAAAACCCTAATCAAATTAAAACCCTTGTTTTTGGTATCTCTTAGATCTACTTAGATCTAGCCCTCAATTTGAAAAGATATTGAAAACCCACCTCTATAGCATCCACCCCTAGTTGGATCTATAGTTTGGTGGTGATTGGTTAAGAATTGACCCATTTTCTAAGACAAAAAGCTCTCCTTGACCTAAAGCGCACTTCCTTGAGGGAGGCTTGTTGGGCTAGATCTAGCACATGGGTATGTGAGATCCCGCTTGATTGGACAACTAGACACTTGATAACACATACCCATATCCTTACTTTGGTGAAAACTACCTTGTGGGCATCTCTCCATGTTTTGAGGGGTTGAAACCCCCCTTTGACCTTCTTGGCACCTTAAAACCTAGATCTACCAAGATCTACCCATTGGATTCATTTGAAACTTTGAAGGAACATAGATCGGGGTACTAGCACCCCGGATCTACACTTTGGTGGCCATTGGACTTGGCATGGTCCACCAAACCCACTTTTTGCGTCTCCTTGAGAAAGTCGCACCCCTTGGGAGTTTTGAGTTGGACCACTTCTAGGAAGTGGGTGTTGGAGATTTTCGTAGATTTGGAATGCCCATGCCTTGAAACCTAGGTCTAGACTATCCTTTTGCCCCGATCTACCTTGGGGATTGCATTCCTTGTTTTAAGGAATTGTGGTCCACTTTTGGTCATCACTCAAAAACCTAGATCTAGTAAGACCTAACCATTGGATCACATCCATTTCACTTGACTTGGCTTCTAGGTGTCCCGATCTACACTTTGACATCTTTCTTGACTCCATTAGCCCACTAAACAAGGCACTAGTCCTTCTCCAAGCAAGGCGCACTTCTTGGGATTAGTGTCCAACCCTAGATCTAGCACATGGGTAATCCTAGAATCAACTCTAACTTATAAATTTATCCTAGATCTAACCTATAGTACCACCCTCACACCTAACTTCACCTTGTGGGTCCATCTAGAACCATTTCACACTTCCCAAGAAACTAGACCCATTTGTGCAAACACATTGGTACTATACCTAGTAATCATACCCCATCATGTGGCCTAAACCATTCATAGGTTGAAACACTTATTATCCATCACACCACCTTCAACCATACCTTAACCTTTAGGTCCACTTAGCCTTGCATTGGTTTCCGTAACTCATCACTTACCTACCCTTAGAAACCTTTGTTTAGGTCCAATCAACTGTGATTGGGGTATAGGGTCTCCCCCTTGGTCTAGTTATACCTTGACCTAAAGCGAAGAGTGCCTCGGTTGACGTGACTCCCGCATTGCATTGGGAACCGTGGCATCTCTTGGGTCACCTCTTTAGTTTCCTGTCTCCTCTACCGTCCCGGATGGGATACCTCTAGGGGCAACTACAAGTTGTGTGATAACAGGTCTCTCTTTAACTAAGGGTATTAAGGTTTTGCTGCAATGAAAATGAACTAATCTATGTGTCTACCCCAAGAGACTATCTCCTTCGATTAGAGAGAGAATGCCGGGTGCTCAACCTAAGAACACAAGGTTCCCAACTAGTTCCACGGGCCAATCCCGAAACTTGTTGGGTGCTCAACTGGAGGACACAAAGTGCCACGAGGCTCCCCACAGCCTCTACCCCACTAGCTCCACAGGTCAAGCCTCTTTTTCTCCGTTCTAGTGAAGATATATTTTTGGGTGCCTATTAAACTAGCCAACTCAAATCTTTGCCCTTTCTTGTCACCCAAGATCGGTCGAACCGGTGAGGGGAGAGAATACGGGGCAAAAACAGGGCTTAAGCTAAATTTTATCCTTTTAAGCAAAGATTACAAAGCAATGCAAGCCAAGCGCGATATCACAAGGGAGGCAGAGCCTACTCACTTGTGAAGTGCAAGCAAAATGAAATAACTTGAAATAAAATTACAGAAATAAAGTACAAGCCTCAACGATATTGCATGGATGGGCAGAGCCACTTCTCATGCAAGGTGTGGGCAAGATGAATAAAGCAAATACTTGGAGATAAATTGCAAGCCAACGCGATTTCGCAAGGGACATAAAGCCTACTCACTTGTGAGGTGTGGGCAAAAGAAAATAAACAAGGAAGTAAATGCTAAACCCAAGCAACTAACAAAACCATGCAAGAATGGGAAAAGCCTCCTCTCTTGCATGCAACTAAAAACAAACTAACTAAAAAGTAAATGCTTGAAATGAAACACAATAAACTCAAGCCCAAGAGTCTCTCTTGGGCTTGTTACAATGATGTAAAAATCAACACTTATTACTTAGTAGAAAAAGAGTGGGAAAAGAGGGATTTTGACCGATTTGTGCAAAGTGGCCGAAGTGGTGACTTGTGGAGGCCCTCTATGCTTGGAGATGGATGATTTTGGGTAGCATATCCTTCTTGAATGTGTGCAGACCTACTAAAAACCAGCAAGCAAAAAGTTACAGAAAAATGTCCCAAATCACTTTGGGACAATGTTAGTTTATCATACAAAAATGTACAAATTTACAGAAAATTTATGAACAAATTTTGATGAGATAATAGCATGTAAACAGTAATTTAAATCAGATTTATATGTGAGAAAAATATAGAATATAATGTAGAAAATTTAAATGGGAGAAAGGAGAAGATAGTGCTCTTTTGCTCATCCAATGCTTGGAACAGTGGGGTATCTGACCAAAGAATTCCACCCTCAAAGCCAAGTGACCTGCAACTTGTAAGATATTGCTACACAACTGAAATAAAAGGTGAGTACCTATAAAAGAGCTAAGAGATCATAGACTTCAACCAACAAGAATATGAAGATCTTAACTAGTTAAATAGGAAACTCATAAAATCACTAACAAAACTACTAGAGATCTCACCAAATCAAAACAGTTTGCTTGTTTGGCCTCCCAATGGTTGAATAGCTATGAAGTTCTGAAGCAAAGCACCATCCAAGAGCATCAACAACACCAAATCTCCTCCAAAGAATTTTTATTACCAAGCCAAATCGCTGAAAATTACAATGGCCCAACAATGGGGCAAGAAGAGAGCAAAAAAATGAGAAAAATAGAAATGAAGCAAGAGCATAAGAGATTGTAACCAAAATGAGGAGGAGGAGCCTCCTTAATTAGGAAAATTACATCCCAGTCATGTTTTATATTTCATTGCTAGGGCAAGGGAAAGGAATCATGAAGGTGGGACCTGTTAAACACAATGGCACACTGAGAGGAGGGGGTGAATCAGAGTGCCAACACTTTATATCAATTTCAACTTCTTCAAAACTTAAACATATATCATTAGACAATCTCACTTAGGCAGAGTTCATCATAATAAGCTATACATCAATAATCATCAAATTAAACATGTCATTCATATCATCAATCCACATCATTAGAGACACATCACAAGATAATCTTTGTAAACTTTGTTATATTTAAATTGATAATTTTCAGTCAGCCACAACCATTAAGTTACACCAGCTACAACTGATTGAGAAGCACCAACTTCTATTCCAAGACACAGCTTGGTCTTCTCTTAGATCCAACTAAGAAAAGGGTTTGCAAGACCGAGCTTACAATTACATATAGATACCTTCACATTTCATCAACCTGTCAACATTTCACATTCTGTCCAATCAATTATGTCCATAACCATGTCATCAATTCATATTCTGTCCAGCTGCCTCAGTCCCTATTTGTCCGAATTTCAGTCCTCCATATGTTCAACAACATCTCCAGACTGCTGCCTCAATGATGCCCGAAAATCAGAGAAAATAAAAGAGAGAAAAGATTACTTCATTGCTACTCCTGCGGATCTGTTGCTGCCTCAGAGCACCCCCGAAAATCTCAAACCTCTATCTTTACTCCACCGAAATCCACACCAAATTTCCTCCAACGAAATAGAGCATTGGCTCTTATTTATATGCACATTTCCATAAATTCTGGGGGCGACCTGATAAATAAATATTATTTTTATCTTTATATTTTACCATTGACTGAGCCGACTTGTCATATTGTTTTCAAAATAAAAAAATTATTCTTAGGAAAGTATTTGCCATGTCATTATTTATTAATCCCAGATATCCTTGTTCAACCCATTAACCATTAAGGCTCTGCAGGCATTTCAACCAATGCTGGCGGGCATCTTTTCTATTAGTTGCGTACATATTCTGGCGAGCATTTCTTTAAGGGACTTGCGGGCATTTCCCATATGGCCTGCGGGCATCTTTCTTTAGGGCCTGTAGGCATTTATCCATAGGCCTGCAGGGATCTTTCCATTAGGCTTGCGGGCATCTTTCCTCAATCCCTGCGGGCATCTTCTGGTGGGCATTTCTTTAAGGGCCTGCAGGCATATTCTCCAAGGCCTGCGGACATTTCTTCTACACTGTTGCGGGCATCTTTTCCATAGGCTGGCGGGCATCTTCTCCATTGACTTGCGGGCATCTTCTTCATTGCCTTGCGGGCATCTTCTCCAATAAGCTGCGGGCATCTTCATCACATGTTTTGTGGGCACCTTTGTGTTAAAATATTAACCAGGAAAATGATCGGAGAGAAATGCATGCAAAAGTGAGTTTTGCATGCAACTATTTTTAGGTTTTTGGTAAACCTAACTTCACAGTGAGATGTTATAGACAGGAGGTGACTGTCTTCATTTAGTGAGACTATTGATCTGAGATAGGTCATGAGAGAGGAGGACGACTTTCCTTGAGTAAGAGGGCGCATTCCTCAAGGAGGAAGAAGCTCGCACCGCATCCGATAGAGCATTTGAGTGTCTGTAACTTGCAGAGTATCTTTGTCTCAGAGATTGAGGAAGATCAGTGACGATCAGAGCTCAAATTTGTTGAGATCTGATTCAGTATGAGTCATTCATCATTGGAGGGAGGGCGCACTTGTGCATGCAGAGGAGGACATTTTCAGTTAGAGGGAAGTCTTCAAAGCAAGTAGAGCAGAGCAGAGGATAGAGACAGACAGATCAGGCAGAGGCGGATGCAGGGATACTCAGATCCAGTTTTGCAGTTAGGGTTCATCTCTTTAGTGCATGCATCAACTGGATGCATGCAAATCTAGAGTTTGCCTGTAGAAATTTCTGAGGTAACCCTGTATTGTACTTGTCTCTTTTCCTATATGCTCTGGGCTCGAGAGAGAAGATAGCCCCACAGTTTGCTGGTTTTTCCCCAAAAGGATTCCAGGGTACATCTGTTGTTTATGTGTGATTGCATTCATATTTTTCAGTTGGTAAATGCAGATCTAGTAGTTTGAGTTTATATTAATGTTGTATTGATATCGAAACTCATACTGCTTGTTGATGTATATGTAACTTCGGAATGTATTTCATCTATGTATTTCATATATATTTATTGTACCCTTATTAGAGATGTGTTATTCCTCTATAAGGAAGTGTCGTCATGTGGATTGACAAGTGTCGCAAGTGTGTGTACTTGCCGATGGGTTATTAGACCACCATGTGTGGGGTCGGCCCTAAAATATATATATTATAATGTGGATGTACCTAGCTAGACAAGTCGGCCCCATAAGGTCACTGGGCAAACAGATTAGTATAAATAGAGATCAGGTGATCTCTATTTAGAACACTCGGAAAAGTATCTCACTCTCACTCAGAAAGTGGTGCACTAGTGAGGAGGAGGATCATCTGCTACTAGGAGACTATCTCAGTGTATTTTGGTTGTACTTTGGTTGAGCCGTTGCTCTCTCTATCTCTGAGGAAGTTGTGGGGTTTTTCACCTTAGGTTTTCTCCACGGAAACTCTGTGTCTCTTGTCTCTCATGCTTTTGATTCTTATGATGCTTGTCATGCTTATTGTGATTGTCATGCATTGATATACTGTATATGTTATTCTCTCAGTAAAGATCCTAGAGTATTGTGAATTAATGCTCAAAATTTAACACTGCTTGAGATCTCAAGGCAATTCAGAGGGAGTAGTGATCTCTGAATCAAATATTTACACTTTGTTGGACACAATGGCACACTGAGAGGGGGGGTGAATCGGTGTGGTAGCACTTTAAACAATTTCACTTCAAAACTTAACCCAAGTTCATCATTCACATTAAGTTACTAAGTACATCAATTAAACATGTCATCAACATAAATCATAAGAGACGCATCACACAACAAATGTAGTAAACTTGATTTTTAATTTGATATGATTTATAATGAAGACATCAATCTTCCAATTACATCAGCACCAACTGACCAAAGAGCACCAACTCCTATTCCAAGGCCCAGCCTGGTTTTCTTAGCACCAACTAAGAAGAATTGCAAGACCCAGCTTGCCTTCACATACTTATCACTGTCTCAATTACATTTGTACAATACATCAATCACTTCTCATGTCATAAATTTTGTCATCTCAATCAAGTCATTATCAAGTCGCTTTTGATGTGTCTATCACTGATATGCACATGTGTTCACTGTGTCACTGTCATCAACTCTTATTTATGCCCAATGTCTGCTCAAAACCACTACCACTAACTGTCACTATCATATCCACAACTGTTATCACTGGCATCAACGGACACTGTCTTTTCACTATCTAGTACACTTGTGTCACTGTCATGTCATATCAATTGTGACTATCACATTAACCATTGCCAAGCCAAGTACTATCACTCTCTTTTTCTTTAATGAGTTATATCTTCAGATAGTATCTTCTCATTATACAAAACCTTAATGTCCAACTATATCTTTAGTATTGGAATCTCATACATGACATGCTAGAACAACATACCTTTCAAGATTTCCCTATACAAGACAATACTGTTGTAGCTTAATAAAACTTTACTTGATCTCTTTTGCACAATACTTTCTGTAGTGTCCTCCTTTGACTGTCTGTAACCTCCGAGCTTCAACACATACCCTAACTTGATTACTTCCAAAACCTTGGCTATCTGTAGAGATCAAAACAATACTGTTGCTGCAGAAATCCGAGTGCCTTCATTTGACTAAACCTGAGACCTGCGACTTCTTGTAGCCCAAGACTAAGTGTGAGGTCTGTCCTAACAAAGAGTGAAACCCAAACTTCAAACACTCACTGCTGCTCTTCTCATAGTCCTCAATCAGCCCATCAAAATGCATGCCAAAAATCCAAATTGTCTCACAAAAGATGCTCCATAATCGTGCCAGGATCAGTACAAAACAGTCCAATGGACAGCCTTAAACTCATGTAACTTTAAGTGCTGCAAACTGCCTTCACTGATATAAAACAAAACTTTACTTGGGATAATCCAGAGAACAAAATTGTACTTGGGCCATAATTGCTTAAGGAAATGGAACAAGAGGTTGCAAATATTAGGCAAAATTTGAAGGCAGCCCAAGATAAACAAAAAAGTTATGTCGATAAGAACCGAGTACATAGAGAGTTTCATGTTGGGGATCATGTTTACCTTAGAGTGAAGCCAAGGAAGAGTTCCTTGAAGCTTGGAAGTTGTGCCAAGCTATCACCAAGATATTGTGGGCCCTTTGAAGTGCTTGAGAGAATAGGACCAGTTGCATATAGAATTGCATTGCCTGCTAACAATACAGCTCATAATGTTTTTCATGTTTCTTTGCTTAAAAAATATGTACATGATCCTAACCATGTGATTGATTGGGATGTAATTCAGGTGGAACCCGAAGGAGAGTTCCAAACCAAGCCACTATGCATCCTAGACAGGAAAGTAACATTGTTCCGGAACCGAGCCATCGGACAGGTAAAGGTGCAATGGAAGCACTTCGGTCCCGATGAAGCTACGTGGGAATTGGAGGATGCCATGAGAGAGGCATATCCATTTTTGTTCCAATTTTGAGCAAACACCAAGGACGGTGTTATTCCAAGGGGGAGAGAATTGTAATACCCCTAGTTTTGACTTGGAATGTATTTATCCAATATTATGTAAATGATGTAAATATGCTAGTGTGAATTCCTAGTGCGGAGCTCAAGGCCAAGGCCCGACTAGTGGATGGATAGGCATGTATGATGTTATATTTTTATTTGGACTGTTTGGTTGGCTTTTATGCCTAATTCGAAATGTATGTAAATATTATGCTGAAAATTAATAAAATGGTCCAACAATGGCTGTGTAAAGAGCACCAAAGGGGCTATGATTCCACCAGAGGGGAAGAGCAAGGGGGCTTATGGGAAACCCAATCCTATGCTGCCATGTGTCGACCTTAGAACCCACCCTAAATTCTGTCATGTGATGAGAATAAGCCAATTATTTCCTTTTTGACCATTTTCCAATCATTTATTGCACATGTGAGGTTGGTGAGAAAAGTCACTTCATGTAGTTATTGAGCATGGGTATTGTGACAGTTATGTCAGCTGTCAGCTGTCCTATTTCTCCTATGGTCAGAAGCCATGTCAGCTGTCTTTTCACCCTCACCTCATATCCTTGGAGTCAACACTCTTTTGATCATTATTCCATTTTCATTCTCTCATGCAAGTTGCTGCACTACGTAGAGTCACCATGGTTGATCATGTCCATTACTAGAAGGTATGCTTAACCCAGAAATCCGAATTAGAGGAGAGAGCTACATTTTTGGAAGGGAAAAACAGTTGGCTGTAGGTGAGCAGAGAGGTTGGGCAGCTAGGAACCTTACCCATGGAGTTTTGCTGCTTGTAGGTGCTTGTGAAATCACAAATCAAGGCTATAGGTGGTTTTATAGCAGCCATATCAGATTGGACTTCTTCTATGCACACACTACAAGTACCCAGCAAGATGGATCGCGCAAGAGAACCGTGGATCGGTGAAGGGGATGCCTGAGCTAGAAGGGTGTTGTGTGGGGCAGGTACTGTGGAAGCCAAGGCTATTAGGGCTAAGTGAGACCCTGTAGAGCTCTGTATGAGCATTTGACTAGGCACAAAGAGCAGAACGGGTTGTGGGCTGAGATATTAAAGCCTGTAGGTGTTTCCTTCACCCTGGTGGCCTCATAGCCTAGCTTGAAGGTGGTCTCAGCAGCAGAAAGAGTATATGTTGGACTGAGTGCCTATGGTTGGGTGGCAAAGTGCTCTTACACAGCCAGTTGCTTGGATCTGCATGTATTAAAGATAAGTACTCCCATGTATTTGAATCTGAACTGTTGTATTTGATGCCTGTAATGTTTATGTTGGTAATTGCATGCTAGATGTGTGTGGTTAGATTTTTATTTCCGTTGTACATGTTTATTAAGTTTCTGCACACATTGTTTATTATTGAAAATCGTATTATGCATTGGGGCGAATTTTTAGAGCCCAGGTTTTGCCAACGTTCCCTCCCGATGGTCGGATTGGGTGAGGGGGACGTTATACCCACACGTGCCAAGTTTCCTCATTGGCCTCATGAATTCGAATTCTAAGAGGCAAATCACAATAGTTTTCTATAAAAGAAGGCTATCAACTCATTTTCACATCTTTTGCCACTTTGATAATTTGATTTTAATTTTTGAGAGCTCAGTAGCTACTCTTGGCTTGGGTAATGTGCCCCATGCCTACATTGGGAGATGTGCCCCTTTGCACCCATTGTTCCAATTCAGAATTGCAGAGTCTTGCCTATGGGAGATTGAAGAAGAGTTTATCCAGTTTATTCCTCAGAGCTTGTGGCAGCCATTAAAGTCTGATTTGCAGGTCTGATCCATCCCACATCTTGAAGGATTCGAGTCTCCAAAGTTGGTGCAGAGATTGATGCAAGAGTGTTGTTCATTTTGATGAGATTCAGCTCGAGTAGAGATCAATTGGAGTATCTACACCCCTGTGAGCTTCATCTGCAATTCTTATGCCTATCATGAGCTTCCATGTGATTGTCTTCTGCCCATGATCTGATCCAGTATCGATATCACTCCTCTCATTCTCTTATTGAAGAAAATTTTGCTTCTATGTTGTGAAATCATAACGATTGAGGGCTCTGTAATAGTTTGATCTCTGATCATCATCATGCTACTATAAATCTATGATGGAACTTGCTGCTGCTCATATTAAAGTATTTGAACTCTGATATATGAACTGATATTGGGTTCATGAGCCTTGAAGGTTGTTTGGGATTTCTTTTTACAAGGCTTGCTCTTTATGTATTAAAAATTTGACTAGTTTTGCAGCAATTAATACCAAGAGACCTCTGGGAGTCTATTTTTTGCTCTGTCAGTTATTGTAGGACCTGTTATCACATATATAGTAGTCGGGCTAGCATGCATTATTTTTCAGATTCCAGAGCACTTTTCAGCCAGTTCCTTTACATTTAGATGATGAGATGAGCATCTATCTATGGATCACTTTCAGATTTTGGACAGCGTATGTATTCCCCATGCCATGACTGAGTCTTAGGACACTCAGAGAGATGACCGATGTAGCCATTATACCATTTATACAGAGCGGTCAGTAGTGCCCAAAGTTACAGTAGCAGTTTCGGAGGACAGATGATGGTTCATAGGATGGGCATTCAGGTATATGACTCAGTAGGTATATCATGGTGTTGTGGTTATATTGCTTTTATATTCATTCTTATGGCATGTCTTAGCATTTAATATCATGATCTGGCGATCATATAGATATGTGGACCTGGCTGATCTTGTTATATATATATTATATTGTCCCTACTAAGACTTAGAAGTTCACTATTCATACTCATTGGTTTTACCCTCCTTAGGGAGAATAGAGGTGATCATTCCACCATAACTTGGCTTGCTAGTGTTGGCTCCATTATTCAATATCTTCATCCATCCGTTGCCTACCTTTTAGTTTATCACCCTGACTTACTACTTGACTTGTGGCATGGAGGATCTTTCCCCACTATAGCCTCGGTATTGGATGAGCTTCCCTGTTTATTGTGTCTCGGCTCTAAGTTGGTGACAAAACTTACCTTTGGTGATTTGGATTGTAGGCTTAAATCATTCTGGTCGATTGTCCCGATGTTTGGCATTGGCTCGAACTCCCCCTAGTCACTTGAGATGTTGTTGGCTAAAACTGAAAGCTCATGTACTAATTATGGAAACTTATAAATTCGCCCATGGAAACTAAAAAAGGGCAAGAGCGATGAATTGCCAAAAAAATACTCCTCGAAGAGTATAAGAAAGGTCCAAAAAAGCAATGATTCTTAAAAGCTATATCTAAACAATTGCTGACCTTATATATGTATAAAAAACATGCCCTGGATGCAAACTGCAACTAGTTGTGCTTATCAGCACACCTGAGATCCGAAGGGTTATGTAGGCCAAAAAGGCCATAAAATGAAATTGAATGATCCTAATGAACCTGGATCAACTTGATGTAGACATGATGCCTAAGTTGAATAAGCACCCTCTAAACAACTTATCCATTTGTGAGACACTGCCATTCCTTGTGTTGTTGCTCATTCAGTATATACTATGGTGTGTATTCCCTTTCCCATATCCAAAGTGTCACAATGTTAAGTCAGTCAGTCACCCTTTGGCCTAGCCAGTTCATTTTTAGCCTTCACCCTTCACTAGCAAATTATCACAACTATGAAGTGAGTATGGTCTTGAAAGTCTAGTCTGAGTCATAGTAATAATTAATGACACTATATATTTGTTGGTAGATCGCCAGTAATGATTACTTTTTGTTATAATTGCTATTTGAATGAGTTGTAGAGCATGCATTAACCTTTGACACTTTGCAGCAGCTTCTGATGGTAATCTGAGTTATATTTGGTCAGTATTGACCTGGTCAAACTTAGTTTGACCAAGGTCAATCATAGGACATGAGATTGTTGGACCTTGTGATGATTCAAATAGATGATATATGGTCTATGTACATGTGCATGATGGTTCTATGCATCAGATACAGGTTTATGATGATGATTATTGGTTTTCAGCATTATTTGGTCATTTACAGATTATTATTATTTCACCTGTTCCGGTATATTGGATATATTATATGATCATGCAGAGATCCATATGGTGTATGAGTACACATCTTGGATAGTTTTGGACCTTCTGAGTCCAATGAGACAGTCTACTTTCAGTTCCAGGCAGTTACAGTGATGATTGAGCCTCAGTAGGCTGTTCTAGTGCAGTTTTGGTCTTTCGAAGACCCTGTCAGAGCAGAGTTGGGTTTTATTTGGTTCACCTAGGGCGCTAATTATGGAGGGGGTGGTACAGCCACTTGTTTTTACCATATTACCCCCCTCCCGGACACACTGGTGCCCTCACCTTGACAGCGCAGGCAATCCAGGAGGCAGTTTGTGGCAGGTACACGCTTCCCGAGGAAGTTTTGGATTGGTAGAAATGGCTACAAAGGAATTCGATTTGGGCTACTGAGGCAAAGTTTTGGCATGGGATGATTAGTGATGATGAGTGGGATGTCTTCTGCACCTTCTCCAAGAGTTTTAGCTTCATCGGGGCCCACATCCATCACTTATGGCATTTTCTGATGATTTCTGAGGCCTCCTAAGGCCCACGATTTGTCCATAGAGGCATGATTTGGTACTTTGATGACTATTTTATTATTATTGTGCTATGGGGATTGACCAAGGGTGGCTAAAATTACCCCTTGGACCCACCATAAGCTTATTGTTATATTTTGTCATCATGATTTGGTGGGATCCCCTCTCCTAGGGCAATTTTGTCCACTTATGGTTATATTTTATGGTTGATCCATGTATTTTATTGTTGAGCTCATCTCAACCATTGATTAGATCTTTTGATCTTTTAATCTTAGCCACTCATGTAAAAAGTGGTTAGGATTATGGTCTCTCTCCATCCTATTTAAGGAGACAGCCTCTCATTGTAAAATCATCTAGAAATTTTTGGCTCTTGGCTCTTGGAATAAAATTTCTATCTTTTGGAGTACATGCTTGGGTTGGAGTGGATGTTGGTTGTTTTGATTGTAAATGCTTTTGTCCATTGCACTGGAGGATCTATTGTAGCTATCTTGCATATTTGCCATATCTTTTTACAGGTGGAGAAGACTTCTTCAACAAGTGCGAATTGGTGGGGAGGCTTGCCCTTCAAGCTTGGAGGAGGACATTTTGAGTTAAACCGGGAGTGGTTTTGTCTTTGCACCAACTATTCTTTGCTTATCTCTTTCTTGCTTGTATCTACCTTCAACATGTTAAACTGATTGATGCTTTGCTCCTTCGTTTTGACAGGTTAGAGAGACACATATGTGGCTTGGAAAAATCGATTTGGCGAGAGGGCTTCAAAAATTCTCCATTTGATCTTTGGCAAAAGTAATCCTCATCTCAACTAGCATTCATCTCTTCATCTAGGTATGCTCCAAAGGTATGATCTTCTTCTTCTTTGAATCATCCATAATTTCTAGATCATAAAACCCTAATTAATCAAAACCCTCATCTTGGTTTTTCTTAGATCTACTTAGATCTAGCCTTGCTTTTGAAGAGATATTAAAAACCCACCTCCATAGCATCCACCCCTAGTTGGATCTATAGTTTGGTGGCGATTGGGTTAAAATTGACACACTTTTCAAGGCAATATAGCCCTCTTGAGGCAAATCGCACTTCCTTGGGAGAGGCTTGTTCTAGCATATGGGTAGGTGAGATCCCACTTGATTTGCAATCTACATATTTGATAACCTACCCCTAGACTCTTACTTTGGTGATTTCTACCTTGTGGGCATCATTCCACATTTCAAGGGATTAAAACCCCATTTTGGACTACTTGGCACCTTAAAACTCAGATCTAGTAAGATCTAACCCTTGGATTGTCTTGATTTTCTAGATCCACATAGATCATTGCCTAAACTACTTGGATCTACAATTTGGTGGCCATTGGACTTGCCTTGACACCCCTTTCCCATCTCTTAGCCCTCCTTGAGCAAGGCCGCACTTCCCTGGGTGATTGAGTTTGCCCACTTTGAGGACGTGGGTAGTTGAGATTTTTGTGGATTTGGAACGGGCATACCTTGAAACCTAGGTCTAGAATATCATTTTGTGACGATTTGCCTTGGAGGTAACATTCCTTATTTTAAGGGATTGTGGTCCACTTGGGTAATATCATGAAACCCTAGATCTAGCAAAATCCAACCATCATATCCCAATTAGCCCACTTGATTCGCATGCTAGGTGTCCCGATCTACACTTTGACATATCATTTGACTCCATTAACCCATCCAACAAGGCACTAGTTCTCCTTAGGCAAGTCACACTCCTTGGGAATTGTGTCGAACCTTAGATCCCATATGTGGGTATTCCTAATCTCAACTTAGATCCATAGATCTACTCATACATATCCACTAGTACCAATTGCATCCCTTAATTTCACCTTGTGGGTCCCATTTGAACCATTCACATATCTCAAGAAAGTAGGTCCCACTTGTGTAACACATGGTACTAGATCTTGTCATTATAACTATGTGGCATAAATCATATATTGGTTGAAACACTAATCATCTCTCAAACCACCATCAACCATACTCTAACTTCTACATCCACTTAACCTTGCATTGGTTTTCGTAACTCATTATTTACTTATCCCTAGGAACCTTTGTTTGGGTCCAATCATCTTTGATTGGTAATAGGGTCTCCCCCTAGGTCTTGATTCATCTAGATCTAAAGTGAAGAGTGCCTCGGTTGACGTGACTCCCACCTTGCATTGGGAACCGTGGCATCTCTTGGGTCACCTCTTTAGTTTTCCATCTCCTCTACCGTCCCGAATGGGATACCACTAGGGGCAACTACAAGTGTGATAACATTTTTGGCGCCGTTGCCGGGGAAGGTAAAGGCCTACCCTAGTTCGACATATATTTTCAAGCTCTACTCCCGTTCTCTTTGCCAACATTAACATTTTTGGCGCCGTTGCCGGGGAGGTAGAGGCTTACCTTAGGTGTCTGCGATTATCCATGCATAACTCATATCTTATCGCATCCGGATTAATCTAGATGGTTATCATTTCAATCCTTAATTTAAGCACAACCATCTATTTGTCGCTCATCTTGTCCCTGCTTATTAACAACATACATCTTGGTAGAAGAATTTTAAAATCTACCTGGCGACTCCACATAAGCGACTCCACTGGTGATTGATCCTATCATTATCTAAAGCCCATGGGGTGCATCTTTTTGTATGTAGGTTCTTGATTTAATAATAAAATTTAAAAAAATAAAAAATAAATAATTTGCCATCCATGGCTACTTCTGAGCGGCCTAGGACTTTTGGTCATTTGAAAGTTTTTGCCTTCTCAAAAATTGTTGGGTATCCTCATCAAATCCCTCATCAAGCCCGTGAAAGGTTGTCTAAATTTGATGGAAGTCATGAAATATCTGCTAAAAGACACCTTGAACTTTTTAGGGAAATTATTAATGAGTTATCCATAACCCATGAGGATGTGTGTATGAAACTATTGGCTTCATCTTTCAAAGAAAGAGCTGAGCTCTAGTTCTTGAATTTGAAACCCAATAGCATTTCTGGGTATGACATGTTTGAGCAAAAATTCTTAGAAGAATGGGGAAGTGAATCCGATGATATATATTCTTCAAATCAAATCCAAGATCAAAACTTTCCCCTTTCCGATCCTATCGTTGAATCAATCAATAACCAAATATCGAATGAATTGTCAACATCCGGAGATGACCCCTCTTGCCCAATTTCTTTTGAGGATGAGTCTTCCACTTCTTAGTCAATCAAAAGTCAAATCCATAAACATTGTATAAATCATAAGTTTTCAAATTTCTTTTTAGGTAGCTTTAGTCCTGATCCTGAGGAAATGTCCGAGGGTGAGCCTTTAGTCAGTCAGTCTACTGAAGTTCCTCCCTCGGAGAAACTCATTAGTCATTTTGTCTTTAGTGATCATTCAATTCCTTATCACCTTATTGAAGAAGAAGAAAGTGAGAACATTGACCTAGATCCTTTAGTAGTTCTTTTACATGATCATTATGCAAATAATCGGGATGTTTTAAATGAACTTGTTAATTTTATCCCTGACCAATTAAATGAAAATGATCATTTATCCTCTTATAATTTTAATGATGAATTAATAAAAAATCAATCTCAAGATGAAGAAGAGTTAATAAATCACACTAGGTGTTCTAATCTTTGTTCCACTTCTTATAATGAATCTTTAATTTATCATTTTTTCATATTTAATCAAGATAACTTAGAGTTAGATAGTTATGGTCAATCTTGTCCTCGGATTGTAAATATTAAACTTGATCAAAAGCTTGAAATTTTTTCTAGAGTAAAGAGTGTTTTCTTCTATCAAAATCCAAGGTCAAACTTGTTTATCCACTTGAGAGAATTTTCATTTTTGCAATCCACCCTCCCTTCCCAACTCTTTCAATCATCTTTGGGTTGGTGCTCTAGTCAATTTTTTGCCTTGGAATTTTTCAATAAGAAGTATATGCACGATTACATGATTGGAGAAAAAGCACTTCATTTCCCTTTTCAGTCACCTTGGAACAATAATGCTTCTTGTCAAATTATCAATCATTCTTGGTGGCTAGAAAAGGTGTTTAAAGATCAATTTCATCTTTTCTCCATTTTTTAGCATCACGTGGGTCTAGTTTTGATTTTTCGTCTTTTAAGCCTTGATTTGTCCCCACTTGGTTTTTATTTGATCGTCAGTCCCAAGGGGAAACGAATTGAATATGCAAGTGAAGTGAATGAGGAAAGTAGTTTATTAAATCAAATACCATATATTTTCCCTCCATCAATTTTAAACAATCATTTGCATAAATTTTATGATCCTATCAGTTCTTTGATGGAGGATGTCGGCTTCAGTCAATCTTTCCCTTGGCATGATTTCATTTTGCACCATTCAAACCCTTCTTCAATTTTTGAACAAGCCAGAAAGATTGTGTTATCAAATTCTCTAATCTTTAATCCAATCATGACTTGTTTCATTAATAAAAATCAAAGAAGAATCACTAATCTGTTTGATGAATGGTTGCACTGGATTTATGATTTTACCTAACATTTGTATTGACTGGTTAGAGTAGGGTAGGTAGGTCTTGAATAAGCTCACTTGAGCAGTTGGATTTGTGTGTTTTTTCTTTTTTTGTGTGATGAGTTGCCAATTTATCTTTTCTGCTTGGAGTGTCTGCTTGTTTTTGTTTTTTATTGAGTTGAGCCTTGCTCCTTCCTAAGCTTGTCTCTTCTCCTACATGCATTAAAGAATTTTAATTTCCTTTCACATTTTTGGCTGCCTGTGCAAGTTGAGATTGCCAGCTTGAAAAAGTTCTCTTTTCCTCTTGCACAGCAAAAAAAAAATGATGAATGATGAATAAATGATATATGCCATGTTAGATTTAAAATTTTCTTTTATGCATTTCATGTTATGCTTTAGAGTAGATTTCAGTTTCAGTTTTATTTTATATTTTTCCCATACATGCTCCATGAGGTATTCTAGTGTTTGTGAGCGCAAGTGCAGGTGCAAAATAAAAGCTGAAAATGATGATGGTGCAGTGTTGGATTGAAGATTGATGCAGAGCAGTTCGAGACCAGAGATACTAAGGTTCTCAAGCGCTCTCTCCCTCAGAGCACTTGTCCAAGCTGGAGCCAGATGTTATCACATATATAGTAGCCGGGCTACCATGCATTATTTTTCAGATTCCAAAGCACTTTTCAGCCAGTTCCTTTACATTTAGATGATGAGATGAGCATCTATCTATGGATCACTTTCAGATTTTGGACAGCGTATGTATTCCCCATGCCATGACTGAGTCTCAAGATACTCGGAGAGAAGACCGATGTAGCCATTATACCATTTATACAGAACAGTCAGTAGTGCTCAAACTTACAGTAGCAGTTTCAGAGGACAGATGATGGTTCATAGGATGGGCATTCAGGTATATGACTCGGCAGGTATATCATGGTGTTGTGGTTATATTGCTTTTATATTCATTCTTATGGCATGTCTTAGCATTTAGTATCATGATCTGGCGATCATATAGATATGTGGACCTGGCTGATCTTGTTATATATATTATATTGTCCCTACTCAGACTTAGAAGTTCACTATTCATATTCATTGGTTTTACCCTTCTTAGGGAGAATAGAGGTGATCATTCTTATGGATAGCGTATGTATTCCCCATGCCATGACTGAGTCTCAAGACACTCAAAGAGATGACCGATGTAGCCATTATACCATTTATACAGAACAGTCAGTAGTGCCCAGACTTACAGTAGCAGTTTCAAAGGACAGTTGATGGTTCATAGGATGGGCATTCAGGTATATGACTCGGCAGGTATATCATGGTGTTGTGGTTATATTGCTTTTATATTCATTCTTATTGCATTTCTTAGCATTTAGTATCATGATCTGGCGATCATATAGATATGTGGACCTAGCTGATCTTGTTATATATATATTATATTGTCCCTACTCAAACTTAGAAGTTCACTATTCATACTCATTGATTTTACCCTTCTTAGGGAGAATAGAGGTGATCATTCCACCATACCTTGGCTTGCTAGTGTTGGCTCCATTATTCATTATCTTCATCCATCCATTGCCTACCTTTTAGTTTATCACCCTGACTTACTACTTGACTAGTGGCATGGAGGATCTTTCCCCATTGTAGCCTCTGTATTGGATGAACTTCCCTGTTTATTGTGTCTCGGCTCTGAGTTGGTGACAAAACTTACCTTTAGTGAGTTGGATTGTAGGCCTAAATCATTCTGGTCGGTTGTCCCGATGTTTGGCATTGGCTCGAACTCCCCCTAGTCACTTGAGATGTTGTTGGCTAAAACTGAAAGCTCATGTACTAATTATGGAAACTTATAAATTCGCCCATGGAAACTAAAAAAGGGCAAGAGCGATGAACTGCTAAAAAAATACTCCTCAAAGAGTATAAGAAAGGTCCAAAAAAGCAATGATTCTTAAAAGCTATATCTAAACAATTGCTGACCTTATAAATGTATAAAAAACATGCCCTGGATGCAAGCTGCAACTAGTTGTGCTTATCAGCACACCTGAGATCCGAAGGGTTATGTAGGCCAAAAAGGCCATAAAATGAAATTGAATGATCCTAATGAACCTGGATCAACTTGATGTAGACATGATGCCTAAGTTGAATAAGCACTCTCTAAACAACTTATCCATTTGTGAGACATCGCCATTCCCTGTGTTGTTGCTCATTCAGTATATACTATGGTGTGTATTCCCTTTCCCATATCCAAAGTGTCACAATGTTAAGTCAGTCAGTCACCCTTTGGCCTAGCCAGTTCATTTTTAGCCTTCACCCTTCACTAGCAAATTGATCACAACTATGAAGTGAGTATGGTCTTGAAAGTCTAGTCTGAATCATAGTAATAATTAATGACACTATATATTTGTTGGTAGATCGCCAGTAATGATTACTTTTTGTTATAATTGCTATTTGAATGAGTTGTAGAGCATGCATTAACCTTTGACACTTTGCAGGAGCTTCTAATGGTAATCTGAGTTATATTTGGTCAATATTGACCTGGTCAAACTTAGTTTGACCAAGGTCAATCATAGGACATGAGATTGTTGGACCTTGTGATGATTCAGATAGATGATATATGGTCTATGTACATCTACATGATGGTTCTATGAATCAGATACAGGTTTATGATGATGATTATTGGTTTTCAGCATTATTTGGTCATTTACAGATTATTATTATTTCACCTGTTCCGGTATATTGGATATATTATATGATCATGCAGAGATCCATATGGTGTATGAGTACACATCTTGGATAGTTTTGGACCTTCTGAGTCCAATGAGACAATCTACTTTCAGTTCCAGGCAGTTACAGTGATGATTGAGCCTCAGTAGGCTGTCCTAGTGCAGTTGTGGTCTGTTAAAGACCCTGTCAGAGCAGAGTTGGGTTTTATTTGGTTCACCTAGGGCGCTGATGATGGAGGGGGTGGTCCAGCCACATGTTTTTACTAGATTACCCCCCTCCCGGACACACTAGTGCCCTCACCTTGACAGCGCAAGCACTCCAGGAGGCAATTTGAGGCAGGTACACGCTTCCCGAGGCAATTTTGGATTGGTAGAAATGGCTACAAAAGAATTCGATTTGGGCTACTGAGGCAAATTTTTGGCATGGGATGATTAGTGATGATGAGTGGGATGTCTTCCGCACCTTCTCCAGGAGTTTCAACTTCATCGGGGCCCACATCCATCACTTATGGCATTTTCTGATGATTTCTAAGGCCTCCTAAGGCCCACGATTTGTCCATAGAGGCATGATTTGGTACTTTGATGACTATTTTATTATTATTGTGCTATGGGGATTGACCAAGGGTGGCTAAAATTACCCCTTGGACCCACCATAAGCTTATTGTTATATTTTGTCATCATGATTTGGTGGGATCCCCTCTCCTAGGGCAATTTTGTCCACTTATGGTTATATTTTATGGTTGATCCATGTATTTTATTGTTGAGCTCATCTCAACCATTGATTAGATCTTTTGATCTTTTAATCTTAGCCACTCATGTAAAAAGTGGTTAGGATTATGGTCTCTCTCCATCCTATTTAAGGAGAGAGCCTCTCATTGTAAAACCATCTAGAAATTTTTGGCTCTTGGCTCTTGGAATAAAATTTCTATCTTTTGGAGTACATGCTTGGGTTGGAGTGGATGTTGGTTGTTTTGATTGTAAATGCTTTTGTCCATTGCACTGGAGGATCTATTGTAGCTATCTTGCATATTTGCCATATCTTTTTACAGGTGGAGAAGACTTCTTCAACAAGTGCGAATTGGTGGGGAGGCTTGCCCTTCAAGTTTGGAGGAGGACGTTTTGGGTTAAACAGGGAGTGGTTTTGTCTTTGCACCAACTATTCTTTGCTTATCTCTTTCTTGCTTGTATCTACCTTCAACATGTTAAACCGATTGATGCTTTGCTCCTTGGTTTTGACAGGTTAGAGAGACACATATGTGGCTTGGAAAAATCGATTTGGCAAGAGGGCTTCAAAAATTCTCCATTTGATCTTTGGCAAAAGTAATCCTCATCTCAACTAGCATTCATCTCTTCATCTAGGTATGCTCCAAAGGTATGATCTTCTTCTTCTTTGAATCATCCATAATTTCTAGATCATAAAAACCCTAATTAATCAAAACCCTCATCTTGGTTTTTCTTAGATCTACTTAGATCTCGCCTTGCTTTTGAAGAGATATTAAAAACCCACCTCTATAGCATCCACCCCTAGTTGGATCTATAGTTTGGTGGAGATTGGGTTAAAATTGACACACTTTTCAAGGCAATATAGCCCTCTTGAGGCAAATCGCACTTCCTTGGGAGAGGCTTGTTCTAGCATATGGGTAGGTGAGATCCCACTTGATTTGCAATCTACATATTTGATAACCTACCCCTAGACTCTTACTTTGGTGATTTCTACCTTGTGGGCATCATTCCACATTTCAAGGGATTAAAACCCCATTTTGGACTACTTGGCACCTTAAAACTTAGATCTAGTAAGATCTAACCCTTGGATTGTCTTGATTTTCTAGATCCACATAGATCATTGCCTAAACTACTTGGATCTACAATTTGGTGGCCATTGGACTTGCCTTGACACCCCTTTCCCATCTCTTAGCCCTCCTTGAGCAAGGTCGCACTTCCTTGGGTGATTGAGTTTGCCCACTTTGAGGACGTGGGTAGTTGAGATTTTTGTGGATTTGGAACGAGCATACCTTGAAACCTAGGTCTAGAGTATCATTTTGTGACGATATGCCTTGGGGGTAGCATTCCTTATTTTAAGGGATTGTGGTCCACTTGGGTCATATCATGAAACCCTAGATCTAGCAAAATCCAACCATCATATCCCAATTAGCCCACTTGATTTGCATGCTAGGTGTCTCGATCTACACTTTGACATATCATTTGACTCCATTAACCCATCCAACAAGGCACTAGTCCTCCTTAGGCAAGTCGCACTCCTTGGGAATTGTGGCGAACCTTAGATCCCATATGTGGGTATTCCTAATCTCAACTTAGATCCATAGATCTACTTATTACATATCCACTAGTACCAATTGCATCCCTTAATTTCACCTTGTGGGTCCCATTTGAACCATTCACATATCTCAAGAAAGTAGGTCCTGTTATCACATATATAGTAGCCGGGCTACCATACATTTTTTGTCAGATTCCAGTACACTATTCAACCAGTTCCCTTACATTGAGATGCTGAGATGAGCATCTATATTGGATCACTTTCAGATTATGTGTTGGGTATGTTATATCTCTTCACATGGTCGCTGCGTGTACAACACGATCCCTAAGGCACTAGTGATTCGCCTGCGCCGGGCGCGTCCGGAGGGGGGGGGTTTAGAGGGGGGGTAGCCCGACAGGGCCCACCCCCTTCGTTTCGGACCGTTAGGTTCCGAAACGACACGGAGGGGGCCGTTAGGCCCCCGGAGTCCGCGCGGAGCGCAAAATTTTTTTGGGTTGCTTTTTGCTTTTTCGCGATTTTCGACCCATTGTACTCTATCTAATTCCGGTAAAAGGAATTAGGGTTGTAACCTAATTCGGGTAAACGAATTAGGGTTTTAGATGCTGCAGAATACCATTTATTGTATTGTACATGTAAAATAAACATATAATAAAAAAGGAGCTATGCGGCTCTAAGTTTGCTGGTTTTTTCCCGGTTAAGGGTTTCCAGGTGAAAATCTCTGTGTAGTGTGTGTGCCATTGTGTGTTTTTCTGTTAATGCTTAAGAATCATATAAGTTTGTACTTCACTGTTAAGGTTTAAAACTTACATTTGGTATCAGAGCATTTTTTTTGGGTTCAGAGGGACGCCTTTGTTTCCAAGGGTTTGGCTCGATCTTGGATTTGTGATAAACCTGGTTTCAGTGGGAGCTTTGCAGCGGTGATTTATTTCTTTCTTTAAAGAATGGCGAGCAGTTCTAGATTCGAGATTGAGAAATTTAATGGTCAGAGCTTTGAGCTATGGAAGCTCAAGATGGAAGATCTTCTGGTAGATAGAGAGCAGTGGAGCGCAGTAGATCCAGGTACCATGCCCTCTGGTGCGGTAAAAGAAGAATGGGAAAAGCTGGATAGAAAAGCAAGGAGCACCATTCGTCTTTGCCTTGCAGATTCGGTATTGGTGAACGTATCTGGAGAAGACAGTGCAAAGAAGCTATGGGATAAACTGGGAAGTCTGTATCAGTCAAAGTCCCTGGTAAATAAGTTATTTCTGCGAAAGAAATTGTACCTTCTGAGGATGACTGATGGAGACTCTGTATCAGAGCATCTAAACGCCTTCAATACTCTGGTAAGTCAGTTGACATCTGTTGGTATTACACTTGATGATGATGAAAAGTGTATTAGTCTGTTGTGCTCTTTGCCAGATTCATGGGATAATCTGGTCATAGCTATTGGGAGTAATGCAACCACGCTAAACTTCGATGATGTGGTTGCATCCCTACTATCGGAGGAAATGAGGCGGAGATCCATAGATAGTTCAGCCAAGGATGCCTTATCTGTAAGAGGTCGCCCTGGAGACAGATCTAAAAATAAGTCTTCAGGCGGTAGATCTAAATCTAAAGGGAGATCTAAATCTCCAGGACCTTCTGTAAGAAAATGCTGGAAGTGCGGAAAAGCTGGGCATTACAAGAAGGATTGTAAATCGAAAATTACTGATAAAAGTAGAGGACCTAATGACGCTCCATCCGCAGATGGGAAAGAATCTACAGAGGAAGGAGGAGATGTGTATCTGGCATCTTCAAGTACACATGCAGAGCATGATTCGTGGTTGATTGACTCAGGTGCGTCTTATCATATGACTCCTCACAGGGAGTGGTTTTCTGAATACGAAAAGTATGATGGAGGAGATGTATTTCTGGGAGACAACTCGGTAGCGAAAATCATAGGTCGAGGAAAGGTCAAGCTACTGCTTAAAGATGGAAGGGTTAAAACTCTTCCCGGGGTTCTGCACATTCCAAAGTTGGCTAGAAACCTTATATCTGTAAGTAAAATGGATGATGCAGGTGTGAAAACTTTATTTGAAAAGAACACATGCAAGATGGTTCGAGAGTCATTGGTGCTGATGAGGGGAGTTCGGATTGGAACTCTATACAAGTTGTTGGGAAGCACCTTCAAAAATGGATGTAACAGCACTATTGTTTCTGAGGGTAAAAATGAAGGAGACAGAGTCCTTACTGTCTCTAGTGAGAAGACATCGCTATGGCATCGAAGGCTGGGACATATTGGAGAAAAGGGTCTTCGACTATTACAAGGTAAAAGTATGGCTGAAGGCATGTCTGATTTCACATTAGATTTCGATTTCTGTGAACATTGCTTATATGGTAAACAGAATCGGGTACGATTCTCATCTGGTGTTGTAAGAGCTAAAGGAATCTTAGAATTAATACACAGTGATGTTTTTGGACCTGTGCCTGTTCCATCACTAGGTAAATCTGTGTATTATGTTTCATTCATAGATGATTTCTCAAGAAAAACTTGGATTTATTTCCTGCGTAAGAAATCTGAGGTTTTTAATAAATTCAAAGAATTTAAGGCTCTTGTAGAGAATCAAACTGAGAAGAAAATAAAAGTACTCAGAACAGATAATGGTGGAGAATTCTGTGAAAGTGAATTTGAGGAGTTCTGTAAAACGTGTGGAATAGCAAGGCAAAAGACTACTCCATACACACCTCAACAGAATGGGGTTGCGGAAAGGATGAACAGGACATTGATGGAAAAGGCAAGGAGTATGCTCAGTGGTGCAGGGCTAGCACAACAATTCTGGGCAGAAGCTGTTGACACTGCATGTTACCTAGTGAATAGGACACCCACATCAGCGTTGGTTGACAAGACACCTCATGAGGTTTGGACTGGTAAGAAACCCTCTCTCTCTCATCTCAGAGTGTTTGGGTGTGATGCTTTTGTACATGTTCCAAAGGAAAAAAGGAGCAAGTTGGATAATAAAGCGGAAAAATGTATCTTCATTGGTTACAAGGATGGAGTGAAAGGTTACAAGCTGTGGAACCCAGTAAAAAGGCAAACAGTTTACAGTCGAGATGTGATCTTCAGAGAAGTTGAAAGCACTTCCAAGATTGAGGATGTACCAAAGGAAAAGGATTCAGAGAAGCTACACTTTGATATCAAGGATGAAAGAGGTGACTCTTTTGAGGAACCAGATTCGTCTGAATCAGATGAGGAAGCAGAATCGTCTGAATCAGATGAAGAGGCGGATCCACAGACTCCGGTATTGAGGAGATCTGACCGAGAAAGAAGGCAAGTTGAAAGGTACAGTCCCCCTGATTTTCGTTCTAATTTTGTGTTATCTATTACTGATGATGATCCTAGAACTGCTAAAGAGGCAATGGATTCAGAAGATAGTAAACTATGGAAGAAGGCCATGATAGAAGAAATGGATGCCTTGGACAAAAATGAGGCATGGGATCTGGTTGAGTTGCCAGAAGGAAGAAAACCTATTGGAAGCAAATGGGTATTCAAGAAGAAGTTAAATGCAGCAGGTAAAGTGGAGAAGTACAAGGCTCGACTAGTTGCGAAAGGTTACTCCCAAATTGAGGGCATTGATTTTGGTGAGATTTTTTCACCTGTTGCAAAATTGACTTCTATTAGATTTCTTTTATCTATTTCTGCTGCTTTTGATCTTGAAGTAGAACAGATGGATGTAAAGACGGCTTTCCTACATGGAAATCTTAATGAAGAGATCTATATGAAGCAACCAGAACGGTTTGTGGTGAAAGGAAGAAAGGAGCTTGTCTGTAAGCTGAAAAAGTCTCTCTACGGTTTGAAACAATCTCCCAGAATGTGGTATCAAAAATTTGATACTTATATACTGGGACTTGGCTTCTCAAGAAGCAAAGCTGATCACTGTGTTTATTTTAAGCTAACGGGTGATCATTTTATTTATGTAATATTGTATGTTGATGATATGTTGCTAATTGGAAACAACAAGGAAATCATCAAGGATGTCAAGAATCAGCTGTCATCTGAATTTGACATGAAAGATCTTGGTGCTGCAAATTTCATCTTGGGCATGGAAATAAAAAGAGATCGTGAAAACAGGAAACTCTGGTTAAATCAGAGGAAATATGTTGAAACGATATTGAAGAGATTTAATATGCAGGAAAGCAAACCAGTGAAGGTGCCCATTCCTGTAGGTGTAAGGTTATCTGCAGAACAGTGTCCCACGACACAAGAAGAGGTAGAGGACATGTCTCATGTTCCCTATGCTAGTGCAGTTGGCAGTCTGATGTATGCCATGGTCTGTACTAGACCAGATATAGCCCATGCAGTGGGAGTTTTGAGTAGATACATGTCAAAACCAGGAAAGGAACATTGGACTGCAGTAAAGAGGGTCTTCAGGTATTTGCGTGGCACTACAGATTCTGCAATCTGCTACCAAGGAAGACCCGGCCTAAACAGAGAGATAGATATACAAGGATTTGCTGATGCTGACTGGGCTGGAGATCTTGATCACAGAAGATCTACAAGTGGCTATGTTTTTAATCTATTTGGAGGAGCAATCAGTTGGATGAGTAGAAGACAAGCTGTAGTTGCACTCTCAACTACAGAAGCTGAATACATGGCAGCTACCCATGCAAGTAAGGAAGCTGTATGGTTGCAAAGATTGTGTTCAGGTATTGGTTTTGTTCAGAATGCAGTAAAAATTGGTTGTGATAGCTCAAGTGCAATATTTCTGGCAAAGAACCCTGCTTATCACTCGAGGACAAAGCACATTGATGTGCAGTACCATTTCGTCAGAGACATGGTTGAACAGAACAAAGTGTTGCTGGAGAAGGTTGACACTTTGGTAAATGTTGCAGACTCTTTGACAAAGTCTGTGAGTACTCAGAAGTTCTCTTGGTGCAAAGAGAACATGGGCATTGTTGCCCTGAATTGTTGAAGTCAGAAATTTCTCCTGTATGTGAAGAGAACAACAAGTGGGAGAATGTTGGGTATGTTATATCTCTTCACATGGTCGCTGCGTGTACAACACGATCCCTACAGGGGGGGTTTAGAGGGGGGGGGTTTAGAGGGGGGGGTAGCCCGACAGGGCCCACCCCCTTCGTTTCGGACCGTTAGGTTCCGAAACGACACGGAGGGGGCCGTTAGGCCCCCGGAGTCCGCACGGAGCGCAAAATTTTTTTGGGTTGCTTTTTGCTTTTTCGCGATTTTCGACCCATTGTACTCTATCTAATTCCGGTAAAAGGAATTAGGGTTGTAACCTAATTCGGGTAAACGAATTAGGGTTTTAGATGCTGCAGAATACCATTTATTGTATTGTACATGTAAAATAAACATATAATGAAAAAGGAGCTATGCGGCTCTAAGTTTGCTGGTTTTTTCCCGGTTAAGGGTTTCCAGGTGAAAATCTCTGTGTAGTGTGTGTGCCATTGTGTGTTTTTCTGTTAATGCTTAAGAATCATATAAGTTTGTACTTCACTGTTAAGGTTTAAAACTTACATTATGGACAGCAGTTGTATTCTCCATTGCCGTGACCGAGTCTCAGGACACTCAGAGAGATGACCGATGTAGCCATTGTACCATTTGTACAGAGCAGTCAGTAGCACCCAGAGTTACAATGGCAGTTTCAGAGGACAGATGATGGTTCGGATGATGAGCATTCAGGTATATGACTCAGCAGGTATATCATAGTGTTGTGGTTATATTGCTTTTATATTTATTCTTATAGCATGTCTTAGCACCTAGTGTCATGATCTGGCGATCATATAGATATGTGGACTTGGTTGATCTTATTATATATACTATATTGTCCCTACTCAGACTTAGAAGTTCACTATTCATACTCATTGGTTTTACCCTCCTTAGGGAGAATAGAGGTGATCATTCCACCATACCTTGGCTTGCTAGTGTTGGCTCCATTATTCATTGTCTTCATCCATCCATTGCCTACCTTTTAGTTTATCACCCTGACTTACTACTTGACTAGTGGCATGGAGGACTTTTCCCCACTGTAGCCTCTGTATTGGATGAGCTTCCCTGTTTATTGTGTCTCGGCTCTGAGTTGGTGACAAAACTTACCTATGGTGAGTTGGAGTTCCTTGTGAATTCCCCCTAGTCACTAAAATTGTGTTGGCTAAACCTGAAACTTTTAGTGCTGCCATGAATACAAAATCTGGAAAATGAAATGCTATATCTTGTATGAAAAGCCCATTCATGCAATGTGTTTCTAAACACACATGAATGAAAGGCATGCCAAATGAAAACGGCCATGAAAATAAAATGTTATATCTTTTGGAAATGTAAATACCTAGGTAAACAAGCTGTCTGTGACACACCTAGAAGTGCTCAGGTAAACAAGTGCCTTAAAAACACACCTACAGGAAAAAGCCTAAAATAAATGTAAATCTATGCAATGTGTTTATAAACACGCATAGATCAAAGGCTATGGAAACTTCAGGCCCAAAAAGCAATGGAACTTAAATGCTATATCTAAATTATTGCTGGCCTCATTTGTATTATGGATTGTGAGCATCTGTTAAAGGTGAATAAACCCTCTTTGAACAATTTATCCATTTGTGAGACACTGCCATTCCCTGTGTTGTTGCTCATTCAATATATGCTATGGTGTGTATTCCCTTTCCCTTTGCCAAAGTGTCACAAAGTCAAGTCGGTCAAGTCATCCCTTAGCCTAGCCAGTTATTTTAGCCTTCACCCTTCACTAGCAAATTGATCACAACTATGAAGTGAGTATGGTCCTGAAAGTCTAGTCTGAGTAATAATAATAATTAATCACATTATATATTTGGATTTAGATCGCCAGTAATGATTACTTTGTGTTATAATTGTTATTTGAATAATTTGTAGAGCATGCATTAACATTTGACACTTTGCAGCAGCTTCTAAAGATGGTCTGAGTTATATTTGGTCATGTTGACTTGGTCAAACCTAGTTTGACCAAGGTCAACCATAGGACATGATATGGTTGGACCTTGTGATGATATGGATAGATAATATATGGTCTATGTACATGTACATGGTGATTTTACGCAGCAGATACAGGGTTATGATGATGATTCATGGTTTACAACATTATTTGATCATTTACAGATTATTATTACTTCACCTGTTCCGGTATATTGGATATATTTTATGATCATGCAGAGACTCATATGGTGTATGAGTACACATCTTGGATGGATTTGGACCTTCTGAGTCCAATGAGAAAGTCTGTTTTCAGTTTCGGGCACTTACAATGATGATTGAGCCTTAGTAGGCTAACCCAGTGCAGTTTTGGTCTGTCGGAGACCCTGTCAGAGTAGAGAGGATTTTTATCTGGTTGACCTAGGGCATTGTGCTTGGAGGGGGTGGTCCAGCCACTTGTCTTTACCACATTACCCCCCTCCCGGACACACTGGTGCCCTCAACTTGATAGCGCAGGCACTCCAGGAGGCAGTTTGGGGCAGTTTCACGCTTCCCAAGGCATTTCAGGATTGGTAGAAATGGCTATTGAGGAATTCGATTTGGGCTACTAAGGCAATGTCTTGGCATGGGATGATCAGTAATGATGGATTGATGTCTTCCACACCTCCTCCAGCAGTTTCAGCTTCATTGGGACCCGCATCCATCACTTATGGCACTTTCTGATGATTTTTGAGGTCTTTTGAGGCCTACGATTTGTCCATAGAGGCACGATTTGGTATATTGATGACTATTTTATTATTATTGTGCTATGGGGATTGACCAAGGTTGGCTAAAATTACCCCTTGGACCCACCATAAGCTTCTTATTATATTTTGTCATCATGATATGGTGGGATTCCCCTCTCCTAGGGCGATTTTGTCCACTTATGTTATATTTTATGAGTGATCCATGTATTTTATTGTTGAGCTCATCTCAACCATTGATTAGACATTTGTATCTTTTAATCTTAGCCACTCATTCAAAAAGTGGTTAGGATTTTGATGCCTCTCCTTCCTATTTAAAGGAGAGAGCTTCTCATTGTAAGGGGTCTTTGGCTCTTGGATTATTGGTATAGAAAAACTTTCTTGTGGAAATTCTTGTGGTCTCCTTTGCATCTGGTGTTCTTAGATGGTGATTGGAAAGTCTATTGCAACCTAGCATTTGGAATTTGTGGTAAGATCTATCTTTTTTGGAAATCATTGTCTTGTCTACAGGAGGGCGACTTCAACAAGGGTGATTTTGCAAGGCTTCTTCAAATCGACTTTCTTGGCATTTGCTTGTATCAAGGGGTTATCGTTAGTATCATTGTGATCTATGCTATCTTTTTGTTACTTCTCTTGTGGCATTAGTCTTACTTCTTGATTGCATCAAATCTGATATTGTTGACGTTCGTTGTGCAGGAGAGAGGGCACATTGGCTTCTTGGACTAAATCAACTTCATAGAAAACTACCTCAAAGCTTCTCAAATTGATCGGGTTTGCATAGATCATCATCATCAAGGCATCTACAAGGTTACCCAGGTAAGATCCACAGGTTTGTTTCTCTTATCTTGATCCAATCCATTGACATAGCTCATAAATTGATAAAACCCTTATTATTTCAAACCCTCATTGTTACATTTTCTCAGATCTACTAAGATCTAGTGGGTTGTTGAGTATAATATTGAAAACCCACCTCTATAGTATCCACGACATCTCGGATCTATAGTTTGGTGAGGATTGGCCTCCATTTGACCCCCTTCCCAGGCCAACTTAGCCTCTCCAAGTGAGGTCGCACTCCTTGGGGAAGGTGAGTTACCCTAGATCCAGTTGATGGGTAGTTGAGATCCCACTTGTTTCATGATCTACACATCCAATAACCTACCCCCAGATTGTCACTTTTCTGATTTCTAACTTGTGGGCCCTATTCCACATTTTAAGGGATTTAATCCCCATTTTGGACCATTTGGTATCTTTAAACTCAGATCTAGTAAGATCTAGCCATCAGATTGCCATGAAACTGTCGATCCACACTCTCACTTGACTAACCTTCTTGGATCTAAAGTTTGGATGCCACTGGACTTGTCTTGATTCTTTTATCCCACTTCTAGGCCTCCTTGGGTAAAGTCGCACCACCTTGGAGATTGGGGTTGGTCCACTTCGAGGACGTGGGTACTTGAGATTTTAGTGGATTTGGAACGGGCATAATTCAAAGCCTAGATCTAGTTGGTCACTTCATCAAATCTTGCCTTGGGGATAGCATTCCTTGTTTTAAGAGATTGTGGTCCACTTAGGTCAAACCTTGAATCTCTAGATCTAGACCTATTCATCCATCAAAACTTTAATTGCCCACTTGTCTCATGCAATAGGAGTCATCAACCACAAGTTAACTTCACTTTGACTCCATTATCCCAATTCCCAAGGCACTGGTCTCTCTCCAAGTCAATTCGACTTTCCTAGATTGTTGGATTAACTTGTGGTTTGACCCTTGTGTGGTGGACTAAACCCTTTGATGTCATCATGCTTCATGATCAAGCTTGTCACTTGTACTAGTTAGCCCCAATTCAACCCCTAAACTACCCTACATTGGACACGGTTCCCAAGGCAGTGGATTTTCTCACATTGAACTAGTACATTAATCCTGGATCTCACTTCAAATACTGTAAGTCACTCTCACATCAACAATGAACCAAAGCTGTACTCATTGAACCCCTCACTTGTCTTGTGACTTCATCCTAAGCTCTAGGATAAACCATACACCTTACTTCACTTAGAATTAACTTGACTTGGTGTCTTGGTTTTGATCTCTCCTGTCGAGAGTAGATCGGGTCTCCCCCTTTGTTGTTTGGGCTAGATAACATAAAGTGAAGGTTGCCTCGACTGGCGTGACAACCATATATTGGAGGTTGAGGTGATCGTGGTTGCACCTTTTGAGTTGCCCTTCCCTATTGCCATCCATTAATGGATACATCCATAGGGGTAACTACAGTTTAGGTGATAACAGGTCCCACTTGTGTAACACATGGTACTAGATCTTGTCATTATAACTAATCATGTGGCATAAATCATATATTGGTTGAAACACTAATCATCTCTCAAACCACCATCAACCATACTCTAACTTCTAGGTCCACTTAACCTTGCATTGGTTTCCGTAACTCATTATTTACTTATCCCTAGGAACCTTTGTTTGGGTCCAATCATCTTTGATTGGTAATAGGGTCTCCCCATAGGTCTTGATTCATCTAGATCTAAAGTGAAGAGTGCCTCGGTTGACGTGACTCCCACCTTGCATTGAAAACCGTGGCATCTCTTGGGTCACCTCTTTAGTTGTCCATCTCCTCTACCGTCCCGGATGGGATACCACTAGGGGCAACTACAAGTTGTGTGATAACAAGTCCTTAAGACCTTGCTGAGGCCATCCCAAGCCTTAATGTCAAATTTCGTGACCCCCTGAGCCTGTTTGGAAAAGCCTGAAAGAAGACTAGTTGATGCAGACTATAGTAGCACACTTCCTCTCTTGATCTCCAAACACTGTCAAACCTTCCCTAAACTCCTGCATCTTTTGCATATCAGTAGATTAGAGGAAAAACATAGGCCATCCACCTTTTGATAGCACCCCAAGATAGTGGAAGGATCTAGTTTGCATATGTTGGTGTACCCAGGAAGCTTTGGAGTAGACTTCAACAGCAGCTGTTGTCAAAACATAAATGGTCCCAGTACTTTGTGCAAAGGATTCTAAAGATAGCTTAGCCCCTGTTGTCTAAGCTGCTGCACATCTGATCTCAGTCACATCAAAGCCAAAAAATCCACCTTGGGAAGAAGTGGGAGGGTTTAATTGTGCCCAGAACTAGTTTTGACAATTCTAGCCTAATACTAGTTACTAGTTTTGAATTTTTCTGACTTGTTCTTTTGCAATTGAGTTAATATCTCCCAAAATTAATGATTGGGGATATTACAAAGATTGGGCAAGAGATGGGAGTGGTGAGGGAGGAGGTACGGGAGAAGATGGATTTTGGATCAAGATTGAGCAAGAGATGGGAGTGGTGGGGGACGAATGTATGCCAAAAGTTTTTGGGGGAGTGGATAATGGAAGCACTAAACTCCCATCTCCTATGAGAGAAAGAAAAAAATCTTTCAAAAAGATGGATCTTCAGAACTATAAAGTCCATGGAACCTCATGAATTGTCATATGCATGAAAGGCTATTCCATAATGGTTTTTAGTTGGATAAAGAACAAAGAAGAAATATTCAAAGGGGCACCTTGCATTTTTAATTGTGCAAAATTATTCATGAGGTACTAGAATCCAGGGTTGAGCATGGCACCACAAAAAAAGACAAAGAAATTTGTGTGAATTTTCCTAACCCTAGGTGAATATTGTCCTTATGTTCTCAAATAAATAAATTGTTATTTAATTTGTAGAAATTAAATTCTTCGCATACTAGTAATCAAACATATAGTTAGCAAACGAATAGCAAAACATAACAAAGTACACAGACAATTTAATCCTTCAAATCAACTTTTCATTAATAGATCAAAGCTTACAAGGAAACCTCCACAAGATGTTGAAACTAACAGTTGTATGGTACACTCAAATAGGGAAAATATGCACACTTTACTAAGGAAAACTACTTGCCAGAAACTAAGAAATACCTTGTTGGTCGTTGCCTACGGTACAAGTCATCTATATCCATACAACTGTACGAACCTCTACTGTTGTTGTCTGGTCATTTAATTCTGCTTGGTTGCTGAATCAAGCTCCTCTCCAATGCTCTAACTTTGATCCTCATATGAGTTACTTCACCTTCTAACCAAATTGTCTTTGAATGAAGAATGAATGTGTCTTAACCCTCTACCTTGACTTGTCTTTGTACTTGAGCTGAAACCCTAATCTATCAAAACCATAATCTCTCAGTGAGATGTATGGTTGAGATTAGTCCAAATCATTAGTGTATTAAAAATACACTTAATTAGACTCAACAACCAAACAAAAGACTTTCACTTTATTAATAAAGTTAATTACAGTATAGATTTGACTCAAATGACTTCCTGCATGTTTGACACTAAACCTACATGGAAGTTCCTCTTCAAGCTACAAACATCAACAAAAAATATATATATATTTTTGAAAAAGTGGATAAGGGAAGCACTCAACTCCCATCTCCTATGAGAGAAAGGAAAAAATTATTTAAAGTATGGCTCTTCGGAACTATGGAGTCCGTGGAACCTCATGAATCGTCATATGCACAAAAGGCTATTCTATAATGGTTTTTATTTGGATAAAGAAAAAAGAAGAAATATTCAAAGGGGCACATTGGATTTTTAATTGTTCAAGGTTATTCATGATGTACTAGAGTCCAGGGTTGAGCATGTGACCACCTAAAAAGGCAAGGAAATTTGGTCCCGAGATGTTCCACATGGTAATCCCTCTTGGCTAGAGTCTGGCCCTCCTGTTAAGATTTCTGTCAATAAACAGCAAGCTATTTGATTTAATCTTTAGCAGCATGCACTGTTTGGTAACTTCATATGAAGAGTGCCATTTGAAAATATAATGACTCGTGTAAAGGAGTTGTTATCACATATATAGTAGCCGGGCTACCATACATTATTTTTCAGATTCCAGAGCACATTACAGCCAGTTCCTTTACTTTGAGATGATGAGATGAGCAGCTATCTATGGATCTCTATCAGATTTTGGACAGCATATGTATTCCCTATGCCATGACTGAGTCTCAGGACACTCAGAGAGATGACCGATGTAGCCATTATATCTTTGGTACAGAGCAGTCAGTAGTGCCCAGAGTTACAGCAGCAGTTTCAGAGGACAGATGATGGTACAAGTTGATGAGCATTCAGGTATATGACTCAGCAGGTATATCATTGTGTTATGGTTAGATTGCTTTTATACTTATTCTTATAGCATGTCTTAGCACTTAGTGTCATGATCTGGCGATCATATAGATATATGGACCTGGTTGATCTATTATATATATTATATTGTCCCTACTCAGACTTAGAAGTTCACTATTCATACTCATTGGTACATACCCTCCTTAGGGAGAATAGAGGTGATCATTACACCTTATTTTGGCTTGCTAGTGTTGGCTCCATCATTTCATTGTCTTCATCCATCCATGGCCTACCTTTTAGATTATCACCCTGACTTACTACTTGACTAGTGGCATGGAGGACTTTTCCCCACTGTAGCCTCTGTATTGGATGAGCTTCCCTGTTTATTGTGTCTCGGCTCTGAGTTGGTGACAAAACTTACCTATGGTGAGTTGGAGTTCCTTGTGAATTCCCCCTAGTCACTAAAGTTGTGTTGGCTAAACCTGAAACTTTTAGTGCTGCCATGAATACAAAATCTGGAAAAATGAAATGCTATATCTTGTATGAAAAGCCCATTCATGCAATGTGTTTCTAAACACACATGAATGAGAGGCATGCCAAATGAACATGGCAATGAAAATAAAATGTTATATCTTTTGGAAAATAAAAAACCTAGGTAAACAAGCTGTCTTTGACACACCTAGAAGTGCTCAGGTAAACAAGTGCCTTAAAAACACACCTGCAGCAGAAAGCCTAAAGAAAAAATGTAAATCTATGCAATGTGTTTATAAACACACATAGATCAAGGCTATGGAAACATCAGGCCCAAAAGCAATAGAACTTAAATGCTATATCTAAACAATTGTTGGCCTTATTTGTATTATGGATTGTGTGCATCTGTGAAGGTGAATAAACCCTCTTTAAACAACTCATCCATTTGTGAGACACCGCCATTCCCTGTGTTATTGCTCATTCAGTATATACTATGGTGTATTCCCTTTCCCTTGCCAAAGTGTCACAAAGTCAAGACAGTTAAGTCATCCCTTAGCCTAGCCAGTTAATTTAAGCCTTCACCCTTCACTAGCAAATTGATCACAACTATGAAATGAGTATGATCCTGAAAGTCTAGTCTGAGTAATAATAATAATTAACGACACTATATATTTGGATTTAGATCGCCAGTCATGATTACTATGTGTTATAATTGTTATTTGAATAAGTTGTAGAGCATATATTAACCTTGACACTTTGCAGCAGCTATTGATGATGATCTGAGTTATATTTGGTCTTGGTTAGACCTAGTTTGACCATGGAGGACCATGGGACATGAGATGTTGGACCTTATGATGATATGGATAGATGATATATGGTCTATGTATACATACATGATGACTCTATGCAGCAGCTACAGGGTTATGATGATGATTCTGGGGTTACAGCAGTGTTTGTATATGTACAGCGCATTATTATTAGCCTTGATCCGGTATATTGGATATTTATTTTGATCATGCAGAGATTCATATGGTGTATGAGTACACATCTTGGATGGATTTGGACCTTCTGAGTCCAATGGGACAGTTTGTTTTCAGTTCCGGGCACTTACAGTGATGATTTAGCCTCAATAGGCTGTCCTAGTGCAGTTTTGGTCTGTCGGAGCAGATGTGATTTTTATCCGGTTGACCTAGGGCGCTGATGATGGAGGGGGTGGTCCAACCACTTGTTTTTACCATATTACCCCCCCTCCCGGACACATTGGTGCCCTCACCTTGACAGCGCCAGCACTCTAGGAGGCTGTTTGGGGCAGTTTCACGCTTCCCGAGGCATTTCAGGATTGGTAGAAATGGCTATTGAGGAAATCGATTTGGGCTACTGAGGAAAAGTTATGGCATGGGATGATCAGTGATGATAGATCGGGACCTTCCACACCTTCTCCAGCAGTTTCAGCTTCATCGGGGCCCGCATCCATCACTTATGGCACTTTCTGTGGATTTTTGAGGTCTTTTGAGGACCACGACTTCACTATGGAGGCACGATTTGGTACTTTCATGATTATTTATTGGTTATTGTGCTATGGGGATTGACCAAGGAGGGATAAAATTACCCCTTGGACCCACCATAAGCCTCTTATGATATTTTGTCATCATGACTTGGTGGGATTCCCCTCTTATAGGGAGATTTTGTCCACTTATATTATATTTTACTAGTGATCCATGTATTTCATTGTTGAGCTCATCTCAACCATTGATTAGACATTTGTATCTTTTAATCTTAGCCACTCATTCAAAAAGTGGTTAGGGTTTTGGTGCCTCTCCTTCCTATTTAAAGGAGAGACCCTCTCATTGTAAAGGCACCTTTGGAGCTCTGGAATATTGGAATAGAAGATTTTTCGTGGAGCACATCTCTCTTGCATTGTGGATTCTCTTGCATATTGAATATACAGTATCTCTTCTATGTATCATTGAGGATTTTGGTGCTTTTGCTAACCTTTTGACAGGAAAGTCAAATTGGAGAGAGGAGGGCGACTTTTTGAGGGTTATTGTTGGAGGGATCCACATATTCTCTCTTGGGTTGATCTTGTGACAGGGAGTATCATTATTGTATCTTCGTGACATAGTTGATGCTTTCTATTACATCTTTCTACCATTTTCATAATCATCTTGCTTGACTTGTTTCTTTGATCTTGTCTTGTAGGAGGAGGACGATTTGGCTATCTTGGAGAAGGGCGATTTGGTTGGAGCACTTGGATCTCACTCTTGAATATACACATAGGAGAATGCTATCAACTTGCAAGGTGGCCATAAGCAATTGAGGTAAGATCTACAAGGTATGTGCCTCTTTCATCCATTCTATCTTCATTGGTCATAAAACCCTAATTAAATCAAAACCCCCAATTTTGGTATTTCTTAGATCTACTTAGATCTAGCCTTGCAATTGAAAAGATATTAAAAACCCACCTCTATAGGATCCACCCCTAGTTGGATCTATAGTTTGGTGGTGATTGGCTAAAAATTGACACACTTTTCAATGCAAAAAGCCTTCTTGAACCTAAATCGATTTTCCTAAGAGAAGCTTGTTGGGTTAGATCTAGCACATGGGTAGGTGAGATCCCACTTGATTTGACATCTAGACATTTGATAACCTATACCCATATCTTTACTTTGGTGAAAACTACCTTGTGGACATCTCTCCATGTTTTAAGGGGTTGAAACCCCCTTTTGACCTTCTTGGCATCTTAAAACTTAGATCTACTAAGATCTAGCCATTGGATTCACTTGAAACTTTGAAGGAACATAGATCGGGGTACTAACATCCCGGATCTACATTTTGGTGGCCATTGGACTTGATTTGGTCCACCAAAACCCATTTTTGGACCCTCCTTGAGCAAATCGCACCCCCTTGATTTTTTGAGTTGGTCCACTTCTAGGAAGTGGGTGTTTGAGTTATTCGTGGATTTGGAATGCCCATGCCTTGAAACCTAGGTCTATACTGTCCTTTTGTCAAGATCCGCCTTGGGGATTGCATTCCTTGTTTCAAGGGATTGTGGTCCACTTAGGGTCCTCACTTAAAAAACCTAGATCTAGTAAGATCCAACCATTAGATTTCACTCAACCCACTTGACTTGGCTTCTAGGTGTCCCGATCTACAATTTGACACACTTTTTGACCCCATTAGCCCACTTAACAAGGCACTAGTCCATCACCAAGCAAGTCGCACTCCTTGGGATTGGTGTCAAATCCTAGATCTAGCACATGGGTATCCTTGAAATCAACTTCAACTCATAGATATAGCCTACATATAACCTATAGTACCTACCTCACATCTAACTTCACCTTGTGGGCCTACCTAGAATCACTTCACACTTCCCAAGAGAACTAGACCCACTTGTGTAAACTCATGGTACTATACTTTTTCATCATACCCCATCATGTGGCCTAGACCATACATAGGTTGAAACGTTAATAATCTCTTACACTTCCCTCAACCATACCTTAAACCTTAGGTCCACTTAGCCTTGCATTGGTTTCCGTAACTCATTACTTACCTACACTTAGAAACCTTTGTTTGGGTCCAATCAACTGTGATTGGGGTATAGGGTCTCCCCCTTGGTCTAGTTATACCTTGACCTAAAGCGAAGAGTGCCTCGGTTGACGTGACTCCCATCTTGCATTGGGAACCGTGGCATCTCTTGGGTCACCTCTTTAGTTGCCTGACTCCTCTACCGTCCCGGATGGGATACCTCTAGGGGCAACTACAAGTTGTGTGATAACAGGAGTCTTGAAAGCCTTTCGGTTGGCACATAAAGAGTATCCACTACCTTATGAATAACTCATTTTTGTTTATGTTAAACTTTAGCGACGACGATGTCTACATGTAAGTTTTGCAATGCAGCTCTTAGATCTATAGACACTCACTTGTAGTGTTCTCTTGGCGAGTAAAGGATTTCTCTGTTAAAACATCAGCAGAGCTTCACTGCCTCGTATGGATTGAGTTCCCCGACTTACCAATCCAATTCAAATCATTTTTGGATTGCTTAGCACAACCCTCGGGGGAATTGCTTTACACAAGACTATGAGAGGCTGTTAACCCCCTGTCAAACTGTACAATTTGCATTCAAGTCAATCTCTTGACGGACTAGAAAGAGTATCCATACTCAAGTTAGAAAGAAAATTATTCACAGACCTGTTTGTTTTATTACCATATCTAACACGTACTTTCATTGTCAGTGTCTTGATCAAATTATGTAAGCTTTCGCAGTGGCTTGAACTATTCATATGATTTTGGGATGTATCTGCGTCCATTTTTTATTTGTTCCAACGTTTAAGTTGACACCTTCACCCATCATCAGGGATATGTATGAAATGTGTTGCATAAACTTAATAGGAGAATGATGAAAGGGGTGAATTTTTCAGCAACACCCCCCCCCCCCCCCCTACCGCTCCTGTCCCCACTCTATGCAAGGGTATATTCTTCTTGACAGTATAAGACAGTAGACAGAAACAGCTGGTAGAAATAGAATACATACCTCAGTCAACGACCAACTGATCACCAGACTGCTAACGAGCCAAAGATTTCTAACCTGCAAAGAATAAAATAAATCCTAAGAAAAATACAAAATAACTTAACCAATCAATGGAAATGCTCAAACAAATGCTGCACGGAATTTTTTCTCATCGAGCAGGTGCAGACCTCAGAGAAACTATGTAGGATCCCCCAAGTAACAAACAGCCTTGAACCTATTTGGGGCAATGTTGCTGAGACAGGAGATCTTACAAGCCCTGAAAGCAGCAAAAGAGACACAATCATTCATATATATATATATATATATATATCTCTTTTACGAACATTTCACCTTCCAAATGATAGTATTTCAAATGTCTGATAACTCACCTACCAGACCATGGAGAATCTTTGGAAAGCCAAATATTTGTACACCCATAACATAAAACATACACAAAAGTTAGTGATTTGACAGTCAGTGTAGAAAAACAGAACAAGCGGTTAATTAGCCATAACCTACCTTTGCTTATTCAAATAAAAAAAATAACCCACTGATCACCCATAATCTACTTTTGCTTTGCTCAAATCAAACACAACCCACTGATCACCCATAATCTACTTTTGCTTGCTCAAATCAAATATAAAGTGTTGTCAAGGGTAGTGGTCAACTGGTGCGTCAAGTAAATATCCGGGTTCAATTCCCCTAAACTTTTTTCACAGATATCCGGGTTCAATTCCCCTGAGAACATGCTGCTGTGTTAATGCAGCCGATTATAGTGTTATGTTAACTAAGATATCCGGGTTCAATTCCCCTGAGAACATACTGCTGTGCTAATGCAGCCAATTATAGTGTTATGTTAACCAAGCTTACAAGTGGATTCCTGAGAACATGCTGATGTGTTAATGCAGCCAATTACAGTGTTATGTTAACTGAGTTTAGGTGGATTCCCCCTCAGAACATGCTGCTGTGTTAATTGTTAACGCGACCAATTATAGTGTTGTGTTAACTGAGCTTAGGTGAGTTCCCTTCAGAACATGCTGCTGTGTTAATGCAGCCAATTATAGTGTTATGTTAACTGAGCCTAAGTATTTGTCCTAAGCAATATATCTCAATGGACCAAGACAGAGCCAGGGACAGGTACAAATCCGAGGCGACCATTTGCTTGAGTAACAAAGAGCCATTTAACCCCCCCCCCCCCACACGGACCTTAAAAAAAGGAGGAAAACAACCATAAAGTATTAATGACAAGGGTGCCTTACTTCTAAAATCGCTGCTGTTTGTGCTAACTGCAATGGTTTTTCAACTGCATCATAAACTGCAGCGGGACTGGACTCTCTCAATGTCTTTACAGCGAAATACAAAACTTGCACCCTGTACATACAAACAATGTCAGTCTTCCAAGTTTTGAACATGTAAAACCAATCTAGATGAAACTCATCAAACTGGGAGGACGGATTTCATTTATAAAAACGGTCAGTTCAGTGGTCAGGAATAGCAAGGAAAAGGGTGCTCACCAGCCTAAGAAAACCAACCAGTTATAGGTTGCGAGATATAGGCGCCTAAGACCTGCAAGGAAACCCGCCATTGCTGCTTCCAAACTTCAAACTTCGGCCTTGTTCCACCAATGTATGAATGCAATGGTTTAAAAGGAACGTGGAATGTGGAAAATATATATCCTTCTGTTTTCTTTTCGACTTCAATATGATGAACAGAAATACAGCAAAAGGGTAGATGGGAGATTTGAGTGTAGTAGACGACTGGTGGATTGGAATCCAGGCGTTGGATGAATGCTCCATCAATTCGCCATCTCTTCTGCCTACATATTGCATCGGGTTGCCCATCTACCCACCTGTGCTTCATACTGATACAACAAAGGTGTATACGTTTCCATTAATGTTTATGGATCTTTTCAACCAATCTATAAGTGTCATTCAAGAACCCACCGGCTGCTTGATACAACATATCTAAACGTCATTCAAGAACCCACCGGCTGCTTCATACAACATATGATATTTTGAAAACTTAAAATTTGTAGAAGGTGATGGTTGATTTTGTGCTTTGCAAAGAATAAGTCTAAATATGGCATGTAACTATCTATATATTGGATTAATAAAACAAGCATTATGAGTTGGCAATGTCTTTGACTATTTATTTTATTTTATTTAAACAATATTTTCTTTAAAAACACAATAATGTCTTTGACTATTTATTTAGTTTTATTTAAACAATATTTTTCATTAAAAACTCAAAGATGTCAAGGAAATTTCTTGTTTTTCCTAGTATGTAATAATTGCTAAAAAAAAACTATGATTTGGAAACCTTAATCACAAAAGTTCAAAACTAAATTGCAACTAATTACTAATATATTGTTATTAATCAAAAGGTAGGTAAGCTTATTTGTTTTTATTCAAACAATATTTTCTTTAAAAACTCAAAGATGCGAGAATAAATTTCTTGGAGTTTGTTGAATACCCATAACTATTCTATGAATGAAACGTGTTATGAAGTGAAAGCTTGTTTTTTTAAACTCAAAGATGTCAAAGGAAATTTCTTGGAGCTTGTTGAATACCATAACTATTCTATGAATGAAGTGCATAATATTGCATGAAGATAACTACCACTTGAAACTAATAGCAACAATGCATAGGAAGTAAGATATAGAAACCTTAGTTACAAAAGTTGAAAACTAAATTGTGAATAATTATTGATATATTGTTATTTATCAAAGGGTGACTACAATATAAGTTACAAAATGGTATGCATGTTGGACTTAATGTTGTCGTTGATGTCAAACAGGAGATTGTTGGACTTAATGTTGTCATGGATGACAAATGGGAGATTGTTGGACTGAATGTTGAGAGGTTGTCCATGAGAATCTTTGAAGCCAATTTGAAGAAGTATATATAACAAGGTTGTACAATGTCAACGCAATGACAAGACACCAACAATAGTTACGGGCAAAAGTGCGCAGTGGTACACATGTCGAAGCAGATGCAAATAGTTGGAGTGTGAAAATAGTTGATATGTCGAAGCAAGTTGTGTGTCGAAGTGTTCATATCGAAGTACACAGATAATAGATAAGTCAAAGTAAATACAGAACAAGCAAGCAATGCGTCGAAGTGTACACGTTAAAGTATGTTTGTCGAAGTGTGCAGCACAATTGACAAGCCAATGAAGTATTGAAGACGGATGGGGTACAAGCCCCTCGTTGTGGTGCAAAGCCTTATTCTTCGGATAGTTGTTGTGGTCAATTAATTAAATTAAGGATCGTTATGGTGCAAAACCTTATCCTTCAGATAGTCGTTGTGGTCAACTGATTAAAATAAGGTAATGAAGCAAACATGTCAACTCTCATGTGGACATAAGAAAATCTATAAATAGACAAGGACTAATGCACTTTGTAAAAGAGGTGTGCGACTGTGGATTGTCTGAAGTTTTAATTTCTAGGGTTTTGAAAGGGAATCAATGGCTAGTTGATTTAGAGAAGAAGCAGAATTTGAAGTAAGCACAAAAACAAATTGCACGTCATAGTTAGAAGAGTGCAGGAGAGATTGAGGCAAGTTTAGAATCAAGTCGCGTGTTGCAGTTGGATAAGTCGAAGGAATTTACAGTCCGGAAGAAGTGAAAGATCACATCAGAATTTGAAGCCAGTACAAAATCAAATCACATGTCACAGTTGGATAGGTTTGCAAGGTACACACAAAAGCAAAGTTTGGAAAGGTTGTAAGTAAGTGCGAAGCTATGCAATAGGCAATGAAGTAATTTGAGATTGAATATGATTGATAATGAAGATGTCAAGATAGTTTCCAACTACAACATACAATTAGCATCATCCAATGAATCGAGCAATGAATGAAGAAATAAAAAACAGGGTTGAAGGGCGCAATAAGAAGAAGTAGTTGCAAGATCTGAAGGATCTCTAAAGACGAATTGTGCATCATTCTTAATTGGTGTCACTCAGTGGAGGTTGATATCTTCATTGGATAAACTGGGTCTTGTCTGCAAGTTGGGTCTTACACTGAGGATTGGATTCCTCACGACAGGTTGGATTCTATCAGCACCTGGGGTCTTGCACGAGGGTTGGATCCCTCACCTCTTTGCTAGTGCTGAGAACCCCGAAGATTGGTGTCTTCTGAAACTGATGTACAGATGATCTAATAAATATTCAAACATTACTCTTGGTGTCTTTACTTGTGTTGATCATTGTTTATTTAGAGAAACATTTATTATACATGACAATTGTGACATTCTAAATAATGGAATGATTGAATTAAATATGTGATGCACTAATTCAACCCCCCTCTCAATGCACTTGATGAGTTCAACAATTGGTCTCAGAGCAAGGTTCCTTCACACAATTCTAATCAACTTGAAGGAGATCCTTGACAACATCCTTAACAACACAATGGATGGGAAACAAATGTCGACTACAACCAAAGCTATTTTTTTCGATGGGACAGACTACTCTTCTTAGAGAAGAAGAATGAAAGAATACTTGAAAACAAAAGGACCAGGTGTTTGGGAGAAAATTGCGTGCAAACCTACAACTGTAAGAAACAAATCAAAGCATCTGGATAAAAGAGAAGCCAAGAAAAATGATGACTAAACAACAATGATGGCCATCTTCGATAGCCTATCAAATCAAGTCAAAGAAAAAAATGGGACAATGCACATATGCTAAAGAATTATGGCTCAAAATAGAGAATCTTTGTAATGACGAAGTGAACAATCTAGAAGATAATTTATGTAAAGACCAAATGCAAGACTCATAATCAATAGAAGCAGAACTCGACCATAATATTAATGAAGGTATGTATTCTCCTAGACATTCAGATTGCATTAATTCAAGTAGTGAGGATAACTGCTTCGTTATAGATGAAGAGTAAGATATATAAAAGCTTAAGATAGATGTTTTAGCAGCACTAGAAGAGGTCAAAGGGTCAGAATATGAGTCATATGTTGAGGTGTCAAGGGATTACTTGGATATTCTTGAAAGTAAAATTATGTACATTTTAAAAGAAATGGAAAGAGCACAAAAAAAAAAAGTGCTTAAGAAGTCTAAAGGGAAGGAACAAGAAGAGTGTGAAGAAATTACTAAAGTAAGGATTGACTTGAAGAGTTAAGATGCACAAGTATTAATGACCAAAGAAGATGAAATCATAAACTTGAAAGCGAAAATTGCTAGTCTGATAGAAGAAAGTAGGCAGAAGTCAAATGACAAAAATTTAGAAGCTCTGGAAGATTCAAGAAAATCAGTTAGTGGCTTGGAAGTCCAACTTGAGGAAGTCAAGGGTAGAGAGGAAGTTGTAAGAACTTAGCTAACGAAGGAAGAAGGTACATGTCACAATATCAAGGTAAAAGTAGAAGAATTAAGGAATCAAATGTCAACCATAAGAATAGATCATTAATCCTTGACGAGATATTAAACAGCCAAAGGTTGCCAAACAAAAAAACCGGTATTGGATACGACAAGACAATTGAAAAGGCCAGGGATGATAAGAGCATGTTGAGATGGGAAAAAGGAACAGTCAAAGCATGGAACTGGAACATGTTGAGAATTCAATCAACAAGGAAATCTATGAAGAAATAAGTCAAAAGGAACTACAACAAGAAAGCATGCCCTATAAATACAACCTAGAACGGAATGGGTCATCAAAGCAGGTTTAGTCCAGGTATGGGAATTTCTTTAGAGGATATTACTTCTCTTGTTATGAATATGGACATAGAGCATTGGAATGTATGAATTATGGTAAGAAAAATTTCAACAATACAATAAAGTGTCTAAGGTGCAGTCATTATGGACACATTGCAAAATATTGTCACACCATAAGATGAAATGTATGCGATGGTTTTGGACACAAAGCACAAAACTAGTGAAGCTCAACAGGACATTCAACAAATACCATACCTCATACTGCAGGAAAGAAAACTAATAATTTATGGATGAAAAGAAGAAGTGATATTGTGCAACATCAAAAGATAGATTCGGATAAATCTGCATACTTTGAAAAGCGGATAAGAAAAACTCTAATGGAATGTATTGTCGAAGAAGACAACAATAGTACAAAGGCAACAATAGATTGATGGATTTCATGCTAATATTTGGAATATTATATGAAGATCCTTGAGTTCAAAAGAAGATTATATAAAATGCATGAATTCAAGGAAAAATTATACTGAGCCTAGAAGATGAAAGGAAAATCAAAGTCAGAAGACATTTGAAGACTATCATGGATCCATTCACATTGCTACCAAGCTAATTAAAATCGATACTAGGAGTTGTTGTCTAAGAAAGTACATACATTTAAATTGGAAAGTCTATCAACATTACAAAATAAGTTGCATTACAAGAATGAATTCATCCATAACAGTCATATTTTATTAAGAACTACTTTCGCAGAAGTTATAGTCAATAGAAGTACAAAATCTGCCATATTTGGGAAGTCTATCAAGTGGCATTGGCTTACAAAATTACTGGTTCCTTCTCATTTACAACTTTAACATTTGGAGAACCAATCAAAATGTAGTACCCCTATCTTGACCCTTATGGCTATTGGCCTCAATGTAAATATTGTATGCAATGTGTGTCACCCTAGTGTGGAGCTCAAGGCCAAGGCCCCACTAGTGGATGTTCAGGTTTTAGTTGCATAGGCAAGTATTTGACAGTTGATTATTCATGGGCTGTTAAGCCATGAAGAAATGTAAATATTAACATTTCAATAAAACACCTAAGAGTTTGGCCATGGAGGCAACGTGAGAAATAGGGGCTGCGTATCCACTAGGGAGAGGTAAGGGGGTTGGGGAATTGAACCCTGTGTTGCCATGTGTCACCCTGTGAATTCGTATGACTCCCCATGCTGACATTAATTCGGTTGCAGAGGGTAGTTGGAAAACCATGTTGATGAAGTCGATGGAGTATGGGGCGGACCTGCGGACCCATATGGCAGGGGATGACATGTGCTTGCGTGACCCGTAAACCACTCCATGCCGGGCGAATCCACGCAACCTGTTTTGCTATCCCGTGGTTAGGGAAGAGGGGGGATTCATTCATGGAGACTCACGAACCCGCAGACCATAGAGGAGAGAACCAGAGGTCACGATTTTGTGGAGGCACAAATCGCAAAACTAAGTATTACCAGAAAACCCTGTTTTAGAAGCGGATAGTGGAAATCTGTGAGGGGATTCACGTGGGAAAATTTTGGGAAAGATCCAAGAGTGGATTGAAGTGGGAGAGGGATCAAAGAATTGGATTCCATAGTGGAACCAGTGAAAGGTCAAGTATCCATTGGTTTAGAAGTCAGGACCATCCATACCTACTTAGATCAGTGCTGAGGGAAGGGGCGCCTGAGGGACTGTGTAGCAGAGAAGGGGACCTTACTCAGGCTGAGAGTAGAGGTGATGGGGGTGCCTGGGCTGTCTAAAGCTAATGGGATATGATTGTAGTTCTATGGTGGAGCTCAATGAGTTAGTGAACTCAGTACCTACCTTCCCACTTGCTTGACAAACCCACTGTGTGATGAATACCCTGATTGACTGTGAACCAGATCGGTGAGTGAGCCTTAGTGATACTCCTTAGTGGATACATAGCCCCAGCTCAGGGGTGATCTATGATTGCTAAAATAATACAAGTTAGGCAAAGATCTATGGTTGGGATAGAACGTTGCAGTCCATAGCCAGTTTCCTGGTGGTTTTCAATTAAAAGATAAGTTCCTTGTGGTGTTTTGAATAAGGATGCCTCATGTGTTCATGACTATGCTTATTACATACCAATTATTGATTGAATGAATTTATATGGAAGTGGATCAATAGGAAGCTTTGTATGAGACTAAGTTCAGGGATAAGAGGTGCAATCTATCACAGTCAAGACTATGATCAGGAAGAATAGGCACCCCTGTGGACCAGATGAAGGAGAAAGGACTTGGAAGGAAGAAGGTTAAAGCCATTCAAGGTGGATTTGTACACAGAATGTTCAATTGGATAAATGAATGGGTTGGAGACCTTGGTTTGGATTGGAAGTTGTACCATTGGAAAGAGCTTTCCAACGGTACTAAACTTGCCTCATTTGGATCAAGGATGAGGAAGTTATGCCCCTCCGAAGTTTACAGTTTGCGAGTTGCAGGAGCAGGGAAGTTGCTTCCGCAATGCGGATTGCGGGTTGCAAAAGGGGAAGTTTCTCGTTGAAGTGGGAATTCCACAATGCAGATTGTGGATTGCAGAAGGGGAATTCTTTCGGTGAATTGAAGTTGGACTTCCGCAATTGTGGAAATGGAGATGAGGGAATAATTATGCTTCCGCTATCCAAGTTCCGCAATGCGGATTGCGGATTGCAGAAGGGTGTTGGAGAGACAAGTTCGGCAATCCGTCTTTCGAATCCCACAATGTAGATTGCAAATTGCGGAAGGATGGATGCAGATTGCAGATCCGAGGCAGCTTGCAGATTGCGGATTGTGGATCCGAGGCAACTTGCGGATTGTGGATCCAAGAGAGTTGCGGATTGTGGATCCAATGGAGTTGCAGATTGCGGATCTAGTGATGCAAATTGTGGAAAGGCATGAATGGAAGCATTTCGAAGAAAAAAAAGAGTATCAAGGTCTCCCATCGCCTCTGAAGGACACCGAGGTGATCTTGGGACATTACAGAGTGGTACTAGAGCTTCAGTTACAACACCGGGGTTGTTTGGGCCGAAGTACGAGCTTACAGGTTAGTCCAAGAGAGGTCGAGTTGGACTTGACCACAGATTCTGAAAGCAACGTGAGCAACTAGCATGTGAACCTGGTTCAATGAGAGTTGTTGCAGTGCTCCAGGAGAGCTACCGAAGGCTAATCGGGCCATGCAATTGGACCAACTATTACATGGAAGAAGAATTTGATGTTATGAAAGGGAATTGGAATGGAGAATTTCTTAACCCCATTCTAATCTTGTGTTATATTTTATGATTTTATATAGAGAAAATCATAGCATAGAGATGCTGAAAATGCGAGATGATTAGATAAATTGAAATGAATATGCACTAGTATACATATTGCTAGATATTACATAGTACATGATTATGAGAATTATAGATTGGTAAAGCTAGGGATGTTTTACATATGCAATAAACCACTAATGACAATTGTTGTGGTTGAATCCTGGTTGAAAATGTTGATGATGTCGTTGCATGCGACCAATAAACTTATGAAGAAAGGTTGGTGCAACAGATCTGTGATCATGAGGATTGGTGAAAGGACTGTGTAATCCTTGAAACCAAGTTGACCAGGTAACATCAAGAATGCTCATGGGAACCATGCAGGTATGATATGTTTGTGTTGATGGTACAAGTGTTGAAGGATTGGGTAAGAATCCCTTGAACCATACTTTATAATCATAAGATGGTATGCATGTATGGTTGAATGCACTTGATGTGAATGCCATACCACCATGGCATGGTAAGGTATGGAGTAGTAATGGCAAAGGACCTTCTACCATGTTATTGTTTAAATGTTAGAATGCATTCATATGAAGTTACATCATTCCATTTGCATAGATTGGTTATGAGTTTAATAACTAAGCAAGTAAGGGCCATATGTGTTTGGAATGGTAAGTGTGCATTAGAATATTTGTAAACCTATGGTTGCATGAAGTGAATGCACATGAAAAGTTTGTGTAAATGTTCTAAATGTGCATGTATAGGTGTGGGTGCACATGTAGAGATGCATTGTGTGAATGCATGGTTGCGATGTATGATCATTGCAATTAGATAATAGATGAAATGATGAATTAGTGGTGATTCTGAGATCATTTCATGAGCTGCTGGGAATGCAGGAGAAGGATTGTACAAAGGTGGTCATGATGAGAAGACTAACAGAGTGCTCTGTTGGAAGGACAGAGTTACATAAAAATGATATGGCTGCATTTAAAGTTTTAAGCTGATTGTAGGGACAATGTGAAATTGATTTTGGCATGAACAGATTTGTGATTTTGCTGATAATTACTAATGATTGTTTGGCTTATATAGAATTGTGTCAAGAGGACATGTGGTAGGTGGATGTTCATGTATGGTAGCATACATAAATCCATAATGGGCAGAGTGATGCCACTTACAGGAGACAAACAATATGAGGGTGGCCTCATGGTTAAACAAATCAATTCTGTAGGAGACAGAACTGTAAATTCATGTTTGAATTTAATTATTAATTCCATTGACTGATTATGGAAATCAGATTTGAATATGATTGTTAAATGTTGATGACTGTTTGGCTATTTGATAAGTGTGCCAGGAAGACACATTGTAGGAAGACCATGTGTGATGGCCGGGAGAATCCAAACTTCATGGGAAGGATCCCATGCTTGAGAAATGGGTTTCGGGTGAAACGCCATTGTAAATCTTGATCATATCTCAGCCAAACTGCATGTGGTAAACCACGTGAGTGAGATGGTAAAGATTATGTCAGGAAGACATGTGTGGGTTACGGAATGTAAAAAGGAAATGGGATGGCAAATTGAGGGACTGTTAACTCAGAGAAGGGAGCCCCCATTCCTCACAAGTGAAGAGAGATTACATCCGCAAATGGATAAGTGTTCTATAACCCTGGCTTATATATATATATATATATATATATATATATATATATGCATGTATAATTGTTAGAATTACTATGCAGAGCATGTTTTATTTAATTATAATAATTCAAACTGCTTGAAGTATGATTAGGACCTGCATAGTTCACATCAGCGAGGGGTGCACACCTTTCTGGTGCTGAGTTATGTTAGGGTTTTCAATGTTGATTATGCCCTAAGGGAATGGACACATTCCTAGTGTTTCAATATTTGATAGTGAATGTTATGAAACATGATTACGGTTTTGGAGCAGCAACATTGATGAGCTTGTTTACCCAGCTTGTGTTGACAGTTTGAACAAATGCAATTGGTGCTGCGCACTGAAGAAGCAAAGTGAAAAGGTTGTTATGATGGGTTGCGAGGAAGGGTGTTATGTGCATTAAGGGTTGTGGCACGTGTGAAAGGATGATGCAAGCCTGAGGTAGAGTAGTAGAGACTTGACCTATATGGTCGGTGGCGTAGTTTCCTTCCATTGGTTGAAGATCCATACGGATGTGCTGGCTCGACAATAGAGAGGGCCAACCAGGTATGGGACTGGTTGGGCACCACCAAGTGCTTGGTAAACCCAGTCGGCATGAAGGTGTACTGGTTGGGAACTATAAACAACTTGAGGTTGTGGAGCAGCATGTGTGTTGGCCAAACATCCAAGTCCACAGGCGATCCCAAGGCTTGCGAAAGCGAAGCAGGACCCTGTGGACCAGAGAGGAAATGTACAATACAGATAAGTATTCAATTTCATTTATTCTTGTTTGGAATAATGAAGATTTCAGGTATAAGTATTCTAACAACTAAGCTAATATACTGTTATTTCTTGTTGGAAACCTTGGTCAGTGCAGGAAGCAAGGACCTTGAAAGAGCCATAGGTGCTTGGTAAATCCAGAGAGTAACTGGTTGGATGCTACAATTGCTTGGTAAATCCAGGGAGTAACTGGTTTGGAATTAACTACTTAATGTTGTGGAGTAGTTGGTGTTGCCGCCTGGTTCCACACCTGGGAAAACGCAGCAGAAGTCTTCAAGCTGCTGGTGTGGCCTTGGGGGCAAGTCAGAGTCAAGTGCTGTCACTTGGGACTCGACTCCTCCGTCTAGGCTTTCCTAGCGAAGCCAAGGGGGGTGGACCCTAAAAACTAAAAAGAAACTAAAGCCTCTAATCTAGGAGTTAGAAAATGCTTTTGATAACCAAGAACAGACAACATATACTTTGATCAAATAAAACAATCATTTATCATTTGCTCTCATTTAAAATAGCCATCATTTAACTGCACATTAGTCAACAATATAAAATAAAATTTGCAACAAGACCAGTGCCTTATAATGGAGTCAAATAACAAATGCATAAGCAGAAAAGGTAAATGTTGTGGAGTGTTCTTGGTTTATTTTAAAAAATTAATGTGATGGTGATCTTTTTTATTAAGGCAGGTGGGTTCCCGATATACGCAAGGTACGGGGGAACATGTCCGGAATTTTGAAGCGTGGCTTCCCTCTCAGGCTTTGGGCTGAATCGGAGTCTCGAGGAGGTGTTCAGATGCTATACCAACGAGGGCAAGCCTAACGGTTTCCAAGAGGTCACTATCCAGTGTTATCCCAAGCCTTCTGGAAAATTTGCCCACGGCAACAAAAATACGAGTTGTGTCGGATTTTCACAAAAGGATTTTTTATTTGGGGTGGTGTTAAGTCCTATTACTAGTCATCCACTCCTTTCTGATGTGTACCAACTGGATCAGACTAAGCTGCAAGCTGGCCACAGAGCATACGGGAGAAGACCTTGGTATTTTTATAAGAATTTTATGAACCCAAATTTTATCTTTTTATAACCCCAGGAGTCTCTTTTCAGGCATGTATTTCGGGCAAGCCCTTATACAAAACCCTACTTCGGGAAAGCAAGGGGGGCGTTATGAGTTTGTAAAAAAAAAATGTGAAAAAACTAGGTTGTGAGTGAACTTGTGGCCCGCCAGTGGAACGGACCAACAAGGTTTATTTTAATCCTAATTTATTTTATTAGATGCCGGAAAACAAAGAAATAAACTACTCTAACAATCACGCCATGAAAATGAGACGACACAGGCCACCCCTGGGGGGATGGGGTATGGGCGGTGGCTAGCCCACTTGCTCTCGTTTAAAATTTGTTTACAATGATTTTAGAGAAGTGCCCCAGTCTACTTAATGTGACTTGGTGGCTTACAAATTATAGAAAAAATGACCGGTTTTGAAAAATATGGAAATTTGTCCTCCGGATCGCCTGGATGCTCGAAATTTCGCCAGCACTTCCTCCTACCTGTTCGTCTTTTGCTGCAAACCAGCAAGCAATAATTAGTATAAGATGCCCAAAAACACTTTAAGAGTGTCTTTGGAACACCTCCTAAAAAACCCAAAAAATTCTAAGTTAAAAACTAAGTAAAAATGACTAAAAATAACCAAGTAAAACAAGCTATGGGGCTTGTCTACCTGGGATCTTTGCTAGCCCTTTAATGGCTGCAAATTTCAAGCTCTATGGCAGCCAAATATATCTTTTATATCAGCACTACAACTACCCAACAAGACTTAAAAAGATATGACGATTTCACTTGCAAGCCTTTTGAAAAGTAGATGCTAAATGAAGGAAAGTCTAACAGTTAGAGATATAAGCTTTGTAACTGTCTAAACCAATCCTTTATGAAAATATTTATGATCTATTTGAAATACAATATGAGCATATAAATCAGAAATATTTCAAATGCAAGTAACCAGTTAACCAAAAAAATTTTATTTGGAGAGAGAGAGAGGAAATGAGCCCAGTTTTGTTTGAAATCCAAAGCCTTGGGGAAATATTTGTGGTGTTCCAAGGGACTGCATCTGCAAACAAGAATTAGAGAAGAGGAAACAAACAAGATCCGCTTACTCCAGTTGAGATAACCTGCACATTACACACTTTGCAAACAAAGATCAAGTGTAGAGATATATATGAAAGAGAAATCTATGCTGAAACTCATAAACAAATGAAGCATACAGACATGATCCTCTCTTGCAAACATATAACAATAGACTAGACAATAAACAAATTAGAACTAGTCTATCTCATAAATTAACACTAATCTTTTGAATGAGTACAATTGATACTAGTGAATAATCAAAGCTTATGCACATGTTACCTCATCATATAAGTCCAAGATGTTCCATCCACTCACAATGAACAACACAGATCTGACCTCCAAAGTCTTTTTATTCATACAAGAAAAGTATTACAATCATAAGTTTTGTGCTCCAATTCTCCCTCTAGAAAATGGAGTGGGCAGCCATGCTTAAATAGCTAAAGATGGAGAGAAATGGGTGGAATGAGTGGCATAACTCGTGGAGAAAATGGGGCTGCCCACTCCCATGTAATGGGCTACCAAAATCAGCCCCAAATCAGCTAAAAATCAGCCATGTGACAGCCCATAAACATAGCTGCAAATTCCATGATTAAAGGGGCCCAATTTTGGGAAATATGCCCCCCTCAAATGGGGAAGTAATCCCACTAATATAGCTGCCCGGAATCTTTCCAAAATCAGCTCTTACAACTCCTAAAACATAGCTGAAAAAATCAGTCCATAAATCACTCCCAAAATTTAATATTTTTATGCGTCATTTTTTCACTTTTTTATTTTTTCATGACTTTTTTGGGTTTTTTGGGTTTTTTGGCCATAGGTAAAAATTTAAGCACCCAAACATTAGGAAAAGTGGGTTTAGGGGTTAAGGGGGTGCTCTGAGTTAGAAAACGAGCACCCCTAAGGCAAAAAATACCTCCAGACGCCCCTTATAGGCCAATTACAAATTTTTTAATTGAACCATTAAAAAAATGGCCCAATTTACGGAAAAATTAAAACTTGCCGAAAATTAAAAACAACCTAGGGGGACTTAGCACATGTCCATATGACTCAAAATTAACGCCTAGCATGTTCATATACATTGACCCATAGACTCTAATAATCCCCTAAGGCCCGTCAGCCTCCCCAGGCATTCCAGCTTTGGAGGAGCAGGAGAAAAACCAATTAATTATGTTATGCACTGATGCAAGACATAATAGATAGGTGAAAAAACTCCTTGGAATACCTGACTTAGCCAAAAAGTCCTAGGGAACCAAGTCTTTTACAAAACACCATGCTAGTACGTTTTGTTACAAACCCCGCAGGGCCATGGACATGTGGAAAATTTTAAAAACGGGGGCCTTTAAAAGGCCAGCTGGATATCAAATCACCAAAAATGAACATGTATCATGTTCCACTCTGCCCGCTCGCTTGATAATCCAACCAAGTACAACTTAGTTGGCAACAGTTGGCATGCTAGCCAAACATTCCTTAAATACTTGATAAATCCAGTCGGAGTATTGGCTTAGCATATTGCTAAATGGGATGCCTGATAAACCCAGTCGGCGTACTGGCTTGGCATTACCTATTCAAATGGTTGTGGAGCAGCCTGTGTGTTGGCCCAACATTCATTATTGTATCCACGGGCAGTCCAAGGCTTGTAAAGCAAAGAAGGAGCTCATGGAATAAAGTGAAGACATCCAATATAGCTAAGTATTTGGTTATCTTGCAGCTTCTTTCTTATTTAAATGAATATATGTGTGTACATGATTTGGTTATGATTTCTTAAAATCTTGCTTAAAGATAAACCCTATGAAAATAAACTAAACATGTGAATTGATTCAATGCTGGAGTGTAGGTATTGCTGGAATCAAGGACTTTGAAGGCATCCTAAGGATGCATGTGGACATGGGACTGTCCTAGAAGAGCTCAGCATGAGCATGAATGAGTAAAATGGTGCTAGTGGACTTGTGTAGGTCCTAGAAACCAAAGGTTCTGTAGGAAACAATGGGAAAGGGTTCCTTGGTTGAAAAGCCTTAAACAAACCTTAGACACTGAGTGTCATAGCCAAGGAAAGTCAAGTCAAGCATTCACATTGAAGTGAAAGAGGCTGGCATGAAAACCACAGTGGTGGTGTGGGTTCCAGAATGGAACAAGCTCGAGAGGAGAAAACTCTTACTGCTCTCTCTTTCCTTTTATTGATGCATTTATAAAAACATAAATTTGTTTGATGCATGTCATGACTTGAAATGATTGTGTTAGTTGCTTGAAATAATTGTGAATGCTGAATTGATGAATTTCCTATGAAAGGATGAACATGAAGGAGTTCATGTGTATGTTGGGCAAGCATGGGAAGTGTGAAAGTCTCATGGATAAAGCATGGACTACACATGTCAATTGGGCAATGAATTGACTGATCTTAATGTTTATATTATGCTTGGCCTAACAGGAATTGCAATGATGAATTTCACAGGTGAGAAATTGAAAGCAATTGGTTGCAGTTGTTATAAGACCAGTGGTACTAGCAAGCAAAGTGTGGGTTGTTGTGCACATTAACCATGGCAGTAGACCAGAGGTTGTTGGATTTGGCCGAAAATCTGCTTCAAACCATTACCAAGATCCAAGAACATCTTGGAGAGATGCTCAAGCTGCAAAGGCAACAGAATGAGATGACCACAAGGTTTTGCAGGACTCTGTTTGCCTGCAAGGGGAGGTAAAAGGCATTCTCAAAGCCCTCAGCAATAGAAAGGACAGTGGATCAATAAAGAGGCACTCATCCAATCAGCCCATTCATAAACGTTCCAGGCAGGAAGGCTCCAAGGAAAGTGAACAAGTAAAGATAAATCAGCCACTGAAATGTTGGAAATGTGGAGGAGAGCATTGCCTCCGCAACTTCCCAACAAGAAGCAATAAGAAAGCTAGTAGCCATGAAGATCTTAGGCTTGTAGATCAATTGAGAAGCAAGGAAAAAGAAGGGATTGCTGTGGAGCAATGCCCACCCGCAGAGCTGGAAGATCGCATCCATCTGGGACAACTTGTGGAAGAAAAAGGACTTGGTCCTAGAGGTTCCAAGTAAAACGATGCAATGCAGGGGAAAACCTGCAACATTTTTGCAATTTCGGATATGTATACATTGTAAATGTAATCCTAAGTAATGGAACACCGAGGACGGTGTTATTTTAAGGGAGGGGGACTTCTAGTACCCCTATCTTGACCCTTATGGCTATTGGCCTCAATGTAAATATTGTATGCAATGTGTGTCACCCTAGTGTGGAGCTCAAAGCCAAGGCCCCACTAGTGGATGTTCAGGTTTTAGTTGCATAGGAAAGTATGGACAATTGATTATTCATGGGATGTTAAGCCATGAAGAAATGTAAATGATGTAAATATTAACATTTCAATAAAAAACCTAAGAGACTGGCTATGGAGGCAATGTGAGAAATAGGGGTTGCGTATCCACTAGGGAGAGGTAAGGGGGTTGGGGAATTGAACCCTGTGTTTCCATCTGTCACCCTATGAATTGGTATGACTCCACATGTTGACATTAATTCGGTTGTAGAGGGTGGATGGAAAAACCTATTGATGAAGTCAATGGATTATGGGGCAGACTTGCGGACCCGTATGGCAGGGGACGACCTGTGCTTGCGTGCCCCGTAAACCACTCCACGCCTGGGGAATCCACGCAACCTGTTTTGATATCCCATGGTTAGGGAAGAGGGGGGGATTCATTCATGGAGACTCATGAACCCGCAGACCAGAGAAGAGAGAACTAGAGGTCATGATTCTGTGGAGGCACAAATCGCAGAACCAAGTATTACCAAAAAACCCTATTTTAGAAGCAGATTGTGGAAATCTGTGAGGGGATTCACATGGGCAGATTTTGGGAAAGATCCAAGAGTGGATTGAAGTGGGAGAGGGATCAAAGAATTGGATTCCAAAGTGGAACCAATGAAAGCTCAAGTATCCATTGGTTTAGAAGTCAGGACTAGCCATACCTGCCTAGATCAGTGCTGAGGGAAGGGGTGCTTGAGGGACTATGTAGCAGAGAAGGGGACCTTACTCAGGCTGAGAGTAGAGGTGATGGGGGTGCCTGGGCTGTCTGAAGCCAATGGGATATGATTGTAGCTCTATGGTGGAGCTCAATGAGTTAGTGAACTCAGTACCTGCCTTCCCACTTGCTTGACAAACCCACTGTGTGATGAATACCCTGATTGACTGTGAACCAGATTGGTGAGTGAGCCTAAGTGATACTCCTTAGTGGATACATAGCCCCAGCTCGGGGGTGATCTTTAATTGCTGAAATAATAGAGGCTAGGCAGAGATCTATGGTTGGGATGGAATGTTGCAGTCCATAGCCAGTTGCTTGGTGGTTTTCAATTAAAATATAAGTTCCTTGTGGTGTTCTGAATAAGGATGCCTCATGTGTTCATGACTATGCTTATTACATACCAATTATTGATTGAATTAATTTATATGGAAGTGGAGCAATAGGAAGCTTTGTATGAGACTAAGTTCAGGGCTAAGAGGTGCAGTATATCCCAGTCAGGACTGTGATCAGGAAGAATAGGCACCCTTGTGGACCAGATGAAGGAGAAAGGACTTGGCAGGAAGATGGTTAAAGCCATTCAAGGTGGATTTGTACACAAAATGTTCAGTTGGATAAATGAAAGGTTTGGAGACCTTGGTTTGGAGTGGAAGTTGCACCATTGGAAAGAGGTCTCCAAGATATTTCTAACGGTACTGACATTGCCTCATTTGAACCAGGGACGAGGAAGTTATGCCCCTCTGAAGTTTGCAGTTGGCGAGTTGCAGGAGCAGGGAAATTGCTTCTGCAATGCGGATTGCGGATTGCGGAACGGGAAGTTTCCCGTTGAAGTGGGACTTCCGCAATTCCGACTTCTGCAATGCGGATTGCGAAAGGTGAATCCTTCCGGTAAATTGAAGTTGGACTTCCACAATTGTGGATTGAGGAAATGCAGATGATAGAATAATTATACTTCCGCTATCCGAGTTCTGCAATGCGGATTGCGGATTGCGGAAGGGTGTGTTGATGCCTCGGTTGTGCAGGGTATGTGCAAGGTTCTGAAATGGGTTCCAAGGCTCTCAACAGAGGGGGAAAACCCAGACTGAAAGGATTCAAAAGGTCCTACTCAAGGACAGTTATATCCCCAGCCTGTTTGGAATAGTAATCTCCCACGGATATTCGGCCTCTACTGGCACTCTATGAGTTGGTAAAAATTGATCAATAGATCAGTCTTCCAATGAAGGAAAACAGGGGTATGAGATCCTACAAAAACAAATCTACCTAAGAAGGAAATCTAATCTAAGTTAGACATATTCTAAAGGGTGGCTTGTTTATATGTGCAGGTTAGATTGATGTAAAAGTAAATAAGTATTGTTCATCAACTTAACAAAAATGTTAAAAGACTTGTTACTTACTTCCCATATCACTATTAATCAATTAAAATTAATCAACAACAAATTGAGGGTTACATGCATTCAAGATCAACTTGTAACCGATATATTAATTGAAAAATTAACATCAATTAAATTTCTCTGTAAATCATTTGCAGAAATCGATAAAATGTTTTAATTGATGAAATTCCAATATAACATAATACATACACAGATAAGATATAAGGATAAATCCATATTAGAAATCTCTATATCGGATATTTGTTGCAAATGAATTAAACAGGATAGATAATAACCCAAAGCAGAAATCAATATTTATCAAATAAACTTGATCAATGTACAAAAGATGATGCAAGAGAATAACTTTACTGTATTAATGAAAGTCTGTAAGAAATTACAAGCTCAACATGAAACGGAGCATCTCTATTCTTCTTCTGTCGATTTCTACCCCAAAAATCATCATCCCTAAACTAAGAGAGATCTACCCCTTAAATAATAATTTACAAAAATAGTACAAAGGATAAATTTCCCAAAAACAGGGATTACAAAATCGAATTATCCAACTAAGTGAGGAAGTCTTTCCACTTGGCCCAAACTTCCATCAATTCATCTATATCTGGATAATTGGGGAATTTGAGCCCCAGCTGGGCATCACACGTGGATCCTTCAATTTCATTGTTGGCCAATTCATGCCACATGCAGGTAAAAACAACAATTTTTCCTTCCATGGTAACAGGATGCCTAATCAACCAATCCACATCTTCAATTTGGGTGTGCTCAATCCGCATGATTTTCTCTCTGACTTCGTCTCAACGACTTTCAACCTGCTCAATCATCAACCTTGGTGGATCTGCATTCTCAATGAGCCCCAATGCAGGGAATGCCAATTCCTCCATGAGTTCGTCTAAAGCATACCATCTTCTTCTGCAATGTGCTTGATCCTGACTGATAGTATCCTCAACCATTTCAATAACATTTTTCCAAGCCCGCACAATAGTCCTTATCCTTCTGAATTTGAGGTTGTCCAGTTCAGGGATATCAGTTGGTTTGTCTTCAATGTATTTCTGCCAATCAATAATATCTTCTACAGCCTTGGAAGTCTGATTTGTTATCTCTACCTGCTCATTCAAGGTACCAGACATTTTCTCAAAAGCAATGAAAGTGTCATGTATTTCACCCAAGGTGGTAAATAGCTGAACCAATAGCTTATGATACTCCAGGTTAACATGATTTGCTAAGTCCTTGAATTCTTGCTGTGAAAACTTAGAAAACACAGAGGAGGTTGCACTTGCAGTTGCATCCTCAAGTTGCTTTTTAAGTATAGCAAGTCTTTCTTCCTTCACATCATTTTCTGCTTCTACATCATTCAATTTAGCTTAGAGAGAGGTATTCTACAACTGTTGATCCTCCAACTTGTCTTCAAATTTCTTCTTTAGATCTTGGACATAAACCTCATGCTCTTCCTTGGTTTTTTTCAGTTTCTCTTGAAGCCTTTTGATTTCTTCTTTTTTCAAGTCAATATCCTTATTCAAGGTCCTGACTGAATCAAAATTTGCTTCTGCAAAAGCACCTAAGGCTGCAGTTGTGTCCACTGCTTCAGCCTGGACATCGTCAGACTGTTTTGCCCATATTATCTGATCAGGAATGGATGCCTCCAGTCCTCCATGATCTCTGCTTCTCTTTTTTCCTTTCTTCATAATTGTCGTAGTTGTCTGGTTGTAAAAATAATTCCCAAGGGGAACAACTAAATCATCTTCAAAAGCAACTACCATATCAGATAATGATGTGGCCATATCTGTTGTTGTAACCAAAGGGGGTGTCTGGGTGACAACAGGGCTAGGGATAGTCATAGAAACTTGTGATGTGGTTTGGGAGGAAGGGAAAGCTTCACTAGTTGATGGAACAGTGCTTGATAAAGGAATGGAAACAAGAACTTCATGTGGTGGATCTTGAGTGTCAACAACTATGGGTGAAGAAGGAGGTAAGGGATCTGGGATATCAGTAATAGGGGGTAATGAGGGAGATGGAGGTGATGGCAGGGGGATAGTCAAATACTGGACTTCTACAATGGTTGATATGGGAGTAAGGAGTGGAGTTGTCAAAACTGGAAGTGAATGAATGGAAGGTGCATCAACCAACTGAGATAAAGTTGATGTAGGTGCCATCTCTAAAGTAGTAACACAAGAAAATTTTGTTGTAGAGGGAAGTGATGTGGCTGTAGTTATTGCATCAAGAACAAGAGAAACCTGAGATATACCTCTATCTGAAGGAGGTTCATCCATAGCTATGGTGTCTAGCAGATCTGAGACTGCCTGTGAACCTTCAGTAATTTCTTGTAACACAGGTACAGGAGAAATTACTTCACCTTCTTCATCACTGTCTATATCAAAAGTAGGGATCTGAGAGGGAGAAGTTATAAGCTTCTACCTCTTTGTTGGATTGCTGACCACAATCAATTCTACCTCACTAGTTGAGCTAGATGGATTGACTTCTTTGGTGTGTAGTGCTGAAGTCATTTGGGCTAATTCTTTCTTTGCTTGTTGGGAATTTTGGATTAACACTTTATGTTGTTCAGAAATCTTCAACTATGGAGGTTCCTCCATAGACCCTTTGCCTTTACCACCATCAGGATAAGTCAGCATAAGAGGGTTTTTAGCCTTCTAAGCCTCCTTCTCTTATATTTCCCTTCTTACCTGCTCCATCAAATCAAATTCCATTTTTCTATAGCTGAGAACCTTAGTTCTAAGCTCTTTCTGATATAGCAAGATCTAGTTTTGTTCATCTCTGCTTTCAGCCTTTTCCAGGACTCCAGGAAAGGTGTTAACTCCCAAATAGATGGAGTCATCTGGGACATCTTCATGTTCATAGCTGATCCTCATATGATTGTGTTTAAAGTGAGCGTCTAGGAACTTTTTAGGATCATGTCTTCTTTTGGGGGATTTTCCTAGTTTCAAAGAAGCAATCTTGTTACCCAACACTTGTGCCCAGGTGGAAGTAGGGATAACAAAATGTCCAAGATTCATGGGAAATTTGGGCCATCCTCTCCTCTTGGGACCAGTAAGTTTAAGATAAACCCCTTCTACCACAGTCTGATAAGATACTTCTTCAATGAGCAGCCTATCTAGAACAATTTTGGGCAACAGGTGAACATCACCGCTTCCCCAAATCCTGACATAGGAGAAGGATTCCCCTACGTACCAATATTCAATTGTTGCAATGAAAAGCTTGGCATCAGCTAAGAAAGTTGGTGCATCTTCCTTGAATATCTTGAGGTAAATGGCACCAAAGAAGTGATCACAAATGTCATATAACAGAGGAACATAGTTGTCCTCCCATAGTGCAGAATGATAAATGTGAACAGGAGGAGCAGCAAGGGTCCAATTCCATCCCATGTTGGGATATTGAAACTCAACAAAGAAAACATCTAACACATAGGTTGAGAGGAAGAAAGAGGGTTTCTACGTAGCAGGGGACTTCTCATAGTTTTCAATTGCTTTTTTGAGTTCCAAAGACAAAATAGAGGCCCAAGGAAAATATTCTCCTGTAGTTAAGATATGATGAGCCATTGGAGCCCATTCGACTTTAAAAACTAAGGAATTAGGAAGGCCATACAGCCGAGAAAGCATAGCTGCCAATAATGAGTAGGGTTCCTTAAACCAGGATACTGGGTACAAGTTATCAGGCCTACGCATGAAGCTGGTTGGTTTATGCATCCATGATTTGATCATTTCATTGAAATTAAACCTGGTATTAGTATAATCCAGGAATGCAGTTTTAAGGATCTGCACAGCTGGTCTAAGGGAAAATTCCCTGATAAATACATCAGGACGGAAAGTGGTTAATTGTGAACCCACACTATCATTGAATGTGCGATCTTTAGGGTTAGCATGCTGTACTATCCATTTAACCGCGTTGGCATAAGGTAAGATGGCAGGTCTGGCAGCAATTGCATGAAGCTGAGAGCTCCTAATTTTCTCATAGGTTTGGCGGTCATTCTCTATGTCGGAAAGGTAATCATTGTCAAAAATCGAATAGATTTTAGCCCAATCCACTTTGTAGGTTTCAGTGATTCCGCCACTGGTGTCTGAGAAGATGCCAAAATTTGGGTCCTTGTTTAATTGGTCTTCCAGGATAGTCTTAGAACGAGTGTTGCGTGACATGTTTGCAGAATGGAGAAATCTGATGAATGAAATAAACAACAGTCAAAAGTAATCCAAAAATACTAAAAACCGTAAATAACTGAACCAAGGAGCAGAGAAAACCAACCTCTTTCAACTGAAAATGGCGGGCAAAGGACCCCTGGTAAAAAATCACAGTAAAAATGAAGCCGCAGGGTAATTTTCCAAATTGAAAATGGTAGAAAAAATTAAGAAAAATGGCCTATTTAATAAATTGAACGGGTAAAATCTGAGTCGTTATATCTAATGCCAATCAACGATGGAGATCAATTGTTGAAATTTACGGGAGATAAATTGCGGGAGACAAATTCGCAGGTATGCAAATCCTTCTCGCAATCCGCAATTGCGGGTTGCGGGATCGAAACCGCGTTTATTGAATGAAAATATGATTCCGCAGTCCGCAATCCGCAATTGCGGGTTATGGGTTGCGGGATCGCAAAGCTCAAAAAATTATTCAACATCTTCCCGCAATCTGCAATTGCGGGTTGCGGAAACACACAATGCACTTTTTATTCAAATCACTTTCCATAATCCACAATCCGCAATTGCGGGTTGCGGAACGAAAATTTTAACAACATATTTACAAAGTCTTCCCACAATCTGCAATTGCGGGTTGCGGGATGACAAAAGTTCAAAGGGGAAAAACAAAGCACCCCGCAATCCCGTAATTGTAGGATGAAAAATGTCCTTTTGAAAGAAATCAAGGCTTCCTGCAGCTTGTAGAAAAACTGTCAAAAATGGAAATTTTCTAAGAGAAAAATCTTAATTAGACGAAAATAATGTAAAGGATAAGATCACAACAAAATGATGAAAAACCTCATAAAAACGAAGGAATATAAATCATTACCTTTGCATTAAAAATTCTTGTGGTTCCCGAGTTCCATCAGAACATGGGATATGTTGTACCTACAACAGGGTGTTGGAGAGACAAGTTCGGCAATCCGTCTTCCAAATCCCGTAATGCGGATTGTGGATTGCGAAAGGACGGATTGCGTATTGTGGATCCGGGGCAGTTTGCGGATTGTGGATTGCGGAAGGACGGATTGCGTATTGTGGATCCGGGGCAGTTTGCGGATTGCATATCTGAGGCAGCTTGAGGATTACGGATTGCGGATCCGAGGCAACTTGCGGATTGCAGATCCAAGAGAGTTGCGGATTGCGGATCCAAGGGAGTTACGGATTGTGGATCCAGTGATGCAAATTGTGGAAAGGCATGAATGGAAGCATTTAGAAGAAGAAAAAATAGTATCAGGCTCTCCCATCGCCTCTGAAGGACACCGAGGTGGTCTGGGGACGTTACACAAAATTACAACAGCACTAGCAAAGAATTTGCTAACAATTAAATCTCAAGTCATGTCTAGAGTTTGGAAGTGAGAGGCGCAATTCAGTATATGGTGACAATTGTTCTCTGAAATTTGCAGTGCTAGGCATTATCCAAAGTTATTGCAATAGAACCATAATTTGTTCTTGTTGCTCTTCCAACCGATCAATTCATTTTTTCATAATCTCAATTTCTTCTGCATTCCTCTGATTAATCTACATCTGAGCATACCACCCTCTAATATCAACTTCTTTTACTTAAGAAACACATTTCTCCAAGTTACTATTAAGGTTTGTGAACTCCATTTGTTGTGAGTGAACTGCTACGAAAAGATCATCCACAAAACTAACTTGTTGAAAAGGATCAGACATTGTGATGTAACCACCAATGGAATTGAAGCGATTATCTGAGTAACAGAATGATTGTTTACCAAATGGATGAACACCGGGAGAATGAAACACAGATCCAATTGAAAAATATCACAGGATTTCAAATACAATTATGAAATGTGTTAGGATCTGTATTTAATTACCACTCATAAACAATGTTGTTTGCATTCAAAAGGATTTATGATTGCATGCTCCCGGAAATATTGAAATGCCACAAAAGTAAGGTTGCATTCATGAATGATTTGACAACTTTCTCTCTATTTGCTTTAATTCCTCATCCATGTCAAATCCTTCGTATTTATGGGTATATTAAAGCTGATGGATCAAGTTAATGTTATCAGGATGAACGAATCTCAACATGGATATGCAAGCTTGGAAAAGTACTTGTGAAATCCTGAGAATTTATAAGAGACAAGCACAAGTAAACAACATTATGGGTCAACAGCGAGCTCTTGCTAAGGGGAGTAGCAATGCAAAAGTCACATAATCAGAATGTGAAGACCTTTTCCATTGATGTCAAAGGGGGAGAAATGAAGATAGGGGGTGGAAACAATAAGTAATCAAAAGCCCACAGTAGGGGGGAGCACAAAAGTAGAAGAGTATAACAATATAAGAGTCGAAGTGTTGCTATCAATGGCAAATGGGGAGATTATTGGACTTAATGTTGTCATTGATGTAAAATTAGAGATTATTGGACTTAATGTTGTCATGGATGAGAAATGGGATATTGTTGGACTAAATGTTGAGAGGTTGTCAATGAGAATCTTTGAAGCCAATTTGAAGAAGTATATATAACAAGGTTGTACAATGTCAACGCGATGACAAGACACCAACAACAGTTACCAGCAGAAGTGTGTAGTGGTACACATGTCGAAGCAGATGCAAATAGTTGGAGTGTGCAAACAATTGATATTTCAAAGCAATTTTTGTGTCGAAATGTTCATATCGAAGTACATAGATAATAGAAAATTCAAAGTAAATATAGAACAAGCAAGCAGTGCATCGAAGTGTGCACGTCAAAGTATGCTTGTCGAAGTGCACAACACAATTGACAAGCCAATGGAATATTGAAGAAGGATGGGGTACAAGCTCCTTGTTGTGGTGCAAAGCCTTATTCTTTGGATAGTCATTGTGGTCAATTGATTAAACTAAGGATCGTTGTGGTGCAAAACCTTATTCTTCAAATAGTCATTGTGGTCAATTGATTAAGTTAGGGTAATGAAGAAAACATGTTGGCTCTCGTGTGTACATAAGAAAAGCTATAAATAGCGTTGTTAGGGAAAGTGTTCCTATGGTTGGGGTGAGGCCACCAACGTACTAGGTGAAAGATAAACATTTAGAGTTCCGTAAATACAATATTTAAGCAAAAGTTTAGGGTTTAAGAAGATGTGTACCTTACAATAGAAGGTTGATCCAAGCCTCTCCTTGAGTCCCCCTCTTGCTCTCCAATCAAGGAACCTGCAAAACCACTTAAAATCTTCCTCAAACCAATTCGACAATGTTAGAGCATTAAAACCCACTTTCATACTTAGGATATAAGTTTTATGTCATTTTATTACTTTCCTAGGTAGTTTTACTATGTCATTGGCCACTTATTGCCTTCCTAGGCACACCATTTTCCATCCTCATCCACTTGAGCGCATTCATGAGTTTTTTGCATGCTTTTCTGGTTGTTTTAAGTGTCAAAGGAACCTTTCTTTCTTTTTCATTGCTTTTTCTGCTTTTCAATGGATAAGGTAAAATCCAGGTCTCTAGAGCTTTTGGCAGCTGCTTGCTTTTGTGGCCAACACCCCTTTCCTCTTTTTCACTCCAAAAGCTACCATATATTTCTAATATCATCCTACATCACTTTCAAAAATCCTTTTGGACAATTTGTGAGCTTTATGGCCGATTTGGAGTTGGATGTTTCTACCTTGGGGGGTTTTAGTTAATTTAGTAAGCTTGCTTTTGTGAGCTATTCAAATGCATCCAAAGCAATTCAATTTTCTGATGTAACTCTATATATTTGTAGCCACTTTATGATACATGGTTTGCTGATGTACATTTATGCTATACAGTTTATTATTATGCATAATTTATGTGTCTGATTTTCAGTGTTCTTGACAATTCTAGACTAGCAATTATTGTGAGAGTGTTATTCAATCCTTATGATCAGCCTGTGATCTGATTTCATAGAATACACATGAAATATTGATATTCAAAATAACATAAAGCACAGATCTCATAAACATCAATAAGTAATCATATCTGAGATATATATGCATATAGTGATTTGGAAAGGGAAGAATGTCTAATCTTTATTAATGAATCAAGCAAGTACATGATTATACCTTCCTTCAAGCATGGCACTTCATGAAACCTTCAATTATGAATCTCCTGCATCTCTCCTCCAGGAACCCCAACCTGCAAGCAATGCATTAGGGTTTATAAGCAGCTAAGGCACAAGTGAGGGGGATGTGAGTCCAAATTCCTCCAGTATAACATTACAATGGGCTTAGTGTGCCTTTCATGGTTCCTCTCCCTCTCTTATATAACAAATGAAGAATATAGGGTTGAGGAGGAAGTAGTTACAACCGAGGAGATGGTTCCAAAACCACCCTTTTTTCAAGATTTTATATATATTTTTGGTTATTTTTGAGGTACACGCCAATGAACAAGGGACAACAAGCATGTAACATGCATGTGAACCATGTATAACCTGCGTTTTTGTGGAAAAATGGTGTAAAACTGCCTTTTTTAGGGATTTTCAAGAGAAGTTTTGGTCTCCAAACTTGTTCATAAGCTTCCTAACTATCCAATGGACCATGAATGAGGTAAGGCCATCCTACTAAAGTCCCGAATATGGATCTTCCATCCACAATGTCCTTTTGTGTGACTCACATTAACCTCATGAAATGTCGTCATGCGACCAAAGGGTGTAAGTGTTGTCACGGACGGAGAAGTGCCAAATTTGGCTATAACAAATGCCCCCTAATGTATGAGGTTAGAGGGGAATACGATGGCCAAAATACATTATAAATAATGAACTGTTGGGTTATGGAGTTGAGAAATCTAGAGAAACCAAGAATCATAGGCTCAAACAAAGTACTTGAAAGAAAGGAAATTTTTAGACAATCTCATCCCTGGGATAAATGTCCATGTTCAAATAGTGAAACATGGCTCCAAGAGGATACAATGATGATCCAATACATAAGTATAACTGGTGCATATATCATGGCCACTAGAATACAAGTGTGGATCCATGAGAAACATAAGTGTGAACATAGCCACATAAATAAAAAGTTGGATTTATGTCAAAACTGGAGATCATAGCCACAGTAAACAAACTATATCTATGTCTCATCAAGAGCCAAAATGAGTGTGGCTCAGTCTTGCAGCTTGGGCAATAACAAAATATGATGATGCTATTATAGGCCCAAGGTCTTCAATCCAAGCCGTCTCAAGGTACAAATCCTACACATGGGAATAAATGAGTTGATCTCGAACATGGAGGAAACAGTTTGATTACCAATCATTGATGTAAACCGTTAACAAACGTGAGGGGACCCACCAATGATGAAAATGAGCCCCAAGGTACCTAGTACATTCTAACAGGTGTGAATAGATGTTCTTGAATTCGAACACCTGAAAAATCCATCAAGTAAGAGACATTAATATATTCCCATAACTCAATGGCGAGGGAAATTGCCACTAATGACTGCAATCCCCAAGGTACTACCAAAAACTTGAAACTTCATTACCAAAGCAAGATGAGTTGAATTTGATGGGAAGAAATCCATTGGAAGGGAGGCCTTAAGGCATCCTCCATCATCCAACATGAGGAACAATCAAAGTTTGATCTGATTTGGAGTAGGACTGAATATATGATGAAACATATTGACACCAAGGAATGGCCAACACATGAGGTCAAGGCAACTGCAGAATGGTCGACACATGTTTTATCCTTGAACAGTGAGCACGACACAGAAGTGACTTAGGCAGCTTTGAACATAAAGGTGCCAATGAAGAAAATCTGCAATGTAGGAGACATAAACAAATTCTCCATATGATTGGAAGAGTAACCAATCAGATGAGTAAAACTCTAAGATCAGGTTTATCCTAAGGCCAAAAACTAGAACCGAACTTGTTTGATAGACTCATAAAAAGTGCTTTGTTCAAGGACAGAGTTAACTTGCTGCCATTATATTGAAAGATATTTGACACTCTTCCCTTCCCTTTTCTCTTTTTAGGTATCTTTTTCATTTTTTAACATGCTTGCAAAAGAACTAATGCATGCTTGATAAGGATCCAACCATGTGTAATTTTATGAGTCCATGGAAGGGAAACTCAACACTTTCTTCTTTGTTTTACGAGTTTGAAAATAATATAGAAGATTACTTGATAATATACTGATCTGTGGATTTTAATACCGAGCTCGGATCTATTCATGCTCGTCAGTGTTTTCATATTTAAAGAGTCTTAAAAAATTAAACAATAACTCTATATGCCTTCTCGTGGATTTTACATCGAGCCCGAAATGGTAGATGATCGTAGGGTTTTCATATTTAGAGAGTCTGAAAATCCTAAAGAAGACTCCAAGGGGTACTTTTTCGTAAAGTTGGTCTCCTTGCTCGAGAAAGGATAAAACAATGCGAGAGAGAACTCTTCTAGCCAAATATGACTAGAGTATTCCTTTTTCATACATAGTCTAAACGATCCAGAAAAGGGTTAAACTTATACCGTAGAGACGACCTTTCAAGTACTTTAACGAGTATGAAAGAGACAAGTTAGCTTGATGATGTTTTCATATTTAAGGAGTCTGAAAAGAGCTTGAAGAGGACTCCATAAAATTCTTTTTTCATGAAAGTTTAACAAGCCCAAAAAAAGTAAACTCGTGACCTCCTTATTGTTTTTAACGAGCTCGAAGAAAATATGAAAGAATGCTCGTAGAGTCCTTACTATTTTTAATGAGCTTGAAGGAGAGATGGAAGAATGCTCGTGGCCTCCTTACTGTTTTTAACGAGCTCAAAGGAGAAATGGAAGAATGCTTGTAGGCTCCTTAATATTTTTAACAAGCTCGAAGGAGAGATGGAAGAATGCTCGTAAGCCTCCTTACTTTTTTTAATGAGCTCGAAGGAGAGATGGAAGAATGCTCATAATGGGAGGAAACGAGTGTCAGGGGCACATGAGATTAGTTCCAAGTGCATGGAACATAACTATGCATAATGCAAGAAACATAAGCAAGATAAGGACATTAAGGGTGTGCCTCCTCCAGGTAAAGGGTGTCAAATCGCAAAGGCAAAATTATAGATGGCTTAACATAAATGAGATCAACAATGGAGGCTTGTATAACGAGCTCAAAGCGTGGAAGCTGACATCAGGCTCATTAGCGCAAGCAGGATCAAAGTAAATGCATATGCAACTTAAGCACAAAAATGGGATCCTTATGAGGAATGTCCAGAAATATATGAGGAAGAAAGGCATGATGCTTCTTCTCAAAGTCATGGTAAATCTAGAAAGGCTCCCGAGCCTATGATAAAAACTCAACATGGGAACCAAAATAGAATAAGGGTGCTGACTAGGGTGACCCATGTTAGGTAGGATCTACTATTGGACTGGTTAACACACCAATATCCAATAGGTTCGGACCTAAATATAAATATGGTTAACACACCAATATCCAATAGGTTCAGACCTAAATATAAATATGGTTAACACACCAATATTCAACAGGTTCAGACCTATGGCGAATTTAGATGGAAAAAGGTTCAAATGCATCATAACAGCAAGGAGGCCTAAACCTATATGCAAGGTTCTGAATATACCGAACATAATCGAATGAAATATCGAAAAGGACCGAAAGATCATATCTAAAAAATATGTTAAGAAAGATCCGATACAGGTCATTGTGGTAGAAATACTTTCAACTTCACTATTATCGACAACATGCATAATGAAGGTAGAGCTAACAAACAAAGACTATATAGTACCAAAGCCTGAGGACTTACAATCAACAAGATCAACTTTAGGATAAAGATAAAAGTTGAAGGATGTGATGGAATCTACAGGAACAAATTCATCGTCACGGGAGTTGAAAATTCTAGAAGCAGAATCAAACCCAACAAGACCACCAATTCGTGAATCTATGGGAGAGTCCAAAGACTCAGTAGTGATAGGATCAAACTCCAAAGGCAAATAGGGGCTGGACATAATCGCAACTGGATCAACATCCAAATGAACGACAGACTGCATTATAAACTCTAAGAAAACTTCATCAGGCGGAAGTATATCATCCCATATAGAACACATATCTACACATTCAGGTGGATGAACATGGTGGAGAGCAAGCTCCGATGGACCTATTGGATGGATCCTATGGCAACTGTCGGAACCAAGTCCCGAGAAGGTAAGCATGAACTTAGAGTATTCTCCTCATTAGCAATTAAAACCAAAGGATATAAAGGTTGGTTGAACTAAGTACACCCAACTTCAGAGACTAAACACTTTCAAGGGTCAGATACTGAAGCGGTGTTTCCAATGCTAGTTGAACCAATATAGCTAACAGGAGAAGGAAAATCAAATGTTCCCATAAGAGATGAATACATTCCTACTCCCAAATTTTCACTAGTTGGGCGTTCTTGATCAATCATAGGAATGTTTGATTTAGAAGAGGCCATGTTACTTTTTCGGGTAAATGCCAATTGATCAACTGTGACAATTCTTCCTTCATGAGGAAACATTAAAAACCAAAAAATAGACAATGGAATGGCTTGCATGGCATAAGTCCAACTCCTTCCTAACAACAAATTGTAATCAAGAAGAGCGTCCACTACCTCAACTTGTACTGAGACTACTTTTCTTGCTAACTATATTTCAAAAAAGGGAAAAATCCCATGAGGATGGAAATATCTTCCATCGAAAGCAGTAAGTAGGATCCTAGATGGAACCAAGTCAAGAAAGCCTAAAGATCGCCAACAAGAAATCGTCATAACGAATGTAGACGCACCTTCATCTACAACAGTTCGTCCAATAGTCTTAGCACCGTGAACGACTTCGATTTGGAAGGCAACGTGATACAGAAAATGGGTTTGATATCAGACATGTAAAATTTCGCCAACAGATTAGTGGAATTAAGATTTCCTATAGCTTCCAAAAGTGCATTTCGTTGCGAAGGGAAACTTTGCAGAACTTCCAAAGAAGACATTGCACAAGGTGTTTGGGCTAAATATTCCATAATAGAATAGCCAGGAGCAACCCTCGCATTAGGGTTATGTGAAGCCCGTTTGTAGACACCTTTCGATTTCTTTGGCATTGGAGCATCCGGCTTCTCCATATGAATATAATTCAACGTTTTAGGAATCTCTTTATATTTATGTGACAATTCCGGGCTATAATTCTTGGTGCTGGTTTGCAATAATGTGTTTGAATAATCATATTAATATATGATTGATCGGATGACGTGGCACTTTGGGTGTCCCCAGTAGGGTGAGAACCACCAGAAGCCATATTTTGTCCTGTAGGAAAAGGATCCATCAGGACGGAAGGCTTTTGTTGCTGTAATAGCTTCTGAGCTTATTCCATTAAAGGGCATTAATGGGTTAAGTGATCTTCCTTGAAAATATTACAAGGAAACTTTACTTTCTTTCCCCCCTCAACATTATCATTGGACTTGGGATTATTTTGACTACCCTCCCCCTTCTTTCCCTTGTTATTTTTACCACTGGATTGTTGAGTACCCTTTTGATCATCGCACTGCACATTGTGTACAATAGTTGTTTGAGAAGAGGGAGTGGCAACCATAGTTTCCTCTGTTACACCAAAATCTCGTCATCATGAGTTATGTGTCCTCTATATGCCCTAATTCCTAAAGTACCTGGGATAAAACACCAAAAGAGAAGTTGTTGTTTATCCCTTTAACCTTGTGTTGTCACCCCGACGCTCCCTAATCTCTGGCAAGGTGCGTCAAACTCAAGGTGACGCACTTTGCATCTTAGTAGAGTGCATCAGTGGCGCATGATGCTCTTGCACAAGGTGCATCGACCTCCCATTGGCAAGTTTCTCTTGAGCAAGGTGTGTCACTGTTGGTTAAAATGGATAAAGAGAAGCTTTGAGCGACTTCTTGAAGCTTGGATGGCATGGAGACTTATCCCTACATATCTGGAAAGGTGGCATTTGATCCCCTTGTCTAGTGGGATTATCCCTTAAGCCTCTCCCCTAAATCCTCAACCTCTCCTATCCCTTTATCCCTATATATATGAACCCCCTCTCCATTGTTAAGGGAGGAAGAATAAAGTACTTACATGTTGGTGGAATTTTGCTAGGAGATCCTCTTCATCCATTAGGAGGCTAAGCATTTGATCTTGAGGCTAGGATCCTTGGAAGGAGGTTATGACGTCAAAGCATCGGTTGTAACACCTCTCTCTTTGTACTTCTTATTATTACATCTAATGCAAATTATTTCCATTAACTTTGTTATATTGATAATGTTCAGGATTAACCTCTATGACTGTTGATTTAGATTGATTCACAATCATGTGCTTTTATCACTTGTCTGTTTCCACATGTTATTCACTGGTTTTGCATATGGAGATCTAAAGATCGGGACTTGGATCAACAAGGAGAAAAGATATGCATTTATAAGGTAAGCCGTCTCTTTCACTTATCTTGCATTTCAATCAATCTAGGAAAGTTGTTTGTATTATGTACTTTTTTTGTTCTAGATCTGAACCATTCAAACTAGGGAGATCCATTTGAGTATGCCCTTACAGATTGTTCGTAAACAAAATTGGAGAATCCACGGGGGAGAGTAGTCCTTAGTTTTGATTTCATTGCATTTTTGGTTTCTTTGATTTCTTTCCAGATTAGCCTCTAGCCTCTAAGTTGCCTCTTCTTCTTGGATCTGACCATCAAAGAGTCTTTGGGCCATCCAAACTCTGTTTAGGATCTTTATTGAGCCTTCTACCTTTTTATTCTTGGAGTTTTTATTATTATTTTTGTTGCTTACATTCTGCCTGACACACCTAGGTAGTTCATTGCCTGCATCACTTTAATTCTGACATGTTTCACATGTTAGCAGACTATGTTGCTGACGCTCTCTGTTAGTTTACAACCTGCATAGTTGACGCGGTTTCCCAGTGAACATAGTGCATTGTTGGGTCTTCCAATGCTCTGGTGCACCTTTGCAGGGCGCGTCGCCATTCATTATTTGGTCCTCAATGTAAAATCTGCCAAAGTTGGTTTTTGGCTTGATTTTTGAGTTATGTGTGATTGTCTTTCACTATTGCAGAACCTCCTAGACACAACATATTTCATCCTTGCCTTATTTTCTGAAGTTTGAGTATTTATTAGAGTCCTAGCTAGTCAAGCAGGTGTGCCACTCGTAGTGGGAAATTGCAATCCCCCATGAGCACACTCAGTCTTGTGACTCCTTATCATGCCATCTGATTCGTTCGATTTGAATTCTAAGCCCTCCAATATTTGATTATTGTGATTTTGCTCAATTTTGTGTGTTGTGTGTTTTTGAGATTTTGGGTGATTGTATTTTTTCTAGAGTTTCCAAGCAATTAAAGTTTGCAGTAGCATACATTCTATGATTTTTTGAATATAGGTTTGGAAAGTGGCATAATTCTCAGATCTATTGGGTATGTTAGTTAGAAAATCAAAGTTGTTCATTATCTTCATTTCAAGCTTGTTTCTTGGAATTGTTGTAGAGAATATTTGTGCTTTGGAACCGGTGTGTAAAAAGATCTTTGAAAAGTTTAAAAGATTATTATTGACTTGCATTTTCTTGGTTCTGAAAAGTCATTCATCATTTCCTTGAAATTTTTGAGTGCATTTAAACTCCTTCAAAGCATTTCAAAGATAGTGAAAGTTCTTGCATTTTTTATTTTCTTCTCACTTTTTGATTCCTATTTCGGAATTAGGAGTTATTGCATTCAAAAAGGGAAATTCATCTTTTCATTTTTCGTAGATTCGCTTAAGTTGAAAAGAGAAAAAGAAAAAATCATTTGGACTTGGTGTGGTATTTATTTCTGTTGGGTTATTGAAAAGAGTGCTTTGAGTCTTTTGGTTGATTTTGAAAGTATAGAGGTACTTGTTCATTTCATTATCGAAAACAAGTACTTGTTCATTTCATTATCGAAAACAACAAAAAATATTTCTCCTTACCGCAGTTAGCTTTCATCAAAGAGAAAAACAAAAGACTTGCATTTTTATATAGGTGAGATTTGCTTCTTTTTAAATTCCAAGTCTTTATTCCATAGATTCACCTAACCGTACAACTTAAAATCAAGCGGTAGCCTAGGTTAAAATTTACATAGAAACTCGTGTGTTAGGTTAAAGACGTGTTCCGACGTCTATAAACGTGGTAGCTATCGTTATCTGCCTGCACTGCATCCTGGGGGCTTGTAGTTCTTCCACGTACCAGTTGGTATATCGAACATCCTTTCACATACCTTTGGGTATATAGAAAGGTACTTCACGTACTCGACAGTATATTGGAAGGCTCCTGTCATGCAGTTGTGCATTAGACATCACCACTATAGATTGGAGCTCCCACGTACCTTGAGTATATCAGGAGACCTCACTAGGATTCCTAAAACCATCTGAGCTAACCATTGGCCATCTTGGCGTGGAATTACATCGAGAACAACACTCGGGGAGCTACTACACACGTACTGCCAGGTAGTTGGGTTATATGGTCAGGGGTATGGTCCTAATCCTCCTTGGTTAGTGCTCTGAAATATTGGGCCAAGTATAACTGTTGGACCCTGTAGTATATCATGAGTTGCGATGCCTTGATAATCCCGTGAGGTTCTAGACTATTGAATCCCATCTATCACACAATTTGCTTGCGGATTTAGCTTGAGTAGGTATTGGAGTGTGTTTTTTCTTTTCTTTAGAAGACTATTAGGAGAAGTTTTGCTTCAACCATCCTGGTTGATCAACCTTTAAGAAGATCCCGCAAGTTTTTAAACTTGCCACCTAAATATCCCCTTAACCAGGAGGAGAACTCGGGAGCAACTATAGATCAACCGACCACATATGTGTCACATGAAGAAGGCACTTCTACCTTAAAACCGGGAAGGAACTATTCACCTTTCGCAAACCCACCTATCACTGATCCTATGGAACCTTTGATTGTGGAACAACCTACTTCACATGACATAACTTTTCATCATTCGGTGGAAGGAAATCCCAGAGCTATGGACTGGATTTTCAGTCGGCCCCAGGATGACTCGATATCAATAGATTTTGGTCCAACTGCATCGTTTTGGGACACTTCTTTAGGTCAACATGTTTCCGATTTTGGTTCACTTCCGATGGTGGAAAGTCCACCTCATCAACTTCCTCCATGGATTCCCAATGATGTCTTTATCACACCTGTTAATGAGACTATTGAACGTTTACAAATGTTTGGTAACCAAATTAGATGACAGAGTTTCCCCCCTAGGCCCAATCCAAAAGTACCAATTGTTGAACAACATTCCCCCATGTTATAGGTCAAATCTGCACTTCTCCATCTGTGATCACATTTAGCTGTTGATCACACAAAAGGACATCTTGGATTGAAGAGCATGATGACCATAGATGGTGAATGGCCTAGACTCACCCCTCTGCAGCTGACAAAACCCTCTTTTTACCTACTTTTAAGGAAAAACGCTACCCTACAAGCATGATAGTAGCGTTTGCCTCCATAAATACTCTACTCCACTGCATTAAAGTAGCGTTTTCCCTCATAAATACTCTACTTTGCTTCAATAGAGTAGCATACAGCCTCAAAAATCTTGCAAATGCTGGTTGTAAAGCAGGGAAGTTGCATGTTGAACGCTACCCCACTTAAGAAAAGTAGCGTACACCTTAAAAAGTAATAAAAAATATATTAATTTGACGAATTTGGATTAGTTGAAGTTGGTTTTGCAATTTCCCCAACCTCCCAATCAAACTACCTACCTTGTCCCATAAATACAAGGGGGATAGAAGAGAGAGACTAGACTCATAATGGTCAAAATGACCTGGGGGGAGAATGTCTAATGGATTGCATGTTTGTTTGGATTAAAAGCTTGATTGTATTTGATGTTTAAATTGTATTTCAATTTCATCATTGTTATATCAGTCAAGATACGCTGAGGAAGGTATCTTTGTATTGCAGGTTCGTCAAACGGAAGATCAAGTGGAGGATCGATCGAAGGATCAAGCGAAAGCTAGGATCGAACTTCGTTAATAAGGTATGCCTTCAAGAACCTTGATCTCTTTCCTTTTGTAGAAGCCTGTGTGATATGACTAATGTATTTACCTCTCACCCCAGAAGTTGGTAGTGTCCCTCTCCTTGCTATAGCGTAGAATTCCCGAACAATAGACTGGCGACTCCGCTGGGGACCGGTTGTTTTCTGTTCTAGGAGACTCATTTGACTTTCCTTCTAGTACTTTTTGGATCTTTTTTGATCCTCTGAGAGGCTCTGTAGGTTATTGTAGCCTGTTTCCATTGCTTGACTTACCTCAGTTTGAAGTTTTGAAGCCTGTTTTAAACCTTCTCTGGCAAAAAACGCTGGTTTTCTATGTATAAAGTAGCGTTCATCTCCTGAAAAACGCTGGTTTGCCTTTACACAGTAGGGTACACCTCCTGAAAAACACTGGTTTGCCTTTACATAGTAGAATACACCTCCAGAAAAATGCAGGTTTCTCTATTGCACAGTAGAGTATTTTCCTGTAAGTCTTTGTTTGTTTTTGGGATTTGATTTTTTCCTGTTTGGCTTGATTTCCAGCCTCTGTTTTTGCTTTCCCAACTGATCCTTGAGGTCTTTATGCCTTGGTTGAGCTTTGTTTGCCTCTCCTAAGTCCCTTAGGTCATCTTTTTCTTGCTTGAGTACTTTTGAGGTGTCTTGTTTGTTTGTGGCTCTTTTTGGAAACCGTGCCTTGTCCCTAGTTGAACATAGCTGCATGTTCGTACCCTAGTTGCTTGTTGCAGGTATACAAACCTTTGTTTACCACATTTGTTGTTTGTTACAACACTAAGCATGCTTTTACGGTGTCTTGGCCTTTGATTTAGGGTTTGACCCCAAGTTGGAGTCCCTAGGGTGTTTTCAAAAGCTTTTTGAGTCTAGACACTTCTTGATTGCTTTGTCGGTCTTAGTGCAAGTAAGTCGAAGTCTTTTAGTTTGCTTCCATTCGAGTCTTTGTGGTTGTAAGGCCATCTTTGGTTCGCTTGCCTACCGTTTGCTTGGCTTAGTGCTTTCTTAGGGTTCTTGATGCTTTGGAGCAACCTTTGAAGTTTGCCTTTCCATTTTAAAGCGTCTCTTATCCTTCTTTTTTTTCCACTTTGTCTTCCAAGCCCAAGGTTTTTTCCCTTTAAAAACTTCGTAGGACAAGTCTTGGTCAAGTAATCAAGTTGATTGTTGTGAACCTTAGAGTTGTTTTTCCTTACTTACATTGCTCTTTTAGGTCTTACTTGCTTCCATTTTCGAGTTCTTTTTCTTTTACATATATCAGAAAAGGCAAAAAATGAGTTTGGTAGTTTAAAGTAGTAAGAATTATGATCATTTCGAAGTAGCGTAGTTTACTTTGTTTTGAATTTGAAAAGAAAATAAAAAGAGACTTGTTTTAGGTTTGCTTATCTTTAGTTTTGGAAAACAATGAATGAGAAAGTTTAGTGAAAGTTCTTTACTTTTATGTACTTTCCATTTCTGTCACAACCACGCCGCACAATGCACTGCAACCTTTGAGTAAAGAACAACCCTTAAAAAGAATAATTAATAAAATTTATTAGCAACTTTTCTTTCTAGGGATGTCACTACACCAACTAGCTTAGGCTAGGGTTTCAGATTAGAACACACTTTAACTATCCGAAACCATTTTCATTACTCAATAATCGTAGTGAGACTGTTTTTAGGTAAACCCATTGACATCAAAGTTGTTCTGGAAGCTCCACTGAAACCGGATTTAAGCACGAGGTCTTGCGAAGGTGAAATAGTGAGGATACCCCTTCACTTTTCATTCGGAGCATACACCAAGGCTCGTTCACGTACAGGGATCCTTTTGGATTTCGGGCTTAGCTACCCTACCCATGCGTTCTAGTCGGACCTGCGACTGTCCCCCAGAGCTTCTTTCGTGTTAATGGTAGCCTTAGTATCTTGACCTTAGGGATTCTTACACAGGTGGCAATGAAAGTCTATTTTCATTGTACCTAGGACAGATACGGAAGGCAACCCTTTTCAGTAATCCCGGGAGGGCAGTTTGGTGATTCAAACGCTTGCACCCATAGGACTTGAACTGGACGCCATATAACTGTTCTTCGATGCTCTACTAGCTTGTTTTGGGCCTTGATCATCCCAGACTTTCTATTGAGAGTATTCACCATCCTTGTTTGCCTGGTTTTGGATACTTAGGATTTTGTAGTGGCATGCTCATTGTGCCTCTCACCCTTAGTTGGCCTTAGATATTTCTGGCCCATTGAGTCGGAATTATGGATAGCATCCCGGTGAGCACCAATCAAGAGACCCCTGTTCAAGGGGATCCTTGTGCTTTTCCATTCATTGGGAACATTGGTACTCCCTTAATGGCTACCTTGAATCTTCCAGGATTCACTATAGGGCTACCGGTTTGGTTGTTTTCCACTCCGAATTCCTTGCATGCTCCTGATGCTTCTCAAGTAAGCACCTCACATCAAGAACATCAAAAACCTATGCCCTCTTCGCCAGTAACATCTTCTCCTCCTCCTTCTACCTCATGTGGTGAAAGTAGTAATACTAGTAACCAACAGTCTAAAAGGAATAGACAGAGGAAGAATAGGAAGAAGATGCCAAAGCAAGGGGGCAGCCACCCAGCCTCTGGAAGTCATGATGGGGGCACCTACTCAACCTCTGGTGGTCAAGTTGGGAGAACTTGTTTAGTCACTGGAAATCATACCGAACCTCGCCACCCAGCCTCTGGAAGTCATGCTGGGGGCACTTACCCAGCCTCTGGAGGTCATGTTGGGAGAAAACTTTCAGTCACTGCAAATCATACTGAAAGCATGTCTTCAACCACTGTTGCTCATGTTGAGGACACGTCATTGATCACTGCTGGTCATATTAATGACAAGTCACCAGTTCCTGTGAGTCACACTGGAGACACTGAATCGACCACTGCAAGTCATGCTGAGAACGTTGACATTGTCGACAAACCTAATAAACAGAAGCTTAAGTTCCCTTGTAAGTTTTGCGAGGGAGACAATCTTACTCATCGGTGCCCTGCTATCCCAGAGGTGCAAAGAGTGTGGTCCATGTTCAAAAGTCTTCTGCTTCTGAGCAACCAGCCAATGCAAGTCATGCTGGGGGCAAGCTGTCAGCCAATGCTAGTCATGCTGAGAGTACTATTGTTGTTACGGAGTCTAAGCTTATAGGACGCAAGCCAAAGTTCCCTTGTAAACTTTTAAAGGGAGATCACTTTACTCACCGGTGCCCTGCTATTCTAGAGGTGTGGAGAGTGTGGTCCATGTCTGAAGGATCCTCTGCTCCTGAACTATCTATAGATTCCCAATAGCCTGATCAACCTTTGGTTGATAAAGTGGTTGAACCAATGTAATCTTTGGTCAACCCCACTCTCCCTTCGGAGAGTGAAGTGGTTGAACCAATGCAATCTTTGGTCAACCCCACTCTTCCTTTGGAGAGTGAAGTGATCGAATCGATGCAATCTTCGACCGATCCCATCAGTCCTTCTGAGACTGATGCACCTGTCCCTGAAGTCTTCTGCATTATCAGTTCGGATGTTTCGGAAGTGGGGGGCACTTCATCTGTGCCGAGAGAACCCCTACCAAGGTCTGGGATCATTTCCTTTGATTAGAATAGTCTAACTGGGTCTCGCCTTCCTTCTGCTACACCTTTCCAGATAAAGGTTGATATCGGCAACCATGTGGTTCACCGATGCGTTGTAAATGAAGGAGCCTCTGTTAGTATCTTATCCCCTTATGCTTGAAGAGATTTAGGTTTCCCTAACCTTGTTACAGCTGTTAATTGGCCGTTGACCTTCGACAGAAGTCTTAGTGAACCGTTGGGATTCCTCCCTCAGATACTTGTTACTTTGGGTGGAAAAACAGTCTTAGTTGATTTTATGGTTTTAAAGGACCCTATGGATTTTGATATGATCCTCAGGCGTGATTACGTATATGCTATGCAAGCTGTGGTGTCTACGCTCTTTTGTGATTCATTTTCCTCACAACGGAAGCATTGTCACTATCGATCAACTTACATTTGTCGATCCCTCTTATTACCCAATTATAGACCAGGTATGTCCCCCGTCAGTAGGAACTACTATGTCACAATCAAATTATGTGGCATATTGTTCCTTGAGTCCAATTGCTACTGAGAATAAGCCTCTGAATTCATGCTTACCTTCTCGGGACTGGGTTCCAGCAATTGACCAAGTGATGACTCCATCTGAATGTTTAGATATGTGTTATATCTGGGATGATATACTTCCTTCTAATGAAGTTTTCCTAGTGTAACATCCCGATAATTTCATTTTTTTTTTTTTAAATCAACATTAATTAACAAAGTCGTTTATGCAGAAAAAAATTAATTATTGAGACTCTTAGCTAAAGACAATTTAATGGTTGCGGCACATCATACTTCTGTTAAGATGTTGACAACACAATTAAGCACATGCATAATAAAATGGAAACATGTCAAGTCTTTCTCTTACACCAAACGAGTACTAAGTCAACCATGGACTATGTTGCAAGGTGTGATAATAACCTTAGGCTATGTTATAAAGGCTAATCTATTTTACATCAACCACAAATTGAATACCAACATGTTCTTTTCACACGTATCCTTACGTATATCATTTCCAATGCAAACTGATCTAAGTTCATGTTACAATCATAATCCACATAAGACTTTACACATTCATTATAATGCACAAGAAGCTCATTCATTCTTTTATGCATTCACAATCACATGCTAGCCCACTAAATAAAACATCTAATGTATGTTCTCACATTAATGACATAAAATGGTAAGACTCTAAGCATGTGTATGACACTATCTTCCCTAAGCATCATATAATCATCTTTACACAAATGCATGTAGAGCTACATAAACAATAGTATTCTTCACTTGCATCAATCGACTATAATTAAAGACACCATCTAATGTGGACAACATAAATATATCAATGAGTACAATGACATTACCAACATACTTTTCTTACCACCTTAGTAGAACCGAGGGATGCTTATTCTTTCCGTCGTCTTATTCCTGTACTCATCATACTCAGAACATTTCATTAGTACTATAAAACATAATACCCAAACTCTAGATATCTGTTAAAAACAAATCAAGATACATCAAATTAAATTACAAAACATAATCATTTTAGTAAGGGGAAAATAATGTGGGCAATGCAATGCTCCACCCAACCGTAGGCTCTTTGACGGCACATACTCAGTCCGTCCGAAGGCCACCCCCGAGCTGGGCATGGTGATCCACAACGAGATAGGGGCATGGTGATCCACAACGAGATAGGGAGTCATAAGTCTCGTCACCCTAGACCAATCTCACATGGGCCCAAGTCGGTACTCTTGACTTGGCCTTCAAAGCTTTGTGACATAATACTTGTATAGGAAACATGAAAAACACATTCGACATGCAACCATGCACTCGACATGCGATTCCCCAATGCCAAGCATCATAAAGTATGTAACATAAGAGTCGCACCCGTCATGCCAATAATGCATTCCGACCGACGACCACAAAAGGTAATGAAATACAATTAACATGAATATATCTATGTAACAATTCCCATGCATTCGACATGCAACCTATGCATTCAACATGCAACCCAATAAACATAAATATATTACAAACATTTATGTTGTATGTGTAACTGAACTATTGCAAATATATCCAATACATTTGGCAGGATGCATTCGACATGAACCTACAAAGTATCATGCGACACAACATCGTTAATCATATATAGAAAAAAAGAATATAGTCAATGCATAAAATGCATTCGACATTTAACACAAGCTTAATGAAAATCTTGATACCATACACCTAAAATATAACCAAAATATGCAAGGCACACACATCATACAACCATGGCATACGATATTCATTTCATAAACAAACACATGTACATAACATGATTCGTTTTTATACCATAAGGGAGACATACCCTTTTTATACATTTTATAAAGCATGAACACTTTAAACTACATATATAAATATATCCATGATGTGAAATCTGCATAAATACAAACATGTCTTGAAATGAGTTTGAAACACATATACTTTATACCTTATATATATATATAAATATATAAAGTGTATGCATATAGTCCAGCTCTTTTACACCCTACATAAAAAGCATAGCCATATTATGCCATGTAGCTACAAGGTACCCGTCACCTTAATTTTAGATATGTATAACATAACATTAGCATAAAGGATGCAACATGGTCATTTCACAAAACTCATCCCAACGACCAAATAAAGGTAATTCGATCCCTCCTCCACGCCATGTAATCTATGCATTCTATATGCAACATAATAAGCATCATAGCAAAATATATATTTATAAGACGTAGCTTTGGCAACATTTAACACGCAGCAAGTATCACCGATTTTGGGAACATGGATGCACATGAACAAAGTGGCCATTACTGTCCTAACACCAAAATTAGAGGAAAAAACGCAAGGGTACATGAAGCACTGGGATGGTGCTAATACTCTAATATACGAGTAGTCAATCCTTTTCTTAAACAAATGAATACACCTGCGACATTAAGGATGCAGAATATCTGGCTTCCAGCATGGACAGCACCAATAGGCAAATACGATCCCTACAGGAACTAGGTACAGTACAAAAGCAAAAGCATTCACACTATCCCCAGGAAAGATAAGGAATTAAACCACCAACGGAGCACTCCATCTCTGGCAATAAGTAACAGCAAAGAGGCTTCACGCTGGCATCCAAAATAAAACGAACCAATGGAAAACAGAGTATCCCAAAAGTAATACTACCTCCAGCTTGCACGCCGATTTTCCAGGCAAAACCACTTGTACGAGCAACGATACAGTATGCAGAGAATTCAAATACTAAAACGCAGAGCTGCTACGGCACGTTTTTGTTTGTGGATGAATCCCACCATGAAAAATACAGAGTTAATCCACCCAATGGACACATATAAAGTATGGAAATGAGATTTTAGCCATCACTACAACATGCAGGGCATTCAAAAACGAGTGAAGCCATTACTGCAACATACAGATCATGAAAATGAAATTATGCCCTCGCTGGAACATACCGAGCATTCAAAAACGAATTTAAGCCATCATTCACACTCAAAACGTGTTTGCAAAACAAAAGATGCACACACAGAGCTTCCCCAACTCGGTTACCAGCCATCATCAATCTAAAAACGTTTTCCAAACTTGCAATCAGAGATACAGGCATATAAAACATTTTTATAAGTCAATGGACACCCTGTAGATGCATAAAACGAATTTCTCAGGCAATGGACACGGTACATTTGCATAAAACGTTTTTCTCCGTCAATGGGCACTCCAGGATGCAATAAAACAGATTTCTCCCATCACGGGACACACCAGGATGAAATAAAACGTTTTACATTACACAACAGAGATATATAAAACGTTTTCACTCAATGCACAATCTGGCAATGCCCAAAACGTTTTCACTCAGAGCTATGAACCAAACAGAGATATGAGATCGATTTTTCCAGCCCAACATTAAAGGCAAGAGCGTTTTTAATACCTCACCATCAGCTGATAGAGAGATGAATTGGATTTTCCAGCCAACATTACAGGCAAAAACGTTTTTCAACTTCTCTTTCAGCAAACACGAAGATGAAATAGATTTTCCAGCCAACATTACAGGAAAACACGTTTTTCAACTTCTCTTCTAGCAGACACAAAGATGAAATAGATTTTCCAGCCAACATTATAAGCAAAAACGTTTTTCAACTTCCCTTCCAGCAAACACAAAGATGAAATAGATTTTCCAGCCAACATTACAGGCAAAAACGTTTTTCAACTTCTCTTGCAAGGAAAGCAGAGGTTCCATAAACTCTCCCCTATCAATGGCGGCCTTCCCTCCTTTTTTGTAAGGAAAAAGGCTAACCCCGGTTTCCCAAAACAAAAACTCTCTCGGCGTGGAGCAAGAGCTAGGTCAAAAGAAAAACTTAATGATCATATATAAATCTTATATAAATCCCATGTATTCCATATATTTTCTTTTCCAACATAGAAAAGTAGAAAACCACTTTAACCATGTAATTTCATATAAAAATATCATATATATATATATATATGTATGTGTGCTTCTCAAATTTACAAGAGCATGAGCAGATATTAAATGCCTTTCAACAAATAAAGAATTTAATAAAAAAAAGCAATAAGCACACTAAAGTTAACTTTTCATAGTTAAAGTAATACACATAACTTTTATATAACTTTTCATAGTTAAGTAATACACATAACTTTTATATAACTTTTCATAGTTAAAGTAATACATACAGGGATACATATTCTCATCTAAAAGCATAGAAAAGGTATGCCTATATATATACACACAAAGTATATATAAATATTTTGCATAGTTGAATAAAGATACACATTTAAAATTAACATGTATGTATAGATATACTAAGCACACACCATGCGTCTAAACATAATTAAACATAATTGCATTTACTGCCTATACATGCAATATATGCATCTTTATATATATATAATATGTGATCAGAAAATATAAGTGTAATATATGTTATTCATATAATGCACCACTTAATAATAATAAAACAACATGTGCATATTATAGTATTGTTTGGCATTAGATTCATACCAATGGCGTTATAAACATATAGATAAAATATAAACTTTTCCACTTAAACATAAACGAGCATAAGCATGCCCACAATAATGCCAAACACAAGAATTAACTCAACTCGAAACAAGAGATAAACCAGGCCAAAGACATGCGACGATGTCTACAATTTTAAGACTTAATTACTCTCTCCCTTGTGGTTCACCATGCCCTTTTTCACTCTTGGTTACATTGCGGGAAAAATAATTTAGGCTCTAATTAGTGTCATCATGTAGATAGACAAAAATTAAATAATTAAAAGCTTTTACCAGAGATGGAGACGTGACACCTAGAGTCTATAATACAGTCTGCCATTCATTTGGACATTGATCCACTGCCGAGCAGTCTTCCACCTTTCCTTCGAGCTCGTTAAAAACATTAAGGAATTTACGAGCATTCTTCTACCTTCACTTCGAGCTCCTTAAAAACAGTAAGGAAGTTATGAGCATTCTTCCATCTCTCCTTTGAGCTCGTTAAAAACAGTAAGGAGGGTCACGAGTTTACTTTTTCGGGCTCGTTAAAATTTTACGAAAAATATTCTTATGGAGTTCTCTCTAAGCTCTTGTTAGACTCTTTAAATATGATAAGATTGCCGAGTATAGTTGTCATTTCAGACTCGTTAAAGGATTTGAAGCGACATCTGCTTAAGTATAAGTTTAACCATTTTCCGGACTTTTGAGGATTACTTACGAAAAAGGAATACTCTAGCCATTCGTGGCTAGAAGAGTTCTTCTTCCATTGTTTTATACTTTTTCGGGGGGAAGAGACCAACTTTACGAAAAATGACCTTTTGGAGCCTTCTTTAGGGTTTTCAGGCTCTTGAAACATGAAAACACCAAGCGAGCATTCACCTACTCGGGCTCGATGTGAAATCCACGAGAGGGTAAATAGAGAATTGTTTAAGTTTTTCAGACTCTATAAACAGGAAAACACCGGCGAGCATTAACCTACTTGGGCTTGATATTAAAATCCATGAATAGGTGAATGGAGTTATTGTTTAAGTTTTTCAGACTCCTTAAAATTGAAAACACCGACGAATAAGAAAAGATCTCGGCTCGATATTAAAATCCAGAGATCAGTACTATAGAGTATTATTCTATCTCTTCTTTGAACTCTATAAACAATGAAGAAGGTCCTGGGTCTTCCTCCCATGGGCTCGTTAAACTCTTTACATGGTTAGATCTATTGAGTTTTCATTCTTTCTTGGACTCATTAAAACAACAAGAAAGGTATTCTTTTATCTAAAAAGAATAAGGGATAAGAAGTGTATATCACATCTTAGATTTTCAAAGGCAGTATCCTTGAACACAACACCTATTTGAGTCTATCATTTTAGTTGGGTTTAGTTTTTGACCTTAGGGTGAACTTGATATCCGAGTTGTTTACTCCCCCGGTCGGTTATTCTTCCAACCATATGGAGGGTCTGCTAATGTCTTCTACATTGTAGGCTTATATCATTTCCCCCATCATGTTGAAACCGCCTAAGTCATTTTGTGTCGTGCTCACTGTTCAAGGATACAACCTGTGTTGGCCATTCTGCAGTTTACCTTGACCTCATGTGTCAGCCATCCTAGTGTCAGTCTTGTTACTTGTACTACTCCACATCAGCTCATACCATTTGAGTGTTCCTCGTGTTGGCTGATAGAGGATGCCTTAAGGCCTTCCTTCCAACGGACTTCTTCCCATCGACATCAACTCATTTTGCTCTGGGAATGAAGTTTAGAGTTTCGGTCAGTACCTTGGGGATTGTAGTCACTAGTGGCAATTTCCCTCGCTGTTGAATTATGAGAATACATCAATGTCTCTTATTTGAAAGGCTGCTCAAGTGTTCGACGTCAAGTCCATTTATTCACACTTGTTGGATCGTACTAGGTACCTTGGGCCCCATTATCATTATCGGTGGAATCCCTTGCGTTTGCTAACGGTATACATCAATGACCGGGTAATCAGACGATACCCCCCATGTTCGACTTTCAGCTCATTTATTCACATGGTTAGGGTTTGTACCTTGGTTTGTTTGGATGAAGACTTTGGGATTTTGATAGCATTACCTCATTATGTTATCACCCAAGCTGCGCAAGACTGAGCCTTACTCATTTTTTGGCTCTCCATGAGACATAGATCCAATTTGTTGTTATGGCTATGATCTCTCATTCTGACATGGATCCACGCTTGTATTTCAGTGGCCATGCTGTATATACATCTCCTAGTTATGTATCGGAGATCATGCTGTATCATACTACACATCTGTATGATGTCAAGATTGTAATTGTCCGCTGACCTTGATCGTTATTTCAGGTACTTTTGTGACTTGGTTCTATGGTTTCTTGCTCCTCCGCTGACTTGGAATTATAATGTATTTCGGCCATCGTTTCCCTCTGACCTCACACATTAGGGGGCGTCTGTTATAGGTCAAATCTGCACTTCTCCATCTGTGATCACATTTAGCTGTTGATCACACAAAAGGACAACTTGGATTGAAGAGCATGATGACCCTAGATGATGAATGGCCTAGACTTACCCCTATGCAGCTGACAAAACCCTCTTTTTACCTACTTTTAAGGAAAAACGCTACCCTACAAGCATGATAGTAGCGTTTGCCTCCATAAATACTCTACTCCACTACATTAAAGTAGTGTTTTCCCTCAGAAATACTCTACTTTGCTTCAATAGAGTAGCGTACAGCCTCAGAAATCTTGCAAACGCTGGTTGTAAAGTAGGGAAGTTGCATGTTGAACGCTACTCCACTTAATAAAAGTAGCATACACCTTAAAAATATATTAATTTGATGAATTGGGATTAGTTGAAGTTGGTTTTGCAACTTCCCCAACCTCCAAATCAAACTACTTTTCGATCCAAACTACCTACCTTGTCCCATAAATACAAGGGGGATAGAAGAGAGAGACTAGACTCATAATGGTCAGAATGACCTGGGGGGAGAAACTATGCATTAAGGGTTGTTACGCTGGAGAATTCCAAAGTTAGTGTGAAGAGCAGGAGCCCAGGATCCGGTTGCACAAGCACTCTGAATGATTAGGTATAATTGTATTGATTATTTGCTTTTGACAATAAAGGTTGAAATACCCTTCCCATCCCAATTGAATGTCTAATGGATTGCATGTTTGTTTGGATTAAATGCTTGATTGTATTTGATGTTTAAATTGTATTTCAATTTCATCATTGTTATATCAGTCAAGACACATTGAGGAAGGTATCTTTGTATTGCAGGTTTGTCAAACGGAAGATCAAGTGGAGGATCGATCGAAGGAGCAAGCGAAAGCTAGGATCAAACTTCGTTAATAAGGTATGCCTTCAAGAACCTTGATCTCTTTCCTTTTGTAGAAGCCTATGTGATATGATTAATGTATTTACCTGTCACCCCAGAAGTTGGTAGTGTCCCTCTCCTCGCTATAGGGTAGAATTCCTGAACAACACCCCATACATTCTTTATCTTTTTCCTCACCAGGAATATCTACACCTAATTTGACCACTTATGAACCAGGTCAACCATCGTTTCCGACGAGTACACCTCAAAGTCAGGCAACTGGTTCAACACCTCATGCGAGCCCAACAAACGAAGGAAAACCTTCAACTTCTGTTAACTTCATAACTGAAACATCATTACCACCTCCACCTCAAACTTCATGTGGAAGTTATCCTCTAGTTAGTAGTCAAAAATTGAGTGTGGATCAACCTACGATTAGTGGTCAACATACGTTTACTGGGCACACTCCTATAAGTGGACAATTTTCAACTGGGGAGCAACCCCTAGTCAATGGACCTAATCTAACTGGGGGGCATCATCCAGTTAGGGGACACAACATGAGTGGAGGACATTCTTCACATATGAACTATAGTATGGTTGGCAGTTCTCTCCCAACCATGGGACAACCTACGTGGACATATCAAACAGGGGGACCATCTACTTGGGCCCAACCCCCATGGGGGAATATTTATCCGGGCAATCATAATGCTTCTATAGGAAAAAAATATCCAGGAAACCTTTTTCCTAGATTAACCTATCCCGGAAACATGAACACGCCATGGGGGCACCATAATGTTCCACCACCTGGACCTCCAGCAAGAAATTTGGAATGGTTTGGTCATGACTGTAAGTAGCTCTATCTCTGGTTCAAACACTTTGAAATTTGATGATGTTGTTGGTGTTATTCTTAGTGAGGAAATGCGAAGGAAAAGCATAGGTGAGACATCAGGTAATGCATTGACCATGGAGAGCAGGGGAAGACAAAGGGAGAGAGGAAAGAGCCCAGGTAATCACAACAAGTCCAAGAAGGGAAGATTCAAGTCTAGATTGGGAAAGATAGAGTTCTGGAACTGTGGAAATAAAGGACATCTGAAGAAATATCGCAGATCTCTAAAGAAGAAAGGAGATGGACATCATGAGACTAATCGATTACTCAGGAAGCAAATGTAACAGGTGATGTGTTACAAGATGCTTTGATTCTTGCATTAGATAATAATAGTGATTACTGAGTAGTAGATTCAGGGGCTTCATGTCATGCTACACCCCATAGGAAATTCTTTCATGATTATGTTCCGGGAGATTTTGGACATGTTTTATTGGGTGATGATGAACCATGTAAAATTGTTGGAATGGGTAAGCTATGGATAAAGTTGAAGATGTTGGTTGTGGAGCCTAATCTTCCTTATTCAAAGGTCATGTTTCAGTCGTGTCTGGATCCCATCCCATGATGGGGGGATTTCCCCCCCAAAATAGTCTCCATGGGGGGTCTAGGGGGGGCAACGACTAGTTTGGGAGCCCCCCCTAGCGGGGGTTTTGGGGCAGCACCCCCACATCAAAAATTTCAAAAAAATGCCTTGTAAAATGTTGTAATTTCATAGTCATGAGTTGGTCAATAATGGGTGATTTCGAGCCCATGGTATTGGGTGTCCCATAGTATTTTCCCATGGTAATCCCTTTTAAAATGAAGGCATTGTAATATGGTTGTGTATTGTAGCATTGTAAAGATCTCTAATTGTGTGAGAGAGACTATGAGAGAGTGAAGAGGAAGTTGCGGCGGATGTGCTGCAGGTTGTATCCCTTCATTTGTTGGATGGTATAATAATAAGGACTAGCAATTTCTATGTGGACGTAGCCCATCTTGGGTGAACCACATTATATTGGTGTCTCTCTTGTAATGTGTTTTATGTGATTTATATTTGCATCTTGTTTATTGTTATTGCTTTGCGATCCTATTTTTCTAACAAAAGAATGGTGAATGGTTGCTGAAAGATGTAAGGCATATTCCTGCTATGAAAAGAAATCTGATCTCAAAGGGAAGTTGGGAGATGGTGGTTGTTTATCTACATGTAGAGAAATGTGGTGGAATAGCACTAAATGATCAATGGTGATAGCAAAAGGAGACATGATAGGTACGTTGTATTTATGTCCTCGTAATACCGACTATTCTATCTCTTTATCTTCCACAGGAACAGATACAACATTGTGGCATCATAGGCTTGGCCACATGAGTGAGAAGGGGATGCAGATTCTCCACTGAAGGAAGTTGTTGCTAGATATGAAGCAAGTAAGTTTGGAATTTTGTGAGAACTCTATTTATGGAAAACAGAAGAGAGTCGGATTTCTTAGGGTTGGGAAACAAAAGAGGAGTGAAAAGTTAGAGCTTGTACATACAGATGTATGGGGACAGGTTCAGGTACAATCTCTTGTTATTATGTTACTTTTATTAATAATGCAACTAAAAAAACTTGGGTTTATTGCATTAGACAAAAATCTGATGTGTTTGCTACTTTTAAGAAATGAAAAGCTTTGGTTGAGAATGAGATAGGAAAAATGTTGAAGTGTCTCAGATCTGATAATGGAGGTGAGTACTGTGGCAGGGAGTTTGATAGTTACTGTTCATACTATGAGATTTGTAGAGAGAAGACAGTCCCAAGAACACCACAAGAAAATGGTGTGTCAGAAAGGATGAACTGAACAATCATGGAGCGTGCAAGGTGTATGAGATTGCATGCAGGTTTTCCCTTACAGTTTTGGTCAAATGCTGTAGAGTTTACTTAATAATAGAGGGCTTTCAAGTGCTTTGGATGGTGGTATTCCAGAAGAGGCGTGTAGAGTTAAAAAGGTAAACTATTATTTTCTGAGAAATTTTGGTTGTGAAGCATTTGTCCATATTGATAAAGAAAATAGAACAAAGCTTGAGGTTGAATCAAAGAAATGTACCTTTATTGGATACGGGGTTGATGATTTTGGTTATCTCTTATGGGATTACGAAAATAACAAAATCATTAGGAGTAGAGATGTGGTATTCAATGAAAATGTCATGTATAAAGATCAGTTCCAGGGAAAGAAACAGGAAAAGGAAAACATAGAGTACACAGTGCTTGATGAAATCAAAGAAAATGAAGTTCCAAAGGTGCCAGAAAATCAAGAACATGAGCAAGTACCTCAAACTCATGCAAGTGTTAGAAGATCTGCCAGGTTAAGTAGACCCCCTGAACGATTCTCTGCTTCATTATATGATTTATTGATGACTGATTTTGGTGAACCGGAATGTTTTGAAGAAGCAATGCAAGTGGAAACTAGAAAGAAGTGGGAGCAAGGCATGAATGAGGAGATGGACTCATTGGTAAGAAACTAGACTTGGGATTTGGTTCAGTTTCTTGTCGGTAAAAGAGCATTGCAGAATAAATGGGTTTATAGGTTGAAGGAAGAAGATGGAGGAAAGAAGTGGTATAAGGCCAGACTTGTTGTAAACGGGTTTGCACAGAATAAATGTATAGATTTTGATGAAATATTTTCTCCTATTGTTAAAATGACTTCAATTAGAACTATTTTAAGTCTAGTGGTGGTAGAAGATTTTCATCTTGAACAGTTAGATGTAAAAACAACCTTTCTCGATGGAGATTTGGAGGAAGAGATTTATATGCAGTAGCCATAGGGGTATGAGGTCAAAGGGGAGGAGAATTTGGTATGTACGTTGAAGAAGAGCTTGTATGGCCCGAAACAAGATCCAAGGCAGTGGTATTTGAAATTTGACAAGTTTATGAGAGAACAAGGTTATAGTAGATGTAATTCTGACCACTGTGTTTATTTCAAGAGGCTAGATAATGAAAGATATATTATCTTGTTAATGTATGTGGATGCCATGCTTGTTGCAGGGTCTAACGTGCTCAAAAGGAAGTTAGCTAATTCATTTGTGATGAAGGGTTTGGGTGCTGCAAAGCAAATCCTTGGTATGAGAATAACAAGAGACAAGAAAAATCGCAAATTGACATTGTCTTAGGGTGAGTACATACAAAAGGTGTTAGAGAGGTTTAGAATGCAGAATGAAAAACCAGTTAATACACCTTTGGCCAACCAGTTCAAACTAAGTAGGGAGATGTGTCCCAAGACACAGGAAGAGATAGATTACATGTCCAGGATTCCCTATTCATCAACAGTTGGCAGCTTGATGTATGCCGTGGTGTGCACAAGACCAGATATTGCACACGCAGTGGGAGTTGTGAGCAGGTATATGAACAATATAGGTAAAGAAAAATGGAAGGAAGTACAATGTATTCTCAGGTATTTGAGAGGTACTACCACTCATGCATTATGTTTTGGAGGTTCAGACACTGTTCTACAAGGATATGTTGATGCATATATGGTAGGTGATAAAGATAGAAGGAGGAACACCATAGGGTATGTCTTTATTGTAGGTGGAACAACAATAAGTTGGATTTTGAAACTACAAAAGGTTGTTTCACTTTCAACAACATAAGCAGAGTATGTTGCTGCTACAGAGGCTAGTAAAGAGATGATTTGGTTACAGAGTTTCATGGAGGAATTGGGTAAGAAGTAGGAGAATAGAAGGTTGTACAGTGACATCCAGAGTGCCATTCATATTGCAAAGAGCTCAACCTTCCATTCTAAGACTAAACATATACATCTCAAGTACCATTTCATACGGTCTGTTCTGGAAGATGAATTGTTGAAGTTGGAAAAGATACACACTAGCCAGAATCCTGCACACATGTTGAAAAAGGTGGTAACCAGATAGAAATTGAGTTCTTGCTCGGTTTCAGTTGGCCTTCAAGCATGAAGGTGAAGATGATAAATTTTCCAGGTCCAAGGTTCAGAGCATAGTCCAACAAGTGCAGCAGTGGTGGAGTTGTTATGATCAGTCTCCAAGTGGGAGATTGTTGGTTGTGGAGCCTGATCTTCCCGATTAAGAGGTCGTGTTTCAGCCGTGTCTGGATACCATCCCATGATGGGAGGGTTTGGGGGGGATTCCCCCCCACAAAATAATCGCCATGGTGGGTCTAGGGGGCGGTGAATAGTTTGGGAGACCCCCTTGACGAGGGTTCAGGGGCAGTGCCCCCATAGCAAAAATTTTGGAAAAATTGCATTGTAAAATGTTGTAATTTCATAGTCATGACTTGGTCAATAATGGGTGATTTGTAGGCCCATGGTATTGGGTTTTGTTTATGGAAAATCTACTCAAGAGGAATTAAGCGAGATCTCCCTAGCCCAAGTGGATCTAGAACAATTAAGTACAGAACACAAACTACTTTCCTATATCAATAGAGATGCAAGGGAACAGGTAGATAAATGACCTCATATCTGCAAATCCTTTCTTCTTTGTTGCTCCAAGCTCCAGGGCCTTTAGATCTTGAGATGCAAAAGCTTGTCAAGCATGTGGAAACAAGCAAAAAATAAAAACATATCTAAATATGAATTGATCTAAACTAACGGTTAAGGAAGAAAGTTCTAAGCATTACCAACACAACAATACTTATGGAAAGAGTTTGTATTAATGTAATAAAGGGAAATACATAGAGAAATAAGTAGACTCAAGCGAGATCTCCCTAGTCCATGTGGATCTAGAACAAATAAGTATAGAACACAAACTACTTTCCTAGATCAATAGAGATGCAAGGGAACAGGTAGATAACTTACCTCAGATTTGCAAATCCTTTCCTCTTTGTTGCTCCAAGCTCTAAGGCCTTTAGATCTTGAGCTGCAAAACCTTGTCAAGCATGTGGAAACAAGCAAACAGTAAAATCATATCTAAATATTAATTTATCTAAACTAACGGTTAAGGAAGAAAGTTCTAAGCATTACCAACACAACAATACTTATGGAAAGAGTTTGTATTAATGTAATAAAGGGAAATACATAGAGAAAGAATGTCACAACCTAAGCCTCAACGTTGCAAATTCCATCCAAAAATCCAAGCCAACACTCCAAAGGATGATGTTTGCCTCCCAAAGGATGAGTAGGGGTTACCTAGAGAAATTCCACCATCATGAGAGTACTATAGTCCTTCCTCCCTTCATAATGGAGAGAGGTTCAATATTTACAAGGCTAAATGGATAGAGTAGGTTGAAGAGTAAGGGGAGAGGTTTAAGGGATCTTCCCATTAGGTTAGGATATTGAATACCAACCCTCCTTGTAACTAGGGATAGACCTCCATGTCACCAAGCTTCGAGAAGTCGCTCGAAGCTCCTCTTTATCCACATTAACCAACTTTGGCGCACCTTGCATTAAGGCAAATGGCACTAGGAAGGGATTAGCGCAGGTTGCATAAGGGAAAAAAGAGCCACTGGCACACTCTGCCAGAGAGCATCATGCGCCAGGAATTGTATGGCTCCTCTTGCTGGAAAGAAGGATGCCTCAATGCAATTAGACATTGTGGAAACATAAGGGCAACAACTTGCTCTGGATGTTTTCAACCAAGGAAACTTCAGGGATTAAGGCACAGAGTTGACACATGACTCATGATGACGAGATTTTGGTGTAACAGAATGCCCCCCAAAGCATGAAGTTGGTGAAATAAGACAAGTGAAATGCTTTGTAATGTGAAGGATTGAAGGCAAGGATGTTGGTTGGAAGAAGCTGTTGCAATACAAACGACTCTGAGATATAGGTCTCATAAGACTCATAACATGGTTGTCGACCAATACACTATAGATCCATGATAGTAGAGACCTACTGAACATAATCATGGCTACTGAACACAATAATAGATCCATGATGAGATGGTAACACAACCATGACCAATAAAAAGTGGATCCATGTGATAAGACTCAAACAATTTCCATCACAACCCGGGTGAGATATTAGTTAACCCAGGGTCTTCAAGATGAAACCACAATGATACGAATCTAACCATGTGATTACAATGTCTTGGAGTCGAACATGGTAGAAACCACTTGATTACTGGTCATTAATGTATACCGTTAACAAGCGTGAGAGAAATCACCATTGATGTCAATGATCCCCAAGGTACCACAGTACATACCATCGAATGTGAATCAATGAGGTGAGGACAAACACTTGATGAGATATTTCAATCAAGAGTCAATGATGTAAACTCATGTTGAAAGCGAGGTAACCTGCCATTGAGGCATGTAGGCCCAAGGTACTTTATTGGTTTCTAGATTCAATCCTCAGATGATGTGTTGAAGTTGACAAGGATGAATCCGTCGAAGGAGGGCCGTGATGTATCTCCCATCATCGACATGAAACGCCATCACAGATGTTTGGAATGAATCAAATAGTAATGTGTGAGACTGACTCAGGATAGACCGACATGATGGAAGGTATACTAATTGCAAATAATGAATGGCAAATGCATCTTGAAAATGGGCATGGCATGACTTGGCAGTATTGACACGACGAGAACGATACCGACCACTAATGCAACGGATGATGGAATCATTCTTCGGATGACCCAAAGGAGTAGCAAGACTCTTGGAATCAACAAGACTTGCAGACAAACGGATTACCCAAGTACCGGATGCATATGCAAATGAGTGCCATGTTCAAGAGTGAAGATGTACTATCGTAACTACAATGAAACACAAATTCTTTCATTATCCCCATCATGATTGGTGAGTACCTCTTTTATTTTTTAACAAGATTGAGGAGGGTAACATATGCTCGATATAGCTCATCCCATGGACGAGTCCAATCCCAAATATTTTACGAACCTAGGATAGTAGGTGTTTGTCCCAAAACAGGCCCTTCGATGTTGAATTCTAACGAGTCCAAAGAAGGTAAACTCTACGTCATTTCATGTTTAGGGAGTCTTAAAAGAACTAAAGAAGACTGAAAAAGTTCTTTTTCGTAAAAGTTAGTCTCTTCACCCGAAAAAGGATAAAATAACGTGAAGGAGAACTCTTCCAGTCATGATCGATTGGAGTGTTCCTTTTTCATAAGTAGTGCCTCCTGGTCCGAAAAAGGGGTAAACTATCACCAGAAAGACGATCATTCAAATACTTTTACAAGCGTGAAAGCATCAAGTTCGCTTGGCGATCTTTTTGTATTTAGAGATCCTGAAAAGAGCTTAAAGAAGGACTCCGAGGGGTTCATTTTTCATGGGAGTTTAACGAGCCTGAAAAAGCGATACAATACAACTCGGTGACTTATTCTCATCATTTTACGAGCACGAGAAAGAACAAAGAGTAAGCTCGGTGTCATTAATGTTCGATTTTAACGAGCGGAATAATAACACAAAAATGTTCGGAGAGTTGTTCACGCTTGATAATGGGCGTGAGATGACCACGATCATAACTAAAGGTTTTAATACGGTAGTTTACTTCACTGGTAGACTCGAAAAACTAGGTCAAAACGATCAATTAGGCATTCGGACATAAAAACATCCTCAACTATAGCAAAAATGACCGAATAAGAAATAAATTGAAAAGAGAATATTCCATTTTCAATATAAAATGGGCAAATAGTAAAAATTATTCACTATTCTTTTTACCTAATTAGGGAGGTGAAAAAATACCCTTTGGAGCTTGATTTTCAACTGCCAATTGCGGGAGCTCTGGTCAGTCATTTTCATCGTCGTCAATGCCAGGTAAACCCAAAACTTATCATTTTCATTTTCAGTGGATTAAAGTTGCTTTTTATTTCCAGTTTTTAGGTTTTTGGGCTTGTGTAATGAGAGGATAATGTGCCTTCAGGCTGGTGCACTTTCCCCTTATGGGAAGTGCACTGAGGTCTTAATGGCGCCTTTCCCATAAGGGTGATGTGCGCCGGCGGCGCCCTGTCTGTACTGGCGGGGTGCATCGATGCAAGTCAGCCTCATAAACACAACGATACACCAAAAATTGATGAATTGGAAAGTATGGAAAGCTTTTAATGGGTGTTTTAATGCTATTTGGACAGGTTTGGGTGGACAAGATGGTCCAATGGAGAGAAAGAGAGCATGAAATGGACGATGCTCAAGTCGACAACGATTCCCAATGTATAAATGCACTACAGAACTATGAGTTACTTAAGTACTTTCACGTCCAGGGCATGAGGGCCGAAGTGCCACTGCTAGAGTACTTGATCAGATGCTAGGATCCTGAGCAGCAACACTTCCAGGTCGATGTCCATACACTAACGATAGACATAGAGGATGTCTACATTCTGATAGGGTTGTCCCGATGGGGAGCTCCAGTGTCTTTGTCGAGGTTACAAGGGAGTGACCGAACTACTGAGGACTTAGTGGATCAGTTGTGCACTCTTGGTACGCAGATGGTTGGTGGAAAATCCCCATCAAGGATGTGAGGGACCGTCCTCTATGTATGGTCTTGTTTACCATTGAGAGGGTGGTGGGGAGCAAGGCTCCTCACTTGGCCACCAAGGCCCATATGTTGTATGCGGAGGACTGCATGGCTCCCACAATTTTCAACTGGTGTGAGGGGCTCCTCATGAACCTCATGGATCAACTCACCAAATGCCGACGTGGTGAGCTGAAGCAATTTGGATATGGGTTGGTTGTGCTCTCATTCTTCTTGGAGCGAGTTCCACATCTACGCCCGCAGGTAGAGATAGATGATCTGGATCTGAGGGATCCGCACATGGTTCGATGGTCTGAGGCAATGGCCCGCCACGGCGGTGGTGGTCCTTTCATCGGTTACGGTGCTCCTTTTTTTATGGTTGATGGGACAACTCCTCATGGTAGAGGACTACCGATTTCAGGGGGACCCGGAGTTAGTTCTTCCTGAGGACATGCAGTGGGTCGATATAGGTAAGAATGACAACTATATTGTGTTTTTCATTTTATTTTTTTTAGATGTTTTTGGAGTGGTATTGATAGTTGTTTCATGTTTGGTGTAGATGTGGGCCCATCTCGTCCAGTTGGCGCCTCCCCGATTGCGCGGAGAGGAGTGGTGATCGAGGTGGAGGCTGCAGAGCGCGATGCAATAGAGGAGTTATATGAGTTGGAGGAGAACCTCCTGAGGTTGACCCTGGACATCCCGGAGCCATCCGTACACAATCTACCTCGTCGCTATCAACGACAAACTGTGGGGGTATCTGCGTGCTTTGGTTCGCTACTTCGAAAAGTAGCTAGTGCCATTGTCTGCTACCATGAGCGTCTTAGGGACTAGGCTCATATATATACTGAAAGCTACGGGCTTTAGATTTTTGTAGAGGAAATTTTTACTGAAAGCTCATTTGCTTCATATTTTTGTACCAGTACCACCTTTTTGTATTATACCGACATGATATATATACAAAACTCTATTTGCGGCTCTATATATCGTGTTATATTGATGATTATGGGATATTGTCTGTGTTTTCTTATACATTATTTACATGTCATGCCATTTTTGAATGTTTCATGTATGTGCAATGTACCAATCTTATATAAAATTGGCCATGGAGTCAGCAACGATGTTCATGTCTCTTGAAATGTGTAGGTATTGAACATATTCAAAGGACCTTTCCAAGAGACATACTCATCGGAAAAGACGGAGTAACGTGGCATCGCGGATAGCATAGACACAGTTAAGATGGGAGACCACTAATTGTGAGTCAAGATGGATGACAATGTGGTCCATACCCAGGGAAAGAGTGTCAGTTAAGACTCCATTCACCGCGTGATACTCAATGACATTATTGGTTGCGTACCCTAGACAAATCCCTACTGAACTAATGAGCTCGCTGGTAGGGGAATGCAGTGCCCAGGATGCCGAAGCGAGGTTACAGGTATATCGGCTGGCACCGTCCGCGAATCCAAAATAGGTTTCCATCTACACATGCAGATAGAACATGGTATAAGTGTAAAGTCAAGATCCTATCACACAAAAGCAAAGTGTCACACCACACAAAACACACACCATGTATAGTATATATAAAGTACTAATGCATAAAAAACTTAGGCATAGTACCGCTTTAGGTAGAGCCCATTGCGAGGCTCTCCCAAAGATATCCCATCATAATATTCGAGTTCATATGCTCCCTTCTCTAAGACATGTTTAATGACATATGGTCCGTGCCAAATGGACTCAAACTTGCATGCCCCCAGCTTATCATGTTTTTGGTCGTAGGTGGGGACCAAATATCCCTCATTAAAGATACGAGGCGTGACTGACTTGTCGTACTGGGATTTGATGCGCTTTTTATGTGCTTCGTTAGGAAGAGTAGCATCACAGTGGGTTTCATCGAGTTTAGCTAAGTGTAGAAAGCGTTCTTCCTCGACAGTAGTGTTTGGAAGAATTTCGATTGCAAGTTTCAATGATGGAATATCGCACTCAATAGGTAAGACTTCCTCTAGTCCGTAAACCAATTGGAAAGGAGTGAACCCGGTGGCAGTTTTGACGGAGGTCCTATATGCCCATAAGGAGAAAAAGAACATGTTGTGTCAGTTAGACCTGTGTGTACCCACCATGCGTTGAATCATGGTTTTCAAGACCTTATTGATGGCCTCTACTTGTCCATTAGATTGTGGGTAATACATAGTTGAGTTCTTAGGGAGAAAACCCAATATGGCGCTCAATTTGTCCACCATATTGTTCTGGAAATGAGATCCATGATCCGTAATGATGGCTTGCGGGACTCCGAATCTTGTAATGACGTGATTGAACATAAAGAGTGCGACTGTTTTTCCGTCTTCATTATATGTAGGCATAACCTCGGCCCACTTGGTAAAATAGTCAACCGCAACGATGACGTAACCATGCCCCCCGACCAAGGTAGGATTACAGTGCATGGAGTCTATGCCCCACTTAGCAAAGGGACCGACATAAATAATAGGATGTAAAGGGGCTGGGTGAGAGCACTTTTGGTGGTGAAAAAGCTGGCAGGGAGGAAACTTCTTGACGGCCTCAATACAATCTTTAAATATGGAAGGCCAGTAGTATCCAATGCATAGTATTTTATGGGATGTATCCATCCTAGAAAGATGACCACCCCATGCCCTAGAGTGACAGTCATTCAAAACGCGTTTATCCTCCTCGTGATTTAGGCAACGTCGGAGGATGGAATTGACACCACGACGATACAAGGTATCACCGATGATCAAGTAGTACTTGGCGTGGTGATGCACACGACGACGGTCATCACGAGATAGTTGAGGGTTGAACTGTTGGGTTTGGAGATATAACGTGATGTCTCTGTACCATGGGTTAGATGAACTGATGAGAAACAACGAATCTTCGAGGAGAGAGTCGATGGGCTCAATTCCCGGATCAGTATGGGGAAGATCACAGATGAGCTCCGCAAAAACCAAAGATTTCTTTTATTTGGCCTTCTCGAACTAGAGATCGAATACCTGAAGGATGACGATCCAGTGGGAATATTTTCCCCCGAGCACCTAGCGTGTAAAAATGTGGCACATGGGGTTAGAGTCGGCTATGATAGTGGTAGTGCGGAGAAATATATAATGGCGAAACTTCTGGACAACAATGACTGCTGCGAGAGCGAGTTTCTCAACATGTGAGTAACAAGTTTCTAGGTCAAGAAGACCTTCGCTTAGGTAGTATATCACATGTTCCTGGCTGTTGTTGTCTTCCTGGACCAAGACCATGGAAATCACGGTAGAGGAAGCAATGGGATAAAGGATGTAATCCTTGTGGTAATTGGGCGGTTGCAACACGGGGGCATGAGTAATGGCATGTTTCAGGTTTTCAAAGGATTGTTGGGCATAATAGTCACAAATGAATGGGACGTCCTTCTTCAACAACCGCATGTAGCCCTGTGTCTTCTTAGCAAAATTACATACAAAATGTCGGAGGTAGTTCGCTTTCCCTTGCAAACTTTGAAGTTCCGTGATGTCGGTGGGTGTTAGTTAGTTTTTCAGAATTTACTTCAATCTGATCTAGGATCTTAACTGAGAGAACAACATGTACAGCATATCTACAGTATATCAATCATGGACACAATAATGCAAGCACACAAGAGACACAGAGTTTACTTGGGGAAAACCATAAAGGTGAAAAACCCCAATAACTCCCTCAGAGATAGATAGAGCAATGATACAACCCAAGCATAAGAGATAGAAATCTCCTAGCAGCAGCTTCTCCTCCTCCACAAGTGCGCCACTCTCCAAAGAGTGTGTGAGAGAATAGAATGATGAAATAGAGTGCCTCCCGCACTCTATTTATACTTGACTTGACTTGCCTAATAACCTTTACTAGGTCGGCCTCAACTTAACCACATAACACAAAGTTGACTGGGCTGACACCCAATAGGGTGGTCTAATAACCCTTTGACCCACATGGCCGACCCCCAATAGGGTGGTCTAATAACCCTTTGACCCACATGACTTATATAGGGCCGACCCCAACAAGGTGGTCTAATAACCCATCAAGTATAAGTTACGACACTTACAATATAAATGACGACACTTCCGTATAGAGGAATAATAACATCTCTATAGGAATACAAACACTTCCGTATAGAGGAATAATACCATCTCTATAGGAGTAAAATATACATATATGAAATACATGGGTGAAATACATTCCGAAGTTACATATACATCAACACTCCCTCTTAACTAGGAAGGTATTTATCGACACAGGTCTTCTAGCACAAGTCTTCTTCTCTGGATCATCGTCACTGGATAATCGTCATCGAGTCATCATCATCATCACTGCTGCTGCTATCTCAATCAACCTCTGAATCTACTCATCATAGGAAGTTCTACAGAGCTAGTCCTTTTTCATATTGGATGTAGGCCCACCACTTGTAGGTCTTCATCATCACTGGCCATACTGTGGAATACTTAGGATTGATTACGTGCCTCAACAAAACCTCGAAAGAGCATCCTAGGACTGATTATGAGCACACTGCTCAACCTATCAGATCTCCCAGGATCTTTTACATGTTGACCTTCACAAAACCTACTCAGAGCATCCCAGGATGTTACGAGCAAACCGCTCTACCTATCTGGATCTCGATAGAGCATCCCAGGCTGTTACGAGCACACCGCTCTACCTGTCCAGATTTTAAAGGATCTTTTCTATGTGAGCTTTCACAAAACCTACTCAGAGCATCCCAGGATGTTACGAGCAAACTGTTCTACCTGTCTGGATCTTGATAGAGCATCCCAGGATGTTACGAGCACACCGCTCTACCTATTCGGATTTTAAAGGATCTTTTCTATGCGAAACTGTAGCAAAACCTACTCAGAGCATCCCAGGATGTTACGAGCACACCGCTCTACCTGTCCGGATCTTGATAGAGCAACCCAGGCTGTTACGAGCACACTGCTCTACCTGTCCAATTTTTAAAGGATATTTTCTATGCTACCTGCACAACCTGTCCATGGCCACAGAGTATCAAACCGATACTCACCATACATCATCCTAATGTACATCATCACATGATCAACCTGATCATCATCATAGCATCAACCTGATGCATATCATCTGGAGCAACATCTTGAAGCTCGTCATTTGTGATCATCCTAATCATCATCATAGCATCAACCTGATGCATATCATCTGGAGCAACATCCTGAAGCTCGTCATCTGTGATCATCCTGATCATCATCATAGCATCAACCTGATGCATATCATCTGGAGCAACATCTTGAAGCTCATCATCTATGATCATCCTGATCACCATCTGATGCATACAAAGTATCTACCTGATACATATCATCATACATGATCTACCTGATCATACAGTGCATCCTCCTGATACATACATCAGTACATGATCTACCTGATCATACAATGCATCCACCTGATACATACATAAGTATATGATCTACCTGATCATACAATGCATCCACCTGATACATACATACATGATCCACCCGATCATATCAAGCATCCAACATGATGCATATACAAATACATGATCCAACTGATCATATCAAGCATCCAACATGATGCATATACAAATACATGATCCAACTGATCATATCAAGCATCCAACATGATGCATATACGGAGCAGTAACTGAAACATCGTCCTGATGCTCATCATCCAGCACTTACATCCACAGCCATGGGAAGGATCCTTCTCTCACCATGCTTGGAATGGCTCTAGCAGATGTGTCCATCACTTCTTCCTCGAAGTGTCATCGATCTGAAGGACGCCAAGCTTCTCTCTGAAGTACTCGAACTTCACTCTGGATAGTGGCTTCGTCAGCACATTTGCAACCTCCTCATCCATCGCAACATAAAGGAGCTTCACTACTCCTCTCTGCACCATATCCTTGATATAGTGATATTTGATCTCAATGTGTTTCGACCTGTCGTGGAACACGAGGTTCTCAAACAACTTCACACAACTCTGGTTGTCACAAAAAATACCAGTAGCTTCCAGCGGGAGATCAAATAACTCAGACAGTAGCTTCTGGAGCCATACTACCTCACAACTAGCCAAACATGCTACAACATACTTAGCCTCGGCTGTACTCAGTGCTAAACCAAGAGATCACACCTGATCCCATACTGAAGCAACACCCAGATGTGCTCTTCCTATCTGCAGCACTGCCTGCCCAATCTAAATCAACATAACCTTGCAGGTTAAACTTTTGATTTGCATCATACTTGAGCCCATAATCAGCTGTACCCTTCAGGTATATCAGAATATGCTTTACAGCAACCAGGTGAACACTTCTGGGATCTATCAGGAACTGGATCAATGTGTTCACCGCAAAGCAAATATCTGGTCTCATGTTCGTCAGGTACATCAAGGACCCAATCATCTGACGATACATTGTGACATCAACCGGATCAGATGAAGCATCACACAGAAGCTTCAGGTTCGATGCCATAGGTGTGGCCATGTCCTTGCAGTCCATTATCCCGAACCTCTTCAGGATCTCTACTGCATACTTCCCTTGTCCAAGGAAGATTCCATCTGCACTCTGCCACACCTCCATGCCTAGAAAGTAGTGCATCATCCACAACTTCTTCATATTGAACTTGGCAGCAAGCTTCTGCTGCGTGTCGACAATCAATCTATCCTCACCTGTAACAAACAGGTCATCCACATACAAAAGTAGTATCACTGGATTGCCTTCCTCAACCTTGTAGTAAAGGTTGGAATCCGCTTTACTCTTGGTAAAGCCCAAACTGGATAGAAAGCTGTCTATCCTACCATACCAAGTTCTGCACATATATGACTTCCCGTCATGTGTCTCAAAACCAAGTGGCTGCTCCACATACACTTCCTCTTCGACTACACCATTCAAGAAAGCTGTCTGGTGTATCTTCCATTTCATCACTGCAGCCAGAGCAAGCACTGATCTGATGGAAGTGTGCCTAGCTATAGGTGTAGAAGTCTCTTCATACTCAATCCCTTTTTCTGGGAGAAGCCACAAGCTACAAACCTCGCTTTGTGTTTCTCCATGCTACCATCTGTAGCATGCTTGATCTTATAGATCCATTTCTAAGTCACAACAGACTTCCCTTCAGGTCTTGGGACTGCATCCCAAACATCATTCTCCATGATCGACTGGTGCTCCTCGATCATGGCATTCTTCCCGAATCCTGGGAACTTCAATATATTCAATATCTTCAATATTCAACTTTGTTGCTGAAACAAATGTTGTAGTCCTTCTTTTGTAGGTGCTCGTATACGATCTTTCCTACAAAACAAGTTAAATTGCATGATTAGAAACTTCTCATAGTTTTTCAGAACAAATTCTTACACATAAAGAAATATGTCATACAGTCATGCAATTATTTTAGCCAATGCTTCAATACAACATTTATCCATATCACGTAACTTTCTAGATGCCTTCCAATCTCTACCAAAACATTGTTAAGAGTTTGCACTACTCCCAACATGTCAGCAAAGAGGTTTCATTCTAGATAAGTAGCAATGGAATGTTGTACAATGCCATAGGCCACTTACCCATTACATGCATATTAGTAGTATGTTGTTCATTAATGCAATTATTCTAATATGCCAAAATACACAACCTAATTCTAGGAACATCAGTATATACATCATTGAACAATATTATTTAAACAATCAAATATGCAAGAAATGATAATTCAAATACTTATCTTTGTTTGGTTGTTGGGTGGACTCCCTCTGAATATCTGCATTCTTGCAGAAACTACTGGAGTGTCCTCCCTCTTGATCTTTGCTTCCTGGATTACCTGTCCTTGAACTTATATCCATCCTTGATCACTATGCATGCTTACAAGTATCATTATTGTGATATCCTCGATATCTCATACATAATCATACATTTATTAGTATATTCTCAATACTATCAAAACACAATAATCTTAAACATGTATAGTCATGATCATTTCAAACACAGATAATAAGCATTAGCATTCAATGTTTTAAGGAAGACTTCTCTTACTCCTGCATATTCATATTTGACCAAAAAACTTTTCTTGTTAGTCATATCATCAATCAAGGTAAGAGACATAATATGCATAAACCTGTGATTACTCAAACCTATACTTTCATGACTCTTCTGGTTAGTCATATCATCAATTAAGGTAAGAAACATAATATGCATAAACCCATGATTATTCAAACCTATGAATAATAATTATCAATCATGCCATGTATGCTTTACACAAGGTAGGATTCTAACTTGATATAGGAAAAACATACCTGGATTAATATGTTAGTTGGTTATTGTCTAACATACCCACATGATGTCTTCTTGTTCTCTTAAGTGACTTGTGCTAGTAACTTGCATATCTCATAGGTTAACCAAGTTATACATACCTCGTAAGTAGATCTTCTATGTGATCCATGGAAATGGATGAACCTTTGTCTTCATGTCACCATGGTCACATGTTCTTGAACTAGAACATGATTTGTCTTTCTTGATGTACCTTTCATGTTAGTGAACAACATAAACCTCATACAACATCACAATGCATTAGTACAATCATAAGTGTCAAAACCTTAATCAATGAATATCTTCTATCATGTATTCATAATTTTATTAAGGTGATACGACAAGTCTAGTGATTAATCAAGATTGTACTAACCGTAATGACATGAAGACAAATATATCATAAACTTAACCACGAACAGAATTCGAAACATACCTATAAGTCATACATGTAGAGATTGCTTGTAATCTTCTTATGTAAGGCCTTAGCCTCATCTCCCTCTGAAACAAGAACTTCTTCACTTATGCAAGTGACCAATCCATTCTCTTCTAGGATTAACCCAATCCACTTGATTTGCAGGAACTACATCTGGAGCTGGATTAGGGCTTGTCAGAGAAACCCTAAAAATTCAAACTTTGAATTTGAAACTTCTGAAAGGATAGAAAGATGCGCCTTGATGAGCTGATCAAGCCGGTATACTCAGAACTTGAAAACTGCAAAGTTTCACCCCTCAAATTTTCCTTTGAAACTTCTGGATTCACTAGACATGACCCCAAACTAGGGTTTGATAAAGCCCACTCTTCCTCCCAATCAAAAGGTTCGATCCGAAGCTCTACGCTTCTATTTTTCTGAGGAGCTTCCAGCTGTGGCCACAGATTTAAAAAATTCCCATTTTTGTAGAAGCCCTAATTTTCCACTTTTTCGATCAAAGTCCCGAACTAGGGTCTGATCAAGCCCAGCCTTCTGTCCAACCAAAGAATCTGATATTGGTCTCTAAATTTTGATTTTGATGAGTAGCATTCAGCCGTGGTCTCCGATTACAAAAAATTTCAACTTTCTTCGAAACTCTAATTCTCGGAGCCATGAATGAAGGTGCTCAAAAATAATTCTGTTTTGACATAAATATGTACTTGATTGTTTCTGTTGTAACTCTGAAATTTCCAATCCACAGGGTATGAAACTTCTACCCATGGTATCCCGACCTGTCATCTTTCCAACCCCATACTTCTTCCCTCAATTGGATTCTCTGAGAGAGAGTTATGCGAAGTGTCGCAACATGACCTATTTATGGGATAAAATTGGAGATCGAACTTGTACGGCGTGCCACGTGTCACTGGTTCAGTTTCGGCCTCTGCAAAAGTTACCTGAGAAATTAAAGTTCGTGCACTACTTGTCACGTTTTACAAAATTTCATTTGGAGCTTCCTAGCCTAAGTTATGACCTTTTTTCCTAGGTCACCTATTTATGACTCAGATCTGGAAGAGGCAGAAACCCTAGATTGTACAGATCATAAAACACAAAGTACAATGAATTAGAAGTTTTCCTTTGGACACAAGGTACCCGGGGATCTTATCTTCGACAAGTTTCAGATCCTAAAACTTCTCCAAAATGGATTTAGAGTGAAAGTTCTATGATGACTGGTTTTTGCTATATCAAGCCCTAGCATCGCAAGTGCAACAAGTGTCATACATGCCATATCATGCCTTCTTTCAGGATAGCTATGATACCATGTTAGTTTTTCAGAATCTACTTCAATCTGATCTAGGATCTTAACTGAGAGAACAACATGTACAACATATCTACAACATATCAATCATGGACACAATAATGCAAGCACACAAGAGACACGGAGTTTACTTGGGGAAAACCATAAAGGTGAAAAACCCCAATAGCTTCCTCATAGATAGATAGAGCAATGATACAACCCAAGCATAAGAGATAGACATCTCCTAGCAGCAGTTTCTCCTCCTCCACAAGTGCGCCACTCTCCAAAGAGTGTGTGAGAGAATAGAATGATGAAATAGAGTGCCTCTCGCACTCTATTTATACTTGACTTGACTTGCCTAATAACCTTTACTAGGTCGGCCTCAACTTAACCACATAACACAAAGATGACTAGGCCGACACCCAATAGGGTGGTCTAATAACCCTTTGACCCACATGACTTATATAGGGCCGACCCCAACAAGGTGGCCTAATAACCCATCAAGTATAAGTTACGACACTTACAATATAAATGACGACACTTCCGTATAGAGGAATAATAACATCTCTATAGGAATACAAACACTTCCATATAGAGGAATAATACCATCTCTATAGGAGTACAATATACATATATGAAATACATGGGTGAAATACATTCCGAAGTTACATATACATCAACAGTGGGAGGTGGGAGAGTGACGATGGATTCCACCTTTAGGGGATCAATGCGGATCTCGTCTTTATAAACAATGAAACCTAGGATGTGTCCAGACTCGACGTAGAATATGCACTTGTGAGGGTTTAGACGAATATTATACTGTTAGGATATTCCTATACTCCATCCTAGTCCCACCAGTATTTTGATCATTTACATTTTCAGTCATGCATGCACTTTTAGGGTTTGCATGCATTCCTGTCATCAGTCCAGCACATAGCCCTCAGTTAGCCAGCCCCCAGGAGCTTCTCACTATTCAGTTTTAGCCCTCTAGTTGCTTAATGCACCCTTCTTCCTTGATTTTAGGAAGCAACTCGCCCTTCTTCACCTACCAGTCCAGTTGTCTCCAGTTACACTCAGTTACACTCAGTTACAGTCAGTTACACTTAGTTACACTGAGTTACACTTAGTTTGACTGATGGTTGACAATTACTTGAGCATTGATGACTCCACTGATGATGATGAAGACTTCCAGTTGTGCTCCAATGATCATGAGGACACCTAGTTGTGCTCTGATGACACTCTATTGATCTTATGATCACTCTGAGAGGCTAATTCGAATTACCACCTTGGGCATTCGAATCCTCTCTACCATTGTACTATTTATTTGTCCATATTGTGATTAATTAACTAGTGTGTGTGAAGTATTATTGCTTCTATCTGAGTTCTACTGTACCATATTATTCTGTTGCTCATTATACTGTATTGTTCACTCTTCTTCTATTTTCCTACTTAATCATAATTACTATTGTGAGGTATACATCATCTCTTAGATTTGCTGTGAGGATTTTCACATGGTATCAGAGCATGTTGAGAGTATTGTTTATCTCCATTCTTGAGAGTTTTTTGTAGGTTATTACCAAGATTTCGAGTGCAGCAGTTGCAATAGTTTCTGCATCTTTGCAGCAGTATTCTCTATTGTTTTTTTGCAGGTCTTCTACAGCTTCAATGTATCCAGAATTAGAAGAAATCACTCCTCTTTCTCTATTCAACTATGATGATTGGAAACCAAAAATAATAGCATATTTGAAGAGCCATGATATTTTTGATTGTTATTTTGAAAGAGAGTTCGAATCCTCTGAAGAGAAGATTGACTGGTTGAATAAAGGTGACATGCACATTGGAAGAATGAAGCTTACTATGCCGGATTACATATTGTTCCCAATCATTATTTATATTGAAACTCCAAAAGAGTTATGGGCTCACCTAGATGAAAAATTTGGCAGAAAGAATGAAGGACTTGGTCCTAACCCATTCGAAATCAAGCAAAGTGATGCATTCCCTCCCCTTGATGGTCTCTCAGATCATGAACCAGTATCATCTCATATTGAAGTTGTTGACAAAGAACTTGCAGATTCTCCACTCATGCTCCAACTTTCTTCTCTTTCTGTGCCAGCTCACACTCTAGATATTGCAAAAGGTCCTAAATCCTCTCTTGCACCAGAGTTTGTTGGTTTGCATCATGATCACATGATTATTTCGGAGGTAAAATCAACTATTGGAGGTAATGCATTCGCTCCTCTCAAGCAATCATCTCTTTTATTCTACTATATGATCATTAATTCATGCTTTCAGAAGGTTATTGAAGATTATGGCCATTGCCATTCGCTTGGGATAAATTCTCATGCAATTACTGGTTTTCATCTCACCTCTCATGGTTCAAAGGAAATCTGAAGAAACCATGATTCAAGTCTTGGATCTAATTTGGATTCTAAGCAATTACTGCTTGGGATAATTTCTCATGCATATGATAGTTTTGATCTCACCCCTGCTGGTTCAAAGGAGATCTCAAGAAACTGTCTTTTAAGTCTTAAATCTGATTTTGATTTCAAGCAAGCATGTAATAGTTATTTTTGGCATAATCTCACCCATGGTGGTTCGAAGGAGAAGACAAAAGACTATATACACTTTCACAGATTTGATCCTACCTCAACTGATTCGAATCACAGGTTCAAGGATCATTCTCATACTATTGGATTTGTTCTCATCACATTCGATTTGAAGAGAAAGTACAAGCACATGCTTTTTGAGCATGATCCACTTCTTCCCAAGAAGAAGATACCTCCAGACATATGACCAAGCATCACACCTGCTTGAGTTTGGAGCATTTATTTTTGTGTGTGCCTTACAGTCTGTTTTTGAGGAGGGGGTATGTTTCCCATGAAATTTTTCCCACTTCCTTGGTTTATTGACTGTTATTATTCATTGTATTGGGTGACCTTTGGTCTTAGTTACCAGGGCCCAGGATGGATTAAGGGGGGGTGTTAGGATATTCCTATACTCCATCCTAGTCCCACCAGTATTTTGATCATTTACATTTTCAGTCATGAATGCACTTTTAGGGTTTGCATGCATTTTTCATGCATTCCAGTCATCAGTCCAACACCTAGCCCTCAGTTATCCAGTGCCCAGGAGCTTCTCACTATTCAGTTTTAGCCCTCCAATTGCTTAATGCACCCTTCTTCCTTGATTTTAGGAAGCAACTCACCCTTCTTCACCTACCAGTCTAGTTGTCTTCAGTTACACTCAGTTACACTTAGTTACACTGAGTTACACTAAGTTACACTGAGTTACAGTCAGTTACACTTAGTTACACTGAGTTACACTTAGTTTGACTGATGGTTGACAGTTACTTGAGCATTGATGACTCCACTGATGATGATGAAGACTTCCAGTTGTGCTCCGATGATCATGAGGACACCTAGTTGTGCTCCGATGACACTCTATTGATCTTATGATCACTCTGAGAGGCTAATTCGAATTGCCACCTTGGGCATTCGAATCCTCTCTACCATCGTACTATTTATTTGTCCATATTGTGATTAATTAACTAGTGTGTGTGAAGTATTATTGCTTCTATCTGAGTTCTACTGTACCATATTATTCAGTTGCTCATTATACTGTATTGTTCACTCTTCTTCTATTTTCTTGCTTAATCATAATTACTCTTGTGAGGTATACATCATCTCTTAGATCTGCTATGAGGATTTTCACATATACCGTCTACATCTGAGGGATACGGTCGTCAGATGATCTATGTGGAACTCACGACGATTTGAATGAGTAGGGAGATCGTCGAGATATGGCTCCACAAAGTCCTTCATGTTGTTAGGGATTTTACCTTATAGTCGGGGATGGAGACTATCAACATACAAGGGGTGTAATATGGACATATAAAGTTCTACACATACATTTACTCAAGCAAATAAGTTAGAGGTTAGAAAGTCATGGAACTTATCCTAAAGTTTGATCCTAGCTTTCCTCCTTTTCTCTTCAATGTATTAACCTGCAAAACAACCCTAGACCTTCCTCATACCAATTTGATTACATATAAATAAATTGACATTAATAATAGCACGAAACATCAATTAATAATAAAATTTACAACATATAACACAGATTATGTTGGGAAAGGAAGAATGTCTACATTTATTAATCAATGAATGAAGCAAGTACAAATTACACCTGACTTATGTATGAGGCACCTTCGTAACCACGACCTGGGCTCCTGCTCCTCTCTCTTGACTTAGAATTTCTTCAGCATAACAATAGCTCTTGAATTGGTGGTGCCTTTCTCATGCCTCTCCCTTGTATTTATGCCAAGATAGGGAGGATTGGTTCGAAAGGTAGTTGAGTTGGGAAGTTGTGGAAGTTAGAATACCTGACTCAACTAATCCCAATTCGTGTTTTTAATATATTTTTTCAAGTTTCCTTATGATAACCGCGACTGTTGGAAATACAAACTTGCGAGTGACTCACAATATGTGGGATCAACAACTCATGAGTGCAGCTTTTCTGTGATGTATCAACTTAGTGTTTGGCACAAAAACTCGAATTTTCTCAATTTTGATCAAAACAAGGGCTAGGGAAGCTAGAACTGCTGTAGATGGAAAAGGTAAAAGGTTAAGGATGGATAAAGGGTTCTGATATGGATTTATACCTCTGCACAATGTAATGAGACCATTTATGTTTCAAACATCAGCAGGCTAAAGTCTACTCCAATGCTCCTAGGGTTCTCAGCATATGCAGACTACTATGGGTAGGGAAATTTACTGAGGATTGGAAAAGGGTGTTGTGGACATAAGAAAGGATGATAATCATTCATTTACAGTCATTGATTCATATAATAACATTCCAAAAATTATTATTCATATCCGATCAAGTATAATAACAAAACTAGTAATTTGGCAATTCGGGACAGCTCAACTGGGTAGATTTATGGACTTCCAGAAAATGCTCAAAGGCACTCTAAATTCTGAAAAAATGGTTGGATCATGACATGATATGTATTAGCTAACTACAGGAACTGGAATGAATTCAATTGGATCTTTATTCATCAATTTATGAACCATTCATTGGAAGCTAGTCAAAATCTAGCTAAATCTAGCAGGGGTGCATAATTTAGAGAATAATTCAGAGTTCTGTAAATTGTATTGAAGTGACTGATGTCAGAACTTTAAATACTTTGTTATGAAATTAGTAGTGGGCCAAAATTCCTATCAGAAGATGAAGGAAGAGTCTCTCCTCTTGGACATAAGAAAATAGTTGTAGAATAGAAGGAGGAGGGAGGATTCGATTCTTGTGTTTGGAGAAGATGGTTCAAAACTCATGTTTCAAACTGGGAAGATTTAATACTTTGTTATAACATCAGGAACAGGCCAATATGCCTCTCAGAAGTTGAAGGAAGAATATCCCCTCTTGCACATAAGAAACTAGCTGTAGAATAGAGAGAGGATGGAGGATTCAATCTCTAACTTGATGAAGATAGCTCTGAACTTTTGATTTCGACTTGGTAAGCTTCAATACTTGCAAATAATCTAAGTGACAATGGATGGATTCCATCATCCTCTCACAGAAAGTTGGGGCACATCTCCCATGCTTGACTAGGGGCACACCTCCCAAGTCTTGGATGCACAATGCATTCATAAAATTCCTTACACTAGCAAAATATGTGAAAGGGAGTTGCTTGTATTCTTTTATAGAATTTTGGGTGACCTGCTGAGAAAGTTACTTGGCTTGTTGACCTGTGAGAATAGGTCACCTATGAGTGGGTAACCTTCTTTGATTGTTTGCTTGTTTTGCTTGGCTTTTCTTACTTTCCACTTTTTTGACTTTCCTTCCTTTTCTAAACTTTCCTTCTTTCAAAACTTTCCTTATTTTCCAACTTGCCTGCTTTTTTTTGGATTTATGCTGCTTTTCCTGAAATAAGCCTCTTTTCACCATTTTAGCAACATTTTTGGACTCTAGTGTTTACTTGACTTCTACCCCAAGTAATTCCTCCAACCTTATCCACCAATTCGAATTAGTGGGTCATGTTCTCCATTTATTCAACATAATAAATAAAAATATTAATTGCATCAATAATTAATAAATGATCCATTAATTATTTATTCCAAGTGGGTAGCAACTATAGATAAAATTAAATGCACTCTCCTAAATAATTAATTGCCTGGAATACAAAATTTAACCTCATGGTTATGCAGCTGCCTCCTCAACACAAGGGTTAAGTTGGGTTAGGAACTTATTCCAATGATCAATTTTGTGGGGACATGACAATCCTCCCCTCCCAAGATTGCTTGTCCTCAAGAAAAATATCCCAAGAGGTACATCATGCTTTTGATGCACTACTCTGATCATAATTGTCTCTCCAAGAAAATATTCACCACATTTGTAACTGAACATGCCTACCTCTATCCAAGTGAAGCAACTGGAAAGTGTGCCCGGATCCCATAAGAATATCAGAAATGCAAAGATACCACTACTATGTAAACTATAAGTCCATCCAAGGAGGTATTCCCCATGTAGGAAACTGAAACCAAGTGCAACGTAGCTGAACTGGTGCAAAAGAGGGTTGGCTTGCTCCATCTTGCAACCATGCAAACAACTACTCCAAGGAAAAAGAATGCTAGGATCCCATTGCTTGTATGGAACCCCTAGGATCGGAATACCATCCAAGAAAATAATTTAAGCAAAAGAGTGCCTGGATCCCACTGCTTCAACTGCAAGTTCCCAAGTTGCAGTGACATGTGTGAAAAACTATCACCCCATGGAATATCAGGATTCCACTGATCATGCTGCATCTTCCCAAACATTAGTAACAAGAAAAAATCAGCATCATATGAAATGTGGGGAAAGATGAAAACATCATACCACCATATTGAAAAATCATGCTTTCCAATGCAACCTTGAAGCTTTGAGGGCCCCTCAATCAAGATATGCAACTCTCCATGGTAGGACCCAATCAAGGAGAGAGTATGCATCACCAAATATGCCTCCCAAGAGTGAGTCTGAACCTCATCAATACTTTCCACTCCATCAAGAAGGTTCTCATATTCCGAATTCACATAAGAATAAAAAATGTCATCACTGTAGCTCAAATGACAAGGGTGGAAGTCCCTTATCCAATCATGAGAAAGATAGGCATCATATAAACAAAAATGACTTGTTATCCGCTTGTTAGCACTTAGATTTTATTCCGGTTGTAAGAAAATAAGACCTAAGGTAACCTATTTCAAACCAAGCTTTAGGTAGAAGAACTAGCCATTTTCTCTACCAGAGAGGGCTCTCTCAGGATATATATATGAAGGCTAAAATATATAAAGGTTTCCTTAAAACTTCTCAAAGGATATTTTCTGGTCGAAAAGGTAAACAAGAAACATTGGGCATGGAGTCAAAGCTTTCAGAATGTATAGTAAACCAGCAAGAGATTTTCACCATATAGATTTTCACAGAGGCAAGATAGTAATCATGTTACAGTAAATTTGATTTTTCAGGCGATATAGAAAGAAGTAAAGACATTCCATCAACAACAGGTATCTATCCAGGATAAATCTATTGTCAACTTTGGAGAATAAAATGGATATTTAAATGCAGATAAAATGAGGCATAACCAGTATGAATCTCAAGTTATTTCAAATGCTCATTTAAATATAGAAGAAAAACACCATGGGAGATATAACGAAGAAGATAACATGCACATATAAGGATAAGGAAAATAACAGACTGCAAGACTGATTAACTCATGAATCTCTGTATCAAAGGATAGGTATCATCACTGTACTGCCTTTATTTCAAAAATAAACTTCAAAACATACTTGTTTCTCAAAAATTTTCCAACCCTTTCAACAATGACCTCCATTGTCTTTTATACAAAATTTTCAGAAGAAGCTCCACATAACTGCTTCTTCTAACTAATAATTAAAAATATTTAACTAAAAATAACTGTCTTCGAGTAACCCATAACTGTCTTTCAAATAATATTACAAATTTAAAATAAAAAGTCTTTTTGCCACTTGGCAAGACTTTTGGATATCATCATTTTTGCCACATGGCAAGAATTTCAAATGCATTTAAGTATGAACAGAATATCTGGTCTTTCCGTACTTCTCTACATAATTCCATTGGTCAGCCGTGGGTAGGTCATAACTGGTCATTTCTTTCACCAAGACTCGCATCTCGATATGACCTGCATAAGAAATAGGAAGAAGGTTTGCGCAAGTTGAAATCAACATATTTAAAATTTCAAATTCCCCTGACATTTTCTCCATTAAGATTTTTCCTGTGAGCATGTGATCTATCTGCTGGAATTTTCGGTGATCCATCCTGATATCAAACAATAATCTTTTATAATCATTCTGAGGAATTAATTCATTATCTTCGTTCCAGAAAGATGGGAATCCCTTGTTCACTAACTTGTCAAATTGCTTTTTGAACTGGATTACTTCTTTCCTTATTTCTCCTGCTTTGGCCTCGATGTTTTCAATATGGGAGTATTTGCCCAAGATCCTTCTGGCCCAAGTGATGACAGAAATTCTGTTTGTTATACTCATGGCCGTCAGGTCTGCCTCTGATAAACTGTTTAAAAATGTAATTGCTTTCTGAGCTATTTCTTTCGGCTTTCTGTTTAGGCTTTCCCTGACTGCCTGGCAACTGTTGAAGGCATCTTTGGCTACTTTTTCCTTAACTCTTATATAATCCAGATATGGCCTAATTTTTTCAACTTCTTTAATGATCTAGTCCCATACCATATGTTTACATCCCTGCATAGCAGCTTGTCCTGTTGCATGAGCAGCCAATCCTTTATTATTACTGCTCAATTCCTGATTATTTGCCTGCAAGGTTTTTATTTCTTTTTCTTTTGCTTCATTTTCTTCTTTTAATTTCTGTATTTCTGCCTTCAACAATTTGATTTCATTATCCTTTAAGCTTATTTGTGACATTGCCTGTAAAATCCCATCTACACTATTCTTATCTTCTTCTGGGCCTGCCTGTACTTGCTGCTGACTGTTCTCTGCTAGTTGTTTTCTCACTGTTGCCAACTGTTCTTCCAAAAGGAACCTTTCTTTTTCCCAGTAGTCCTTTTCATCAGACAGCTTTAACAATTTAGCTGTGACATCATTGACTTCGTTAGCTAACTCTTCTTTCTCTTTTTCTAATATAGTCAATTCTGCACCTTGAATGAGTACAGCATCTGGGATTTTCAACTTTCGTCTCAATGTTAAAATCATTTCTTCTTTCTCCTGGAGCAATTTGGTAGCTGCAGCTCCATCTTTATTAGTTAAGTCCATTTGCAGTTTCTTAATTTGATGTTGTCGAGACTTATTCTCTGCCTTTTCTTGCCTCAACTGATTATTTATTTTTTCTACTGAATTCTTTAGTTTGTTTGCTCTCAATGTGGCCCCCAAATAGTCTGAGTATATAACCTCTCCAGCTTGTCTATGTAACAAAATTTTGTCAGGGGCATTTATCTTCGACAAATCTACACTCATCTCTGAGATCTTGTCTTTGGTCACAACTGAAAATTTTAAAGAATTTTCTTTGATGTTCCTGCTGGTGAACAAGCTCACTTCATTGTTTGATATATTTCTGACCTTTGGAAACAATAAACTTGTTTGTTTCGCAGATTCCTGTTTGTTTTTACTATGTTCATTAAATACATCCATGAAATTTTTAGGTCTATTTACATCATCCCCTACAGAGGTCTCTTCAATATTGTATTCCCTCACTGTAACCTCGGGTATTTCATTTTCAGTAGCTTTTGCTTCTTCTGAAATGGTTGTCAATTCCTGTGACTCATCAGTTTTCAATCGTTTTCCTTTTTCTGTCTCTTCATCATCAATAATCATAATGTCCTGTATAGGTCTTTTGGACCCTACTAATGCAGTATTGATTTCGCTTTCTGTTTCTGCCATTGATTCCTCCAATGACCTTTCTATGTCGGCCTTGTCTGGGATAATTTCTTCTTTGTATTCGAGCCAGTTGGCTCTGTCTGCCATCCCTTCAACAGTTTGATGATTCAGAGCCTTAATACGGTGTTCAATTCTTCTTTTGGATATGATATTTAATGGGTCATATTCCAATGCTGCATCTGTCTCGAAATTCATGTCTTTTAACAATTTTTCTATATATACAGCAGCGTTCTTATTCTTTATTGTAAACGGACCTAATGTGAAAGGGTACTTAATGTCCGTTGCTTGTCTGTGGACTAAAAAATTGTTATCTTCTACAATCAATTTCTGTCTCAAAAACTCCAAGGCAAAAATCCTCAAGGTGAGGAATGCTGGTAGCACATAGGGTTTATGCTTGAACCCATACAATCTGATCACTGTACTATCTTTTGATAAAAACCAGTCTCCTGTAGCATACTCTGTATTCAGTTGCATTGATACCCTGCATTTCCGGCAATACTCTAGGCAGACTTTTTCCGAAAATCATCTTAAAGATCGTTGAGAGCATGTAATTGATGAAATTGAAAATATTGTTTTCCAGTGGAGTTGCAAAAACGATCTCTGGGAACTGTAATTCTTCTTGGCTGGATACCATAATCATTTTCATTAAAAATGCTTGAAACCTGAAATGTCTGTGTGTGGAAAAATTGACCATCTGGTCATGCATCCTTTCGGCTATGAAAGCTTCAAAATTTAGTCGGGGAATTTGACTTTCGTCAATTCCCGACTGGACTATACTTATTCTGTACAATAAACTCAATTGGAACTCAGTTATATACAAATCCGAATCTAACCCTAAAACTACGGCTAACAGTGTCAAGACCAATTGGGTATTCTCATTAAAAAGGTTGATATCTAAAGGGTAAGGGAGTTCAGAAAGGCTAGTTTCTGGTCTGAGACACGTCGACAGAAACACTTCCCTATCACTCTGAGAGGCATGGTGAAAATTTTCAATAATTGATACCTCAGAAAAAACTTCAGGGTCGAGGGTTTGGGGCAAATCTATTTCTAGGGCTCTAATCACTTCGGCTGGCTCAATTTTGCAGATGGCTCTAGTTTTCTGACTGTTTAAAACAACTTTTCCTTCCCGTGAATAGTTTTCAGCACACCAGGAGACGAATTCTGGGAAAACAGGAAATTGATCAGGGCAAAAAGCTATTAAAGATGACTGGTGAACTCTATGCGGGTCTATACCCTCTTTTAACAGCTCAGATAACTTCACTTTTATATCGGAAACTGGGAACCTAATAAGGGTATCGAAAACGTCTTCATCTCTGTCTTCTAGGGCATCTTTCGACCTAAAAACGTCTATATCTTGTACAGTCTCCATCTAAATGCTTCTTTTAAACAAATTTCCGTTTAAAGAGAGTGACAGGTCACCAGACCCTACCTGTAAGTGCTTGCTTTTCGCCTTCTGTCGCAATCGCCGGCTTCCACCAGTCTTCGGAGCTCTCTAGGATAACGACACATACAAAATGCCGTTATGTGGACCCCTTTCTTTTTATATAAGCCTTTTTAGACTAACCTCCTTGCACCTTTACGAACGTGGGTCATTTTCAACCATTGATCTTTGAACCATCATTTTGAACCGTCAGATCTTGTCCATCTTTATTGCACCGGCGGTATCCGCGATCGAAAAGGTGGTTTCCTTTTCCGGTTTGCTACCCGCGCGGATGCACCATCTGCTGACACCTGTCGAGGCGGTTTATTCTCCGCGACCGCTTTCCTTTATATTCCGTGCGCATGTTCCTGGCCGCGGATGAAATGCTGGCCGTTGATTTGATTGAAACATGTATTGGCCTTCCGATCCATGCAAAGTATAGTGCCACGTGCTACGGTCTTATCAATTCATTCCTAGTTCGCCACCTGTTAGGTCCCACCTTGCCACGTAAGAGATCTTTCCGCCTTTCTGTAATGGGTGGTTCCGCGCGGTGTTATGGTGGTTTCCGATACCACTTTCTCCAAGCGCGGATGAATGAATGTGGGACACGTGCCTTGGTGGTATTATGTCCGCTACCACCCTCCTCCGTTTGTTGACGATCACTTTGGCGACGCGGGGTTAATATGGACCGTTGATTTGGATCTATGCTATCTCCGCCGACGAAACCTGACCGGGGCTTAATCTTTCCATAAATTTGTTGGCGGACTTTATAAACATGGGTTTTTACAATGTATTTTTTTTATATAAAACCTTTATTTCAACCCTTTTAGAGATGATTCTTTCTCTTAGGACTTTTTATCAAAAATTTCAATTTTCCTTAGACCTGGTGTCAACAACTGGCTCCAACTGGGGATGCTATCCTCCCTGCGAGGTAGCAAAGAACACCGTAGACCAAGTGCCTGATCCATTGGGCCAAATTCAAATTTCAAAAATATATATATATATATATATATATATATATATTTTTTTTTTTGAGATATTTACACTGTACAAGAACTTTCTTTCACTTCCATCTGTTAGGACAAATAATGTTTGAGGTGCCTCCCATTTACTGGCCCCCCAGGATAAAATTCTCCATTGCAATTTTTTAAGATAAAAGCATTTTCTCCTTGGCATCCTGCAATAATATATGGACCTTTCCATAAATGTTCAAACTTTCCATGGTGTTCTTCTTTCCTGGAATCCCATTTCAAAACCAAATCATTTATTTGAAAATCTCTTTCCTTAACTTTTCTGTCAAAAGTCTTTTTCATTTTTTCTTGATGTATTTGGGTCTTGTTATATGCTTTTTCTCTGACTTCATGCAATTCTATCATTTGATTTATTCTTCTTTGCATATGATTTGGTTCTTCATCAACTTCTTGTAACAGTTTCATGACTGGCAATCCTAAAGAGACAGGAAAAACTACTTCTGTACCATATACCAACTGAAAAGGAGAAGTACCAATTGCTCTTTTTGTACTGATTCTGTCTGCCCATAGAGCATATTTCAGTTTGGTGTGCCAAGCCCTCTTATTATCCTCTAACAACTTCTTTATGATTCTCACCAAACTTTTATTTGAAGATTCGGCTAATCCATTTCCTTGTGGATAATAAGCTGTTGAATGATTCAGATGTATATGATATTTATGACAGAAATTTATCATCTTTTTTGACTTGAATGCTGGGGCATTATCTGTCACTATCCTTTTAGGGCAACCAAACCTGGACAAAATATTTTCTTCCAAAAAGTTCATAATCACCGTCTCTGTAGCATTTCTGGTTGGTATGGCCTCAATCCATTTTGTGAAATAATCAGTAGCAGTCAAAATCCACTTGTGTTGTCCTGAAGAATTCGGGTTAATTTCACCAATAAAATCTAACCCCCACTGTTGGAACGGTGCTTCAACTGAAATGGGTTTCAGTGGAAATGGTAATAATTCTCTTTTTCCATCGAAAATTTGACATTCATGACATTTTGTTATTTCTTTATACACATCGGAATACATGCTAGGCCAGTAAAAACCAGCTCTAAGAATTTTGTTCACTGTAGCCTTCCATGAATGATGTCCTCCACACAAACCCTTATGAAATTCCACCATAATATGCTGTGCCTCATTCTCTAAAAGACAATTTAACAATATTCCTCCTGGATCTTTCCAAAACAAATTTCCATCTAATATGCAAAACTTTGCAGCTTTCAGTTTTACTGACCTGGCCCTTGTTTTTTCCATGTCTGCAGGTGCTTGGAGATTCTGTAAGACATATACAATATCTGAGTACCAGGGAGATAAAGAAAAATCTTCAATTATTGGTGACTTTGGAACATCCTCGGAGGAGGTTTCAGCCATAAAATTTATACTGAGGGAATCCAAATTTGTTTCTGTCATCATCTTAGCTAAACCTTGACCTTTTATTAATTTGGTGGGTTTGATGTCTAGGTCATATTCTAGCAATACTGCTATCCATTTTGCTCTTTTCCCTTCAGGATCTGGTTGTGTAAGAATATCTTTTACTGCTGATGATGGAACATGCGCTATTGTATGAGAATGCAAAATATATATTCTGAAATCCTTCAATGCTTTCACCAAAGCATAAGCTTGTTTTTCCATGATGTTGTATTTTAATTCTGCATCTCTCAGAATTTTACTAAAAAATGCAATAGGCTGTTCTATACTCTCTTGATTCTTCTGCAACAGTACCCCAGCCACTGTGTGCTCCGATGCATATGTAAACATAATGAAATCCCTTGTATAGTCTGGACTAATTAATACCGGTGCTTCGGTCAATGCTTTTTTGATGTTGTCAAAGGATTTTCTTGCTTCTTCATTCCATTTGATTTCTCTATCTTTTCTCAACATTTCAGTTATATTTCTTAAAATTTCAGCAAAACTGGGGATGAACCTCCTCAACCAATTTACCCTTCCTATGAATGACTGAATCTCTTTCTTACTTCTAGGAATTCCCACCTTTTGTATTGCAGATACTCTCTCTGGATCAATCTTAATTCCTTCTTTGGATATGATGTGTCCCAATAACCTTCCTTCTTCCATGCAAAAATGTGATTTCTTAGGATTTAAACGAAATTCCAAACCTTCTACATTTTATGAAAACTCTTTCCAAATGTTTCCAGTGATCAGCTGCGTTCTTTGAATAAACAGTGATATCATCCATGTATACCACCACAATTTTGTCCCTTTCATCTGCAAATGCAATATCCATAGCTCTCTGAAATGTTGCTCCTGCATTCATTAGACCAAATGGCATTTTGGCGTACATAAACGTTCCCCAAGGTGTAGTAAAAGCAGTTTTTTCTTGATCTTCTGGATGAACTTTGATTTGATTATAACCTGAAAAACCATCTAGCATTGATATTCTCTCGGCTCCCACAACTTGTTGTAAAACCTAGTCCATTTTAGGGAGTGGATAATTATCTTTCAACGAAGCTCTGTTCAAGTTTCTAAAATCCACACACAGCCTTATTTCTCCATTCTTTTTCCTCACAGGTACTAAATTTGCTAACCACTTGGAAAACCTCAGAGACACAATTATCTTAGCATCAAACAACTTCCTCACCTCTTTTTCTATCACTGGCAGTAGCTTGGGATTTATTCTTCTCAACTTTTGCTTAAAAGGCTTTTCACCTGGTTTAATTGGAATTGTATGTTGTATAACAGAAATATCATATTCCTTTAAATCCTCATAGCTCCAAGCAAAAACATCTGAAAACCTTTTCATTACTTCCACACTTTTATCTTCTTCTTTTCTTGGTAACTTCTTTGAAAGTTTTACTAATTTGGGATCCTTTTCAGAACCCAGATTATAATCCTTCACATCTTCAGGCTTTGGTTCAATCTTTGGATTTTTTACCACATCATTTTTATCAAATAACTTTTCTAAAGGAATTAAACCTCTAGGGATAACATTATTCTTCAGTTGAATAATATCCTTACCTCCGATCTTCTGTTTGAATTTTTCGGCTTCCTCCGGAGAATCCACTTCGTCTGGACCCATCTCATCACCTTCTGCATCAATAGATCTGTAGTGGAACTCATTTGTCATTTCCAAAAAGCGTTTGATCTGTTGGTCATCTTCAAAGACCTGCCAATGCTTGACATTGTCTGGAATAGATGGTCTATGTATGACTTCGATATTATATTCCTTTTTAGAAAAGACGGGAGTTTTGAATGCAGCTCCTGCAGTGGCTAAAGAATCTGCTACAGTGTTGCTAACTCGGGGAATTGAGATAACATCATGTTCATCAAAGAAGTTTTCCAGTAAATCCCACACTTCATTCCTATAGGACCTCATTTTAGGGTGTTTGGTCTGATAAATAGCTTTTACTTGATTTATAACCAATTCAGAATCTCCGAATACCTCAATCTTTTTTGCTTTCAAATCTTTCAACACATTCAATCCCAGAATTAAAGCCTCATACTCTGCAACATTGTTGGTACATTCAAAATTCAATTGGTAAGAAAACATTAAAAATTCTCTGTCAGGTGTAATTATCCATACTCCTGCTCCAGCTCCTTCTCTGCTTCTAGCTCCATCAAAGTGCATTGTCCAAGTACCTTCTTTTCTGATCTTTTCTCTTAACAATTTTTCCTCCTTATTTTCTTTAGGTTCAATTAAATCAATCTTTTCTTTAGATTCAACATCATTGTACAAAATGCAAGACCCCAAATCGGTGTCTAAAGCATAAATGGCATGTTTCTCAGGTTCTTTTAGATCACTTACCAAATAAGAAGCTCTCTTTTCAGTATACAATCTTCTGTGTACCCCCAACACTGTAATAGTAGCGAAAGACATATCCATTTGTAGAGTTCCCTTTAACTTTGAAGCCCACGACCCAGACAATAACATACCAAACTTTGCAGGGATATCAGCAACCACCACATCCATGAGAATACCTTTGGCTGGTATTTTACTGAGATTGACTGTCAAATCTTTAATCAACCCTAAACATTTAACCTTCCTTGAATCAAAAGAAAATAAGTCATCATATGGTCTTGTGATTTCCAATCCCAAAGAATCTACTACAAGTTTAGGCATCAAATTATGAGAAGCTCCGGAATCCAACATACAGTTATGTACCACTTTATCATGAATATCCAAATTCACATAGAAAGGAGAAACTTCTTCCAAACTATTGTCTTCCATTCTTGATCCTAAACAGATATTAGGATTATCATCATCTAACTCCAAAGTGTCTACTTCCACCCGATTTTCTACTTGCATCATCTTGAAAATTTGTTCCTTGTATTCCTTGTTCTTCAGTATTTCATTAAAGGGTACTGAAATCTTGACTTTTGACATTTCATTCTGTATGTTGAAAGGAACCAAACTTTTATCATTTTCTTTCATTGAATCTTTCTTGATATCTGGAATTATCTTGGGTACATCTTCATTTTCCTTTCTATTAGTTTGTGGTTCAGACTGACTTGTAGAAGCTTTATCAACATTTCTTTTTGACTTGCCTATTGGTTCTTTCCCTTTGTCAATTACAACATCTCGGTTCCTCAGATTCATCTTTCTTTGAAGATCATTTATGGCGTTTTGATAACCAATCTGGTATTGATCACTCCCCATCTCCAAACTACAACATTCTCCTTCTGCCATGAACATATCATGCTCCTGTTTAGTCAAATATACTTCTGGATCAGAACTGCCACAATGATGAATATCTCCTTCAGGCATTTCGGCTTCAGATTCTCCAGCAATATAATTCTCAGGAAAAGGAGGTCGGATTTGATCGTCTTCTGCATTCCTTGGGTTTGTCTGTCCTCTCGGTCTTACAGCTGGAACAAAAGGCCTCCTAAAGTTAGGGTTTCTGATTTGAGGTTCTGATGGTTCTTTATTTGGAGTTTTATTGTCCACTACTAATTTTTCTAGCAATTTTTCCATAGTTTTCATCATCGCTTCGAACTTTATATCAGTAGAGGAAGAAGAAGCAGAAGAAGAAGCCACATTTTGATTATCTTCTCTAATTTTCTTTCTATCCATATCTCTATGTCTCATTTTTCCAGAAGCCATCATATTAGCCTCAACTTCTACTGCATCTTTCATCATTATTGCCAAAGTAGTAGATCTTCTTTCTCTTAATGTGCATGAAAAATCACCTTCAAAAGCATCAGCATAATGTAACTTGGCTGCTCCTACTGGAGGTTTTATATTTGTAGGGATTGAATTATAGACTTTCATAAATCTGGCAGAAAACTCCTGAACTGACTCAAACCCTCCTTTTTTCAAATTGTTGTATTGGGTCAATACCTGTGAAGGATTCTTCTGATCTTCCCATCTTTCAATAAAAAGGGTTGTAAAGGCATCATAATTTGCAATAGATCCAGCGGCCAAAGCTCTAAACCATTTTTTCACTTCACCTCTCAAACTTTGGGCAAACAACCTCATTTTAGCATCATCAAAATCTACTTCTTCTAAATCAATAAAATCGCTGAAATTATCAACATGTTGCTGTGCTGTATAATTTCCCTCATTATCAAAAGTAAATATCCTCTGTGCATAATTTTGAGGCAAATCATGTAAAACTGCTGGCAAAACCAAAGGAGCAAATCTGGCAGCCATGGGTGGTGGGTTATAAGGTGCAACTACAGTCGCCTGTTGTCTATTACCCGGTACAGGTATTCTTTGGGCTTTGGATATTTCAGGTGCTTTCCTCTCAGATCTTTGTAAATTTTCCCAAACAGATTTTAAAGAATAGTCCCACAAACTTTGTGGATCAACTTTTGTTTCTCTCAAATCAGAATCTGACTTAGTTCTAAACAAAATCTTTTCACTGGAACCAATATTTTCTTCTTCAAACAAATGTTCTTGCAAAGAAGGAAATATATTTGAAAACTGGGAAATACCTTCTTTCGTCTTGCCTTTGATTTTCTCCGTCTTGAGGAGTTTTTCTGGATTATCTACGCCCGAAAAGAACTGCGAACCGGGATTCCTTCTTGTAGCCACAATGTCTTTCTCAACTTAATCTCAAAACTTCTAAAAATTGTCACAAGTGAAGTCGCCAGGGCAATATCTACAACCAACTTGTTTCAAACTTCCTTGCCCAAGAAATTTGAGCTTTCTTTGTCGTTTCTCCCAGGGAAAATTTCACTTTCGTTCCCCGGCAACGGCGCCAAAATGTTAGCACTTAGATTTTATTCCGGTTGTAAGAAAATAAGACCTAAGGTAACCTATTTCAAACCAAGCTTTAGGTAGAAGAACTAGCCATTTTCTCTACCAGAGAGGGCTCTCTCAGGATATATATATGAAGGCTAAAATATATAAAGGTTTCCTTAAAACTTCTCAAAGGATATTTTCTGGTCGAAAAGGTAAACAAGAAACATTGGGCATGGAGTCAAAGCTTTCAGAATGTATAGTAAACCAGCAAGAGATTTTCACCATATAGATTTTCACAGAGGCAAGATAGTAATCATGTTACAGTAAATTTGATTTTTCAGGCGATATAGAAAGAAGTAAAGACATTCCATCAACAACAGGTATCTATCCAGGATAAATCTATTGTCAACTTTGGAGAATAAAATGGATATTTAAATGCAGATAAAATGAGGCATAACCAGTATGAATCTCAAGTTATTTCAAATGCTCATTTAAATATAGAAGAAAAACACCATGGGAGATATAACGAAGAAGATAACATGCACATATAAGGATAAGGAAAATAACAGACTGCAAGACTGATTAACTCATGAATCTCTGTATCAAAGGATAGGTATCATCACTGTACTGCCTTTATTTCAAAAATAAACTTCAAAACATACTTGTTTCTCAAAAATTTTCCAACCCTTTCAACAATGACCTCCATTGTCTTTTATACAAAATTTTCAGAAGAAGCTCCACATAACTGCTTCTTCTAACTAATAATTAAAAATATTTAACTAAAAATAACTGTCTTCGAGTAACCCATAACTGTCTTTCAAATAATATTACAAATTTAAAATAAAAAGTCTTTTTGCCACTTGGCAAGACTTTTGGATATCATCATTTTTGCCACATGGCAAGAATTTCAAATGCATTTAAGTATGAACAGAATATCTGGTCTTTCCGTACTTCTCTACATAATTCCATTGGTCAGCCGTGGGTAGGTCATAACTGGTCATTTCTTTCACCAAGACTCGCATCTCGATATGACCTGCATAAGAAATAGGAAGAAGGTTTGCGCAAGTTGAAATCAACATATTTAAAATTTCAAATTCCCCTGACATTTTCTCCATTAAGATTTTTCCTGTGAGCATGTGATCTATCTGCTGGAATTTTCGGTGATCCATCCTGATATCAAACAATAATCTTTTATAATCATTCTGAGGAATTAATTCATTATCTTCGTTCCAGAAAGATGGGAATCCCTTGTTCACTAACTTGTCAAATTGCTTTTTGAACTGGATTACTTCTTTCCTTATTTCTCCTGCTTTGGCCTCGATGTTTTCAATATGGGAGTATTTGCCCAAGATCCTTCTGGCCCAAGTGATGACAGAAATTCTGTTTGTTATACTCATGGCCGTCAGGTCTGCCTCTGATAAACTGTTTAAAAATGTAATTGCTTTCTGAGCTATTTCTTTCGGCTTTCTGTTTAGGCTTTCCCTGACTGCCTGGCAACTGTTGAAGGCATCTTTGGCTACTTTTTCCTTAACTCTTATATAATCCAGATACGGCCTAAGTTTTTCAACTTCTTTAATGATCTGGTCCCATACCATATGTTTACATCCCTGCATAGCAGCTTGTCCTGTTGCATGAGCAGCCAATCCTTTATTATTACTGCTCAATTCCTGATTATTTGCCTGCAAGGTTTTTATTTCTTTTTCTTTTGCTTCATTTTCTTCTTTTAATTTCTGTATTTCTGCCTTCAACAATTTGATTTCATTATCCTTTAAGCTTATTTGTGACATTGCCTGTAAAATCCCATCTACACTATTCTTATCTTCTTCTGGGCCTGCCTGTACTTGCTGCTGACTGTTCTCTGCTAGTTGTTTTCTCACTGTTGCCAACTGTTCTTCCAAAAGGAACCTTTCTTTTTCCCAGTAGTCCTTTTCATCAGACAGCTTTAACAATTTAGCTGTGACATCATTGACTTCGTTAGCTAACTCTTCTTTCTCTTTTTCTAATATAGTCAATTCTGCACCTTGAATGAGTACAGCATCTGGGATTTTCAACTTTCGTCTCAATGTTAAAATCATTTCTTCTTTCTCCTGGAGCAATTTGGTAGCTGCAGCTCCATCTTTATTAGTTAAGTCCATTTGCAGTTTCTTAATTTGATGTTGTCGAGACTTATTCTCTGCCTTTTCTTGCCTCAACTGATTATTTAATTTTTCTACTGAATTCTTTAGTTTGTTTGCTCTCAATGTGGCCCCCAAAGAGTCTGAGTATATAACCTCTCCAGCTTGTCTATGTAACAAAATTTTGTCAGGGGCATTTATCTTCGACAAATCTACACTCATCTCTGAGATCTTGTCTTTGGTCACAACTGAAAATTTTAAAGAATTTTCTTTGATGTTCCTGCTGGTGAACAAGCTCACTTCATTGTTTGATATATTTCTGACCTTTGGAAACAATAAACTTGTTTGTTTCGCAGATTCCTGTTTGTTTTTACTATGTTCATTAAATACATCCATGAAATTTTTAGGTCTATTTACATCATCCCCTACAGAGGTCTCTTCAATATTGTATTCCCTCACTGTAACCTCGGGTATTTCATTTTCAGTAGCTTTTGCTTCTTCTGAAATGGTTGTCAATTCCTGTGACTCATCAGTTTTCAATCGTTTTCCTTTTTCTGTCTCTTCATCATCAATAATCATAATGTCCTGTATAGGTCTTTTGGACCCTACTAATGCAGTATTGATTTCGCTTTCTGTTTCTGCCATTGCTTCCTCCAATGACCTTTCTATGTCGGCCTTGTCTGGGATAATTTCTTCTTTGTATTCGAGCCAGTTGGCTCTGTCTGCCATCCCTTCAACAGTTTGATGATTCAGAGCCTTAATACGGTGTTCAATTCTTCTTTTGGATATGATATTTAATGGGTCATATTCCAATGCTGCATCTGTCTCGAAATTCATGTCTTTTAACAATTTTTCTATATATACAGCAGCATTCTTATTCTTTATTGTAAACGGACCTAATGTGAAAGGGTACTTAATGTCCGTTGCTTGTCTGTGGACTAAAAAATTGTTATCTTCTACAATCAATTTCTGTCTCAAAAACTCCAAGGCAAAAATCCTCAAGGTGAGGAATGCTGGTAGCACATAGGGTTTATGCTTGAACCCATACAATCTGATCAATGTACTATCTTTTGATAAAAACCAGTCTCCTGTAGCATACTCTGTATTCAGTTGCATTGATACCTGCATTTCCGGCAATACTCTAGGCAGACTTTTTCCGAAAATCATCTTAAAGATCGTTGAGAGCATGTAATTGATGAAATTGAAAATATTGTTTTCCAGTGGAGTTGCAAAAACGATCTCTGGGAACTGTAATTCTTCTTGGCTGGATACCATAATCATTTTCATTAAAAATGCTTGAAACCTGAAATGTCTGTGTGTGGAAAAATTGACCATCTGGTCATGCATCCTTTCGGCTATGAAAGCTTCAAAATTTAGTCGGGGAATTTGACTTTCGTCAATTCCCGACTGGACTATACTTATTCTGTACAATAAACTCAATTGGAACTCAGTTATATACAAATCCGAATCTAACCCTAAAACTACGGCTAACAGTGTCAAGACCAATTGGGTATTCTCATTAAAAAGGTTGATATCTAAAGGGTAAGGGAGTTCAGAAAGGCTAGTTTCTGGTCTGAGACACGTCGACAGAAACACTTCCCTATCACTCTGAGAGGCATGGTGAAAATTTTCAATAATTGATACCTCAGAAAAAACTTCAGGGTCGAGGGTTTGGGGCAAATCTATTTCTAGGGCTCTAATCACTTCGGCTGGCTCAATTTTGCAGATGGCTCTAGTTTTCTGACTGTTTAAAACAACTTGTCCTTCCCGTGAATAGTTTTCAGCACACCAGGAGACGAATTCTGGGAAAACAGGAAATTGATCAGGGCAAAAAGCTATTAAAGATGACTGGTGAACTCTATGCGGGTCTATACCCTCTTTTAACAGCTCAGATAACTTCACTTTTATATCGGAAACTGGGAACCTAATAAGGGTATCGAAAACGTCTTCATCTCTGTCTTCTAGGGCATCTTTCGACCTAAAAACGTCTATATCTTGTACAGTCTCCATCTAAATGCTTCTTTTAAACAAATTTCCGTTTAAAGAGAGTGACAGGTCACCAGACCCTACCTGTAAGTGCTTGCTTTTCGCCTTCTGTCGCAATCGCCGGCTTCCACCAGTCTTCGGAGCTCTCCAGGATAACGACACATACAAAATGCCGTTATGTGGACCCCTTTCTTTTTATATAAGCCTTTTTAGACTAACCTCCTTGCACCTTTACGAACGTGGGTCATTTTCAACCATTGATCTTTGAACCATAATTTTGAACCGTCAGATCTTGTCCATCTTTATTGCACCGGCGGTATCCGCGATCGAAAAGGTGGTTTCCTTTTCCGGTTTGCTACCCGCGCGGATGCACCATCTGCTGACACCTGTCGAGGCGGTTTATTCTCCGCGACCGCTTTCCTTTATATTCCGTGCGCATGTTCCTGGCCGCGGATGAAATGCTGGCCGTTGATTTGATTGAAACATGTATTGGCCTTCCGATCCATGCAAAGTATAGTGCCACGTGCTACGGTCTTATCAATTCATTCCTAGTTCGCCACCTGTTAGGTCCCACCTTGCCACATAAGAGATCTTTCCGCCTTTCTGTAATGGGTGGTTCCGCGCGGTGTTATGGTGGTTTCCGATACCACTTTCTCCAAGCGCGGATGAATGAATGTGGGACACGTGCCTTGGTGGTATTATGTCCGCTACCACCCTCCTCCGTTTGTTGACGATCACTTTGGCGACGCGGGGTTAATATGGACCGTTGATTTGGATCTATGCTATCTCCGCCGACGAAACCTGACCGGGGCTTAATCTTTCCATAAATTTGTTGGCGGACTTTATAAACATGGGTTTTTACAATGTATTTTTTTTATATAAAACCTTTATTTCAACCCTTTTAGAGATGATTCTTTCTCTTAGGACTTTTTATCAAAAATTTCAATTTTCCTTAGACCTGGTGTCAACACCGCTCATAAGTAAAATATGATGAATACAACGAAAAACCAAAAGTGCAAGAAGACCCAATACCCTTAAGGACATACATCCCCAAGGAAGTAATCTCATGGCTCAACGCTATGCCATAGGAACCAAAAGACAAGCATGTACTATCCCAATGTCTCAACTCTCTGCCACTGGTTCCACTCAAGTGGAAAGAACATGTGCTGCATACCTCCATCAAGTATGTACTCATCCCATCAGTGGATGAACAAACACTTATCAAATCAGGTCCAAGTGCATGTCTCCAATGGCTCAACAAATTCTTTTGTAAGCTTGCTTGCTTAGCTCTCTTCCACCTACCATGAGCAAACCTATTTCTGCTAGGAGACTCCATGTGTGACATGTAATCTTCCACCCAATTCACGAGTGGATGAATGGTATCTAATGGCAGCAATATGTACCTATGTTGCTGATCACAAAACATATCAATGTCAGAGGGATTAAAAATCTTACACATAAATTTTTTACCTCCTAGAGTCTTCAACTTGGTGGTGCATCTATCCATAAATGGACATAACTCTCTGCTACTTAATTCCAATGATATGAAATCAAGATCATGGTTGTTGGTAGGAATGTGAGCCTTTGCCAAACCCCATGTATTTACCATCAAGTCATCCTAAATGACTGTGGGAGCCTCCTGCTCCTCTTGGTGCATTATCAAGAAAAATCCTTTCACCCAATTCTCATCTTCAAGTGATGTGACTGAAACATAAGTTTGGGGTGAAAGAGAATGGATAAAATATTTGTAACAGTGATCCACCAAGCATGTGGATCTATGTACCTTCTCATCATGGGAAAATCCCTCAAATGTGAGACCATGTGTCTCCTCCAAAATTATGCATCTCTCATCATGTGGTAACTCATAATCTCTGTGGAACAAGGCAAGTTCTTGGTTACCTTCTTGCTTGATTTCAGCCCTTTCAAGCACATTCAAATCAACATGCACCTCATGTTCCACCATGACATGATATTTCTCCATAGAAATCTGAAAATCATCAACCAAAAAGGAGGGAATATGAAATCTTAGAAACTCTTGTTGAAGTTGCTCTACTTGCATTTGAGATTCCAAGAGAGTACTTTGAGTACTTCTCAAAGAATCTTGGGTGGATTCCAACTCATATGAGAGATTTTCAAGCTCTTCTTCATTCTTCAATAATAAATCATGATACATTCTTGAAATATCAAACAAATAATCTCTGTCAGAAATCAATTGTGAAAATTTACCTTTGATGTTTGTCATTGACTTCTGAATCTCCTCCAAGTCTTCAATGGAGAGTGGATTTTTCCGTGATGCAGCTCTCCAACAATATTGTGACACTAAAGCAAGAGTGAAATGGAGAATTTCAATGGTATCCTTGAACTTCAATGTGTTCATCTTTAATGTCCCTTCAAGGAAGGATGGTTCATGATGGTGAATATCCCCTTCTTCAATTTTCCTTGGATTAACATCACGAAGCTTATGTGGTGATGGTGAAGTTACTCCTTTTTCCTCACCCATGGCTAAAAATTCATCATCTTCATGCTCCAAGGAAAGTATATTTGCAGCACCTTCACCAAAGTATGAAACTTCATGAGATAGAACGTTCCCTTCTTCAAACTTCATTGGATCACCCTCATAAAATTCAAGCAGTGAAGGTGAAATTGATCCTTGGTTTGCTTCCACTATTGCAAGGACTCCATCATCACAATCAATGGTACTTTGGCTTGCAGCAACATATTCAAATCTGATCTCTATGTCACCATCATAGAGATGTGAGCACCCATTGATATCACCTTGTAGTGACTCATGCTCCTCCAATGGTTCATCTCCATGAATGCCTTCATTGTTAACACCAAAATTTTGAGCCTCCATACCAAAGCACTTAACCATGCCAACCTTCTCATTGTAAGTGGATACCATATCAGAATGAAACAAAGGGATACAAAAATCAGAATTGTGGCAATACCTTTGTATCATGTCTTTCTCTTCATGTGGTGGATCTGTGATGGATTTCCCTTCCACCAAATATTCTGGTTCACATCCAACTGATGTGTGCTCGTCTTCTGCTTCCCGATGAAGCTCAGGAGGTGACTGTAAACCTGATTTATGTTCATCCTTTGGATCAGATCCAAAGTATGTCTTACCACTCCTAAAAACATCATCATCCCTTATAATAATTTTGAGATCACCCGCCAAGAAACTAGGAGTGATTTTACCTTCCACATTGCCAACAACCAGATGTTGGACTGCTAGATATTCAACTGTGCATGGACCTTCTTTATCTTCTTCCGAGGATTTATTTGGTAACTCATCAACCTTATGGCTGATACAAATAGGCTGATTTATATCTTCCTCTTTCTTCTCCTTCATATCAATACCTTCGGTCCTCTTTTCTTCTCTACAACTTAGATCCTTCCTTGATGGCTTGTTGGTCTTCAAGGAATCCACATGTGTTACTATTTTGGATTTATTTGGTAACAAGAATCCCACTTCTTTGCAAACATCATTTTCCATCAATGCAATCTTTGCCTTGTTAAGTCTCAAGTAGGGATCTTTAAATAAGCTTTGGATCTCATGTGTGCAAAACTCTCTGAAAGATATGAGTTCCAAAATCTCATCTCTCAATGCATAGTAAGCTGTGAGGTACTCATAGGGTCTCCTTAACTTCAATTCCTCAAAAATTTCAGACCTTGGATAGTAAAAATATACATCATACCATTGGTCACCATGGTCACCATCATCTCTTTTGAAACTGCTTGAAAATATGCATGATGATTCTTCTTCTTCAACTGCAACTGGCACTAGCCTCATGTCTACAAATTTGAATCGTGATTTGCAATATTTTTTATCAATGAGCTTATTTCTATCCACAGGGGTGGAGGAAAGTGCTCTAATACCACTGTGATGTACCAACTTAGTGTTTGGCACAAAAACTCGAATTTTCTCAATTTTGATCAAAACAAGGACCGGGGAAGCTAGAACTGTTGTAGATGGAAAAGGTAAAAGGTTAAGGATGGATAAAGGGTTATGATATAGATTTATACCTCTGCACAACGTACTGAGACCATTTATGTTTCAAACATCAGTAGGCTGAATTCTACTCCAATGCTCCTAGGGTTCTCAGCATATGCAGACTAGTATGGGTAGGGAAATTTACTGAGGATTGGAAAAGGGTGTTGTGGGAATAAGAGAGGATGATTATCATTCATTTATAGTCATTGATTCATATAATAACATTCCATAAAGTATTATGCATATCCGAGCAAGTATAATAACAAAACTAGTAATTTGGCAATTCGAGATAGCTCAACTGGGTTGATTTATGGACTTCCAAACAATGCTCAAAGGCACTCTAAATTCTGAAACAGTGGTTGGATCATGACATGATATGTATTATCTAACTACAGGAACTATAATGACTTCAATTGGATCTTTATTCATCAATTTATGAACCATTCATTGGAAGCTAGTCAAAATCTAGCTAAATATAGCAGGGGTGCATAATTCAGAGAATAATTCAGAGATATGTAAATTGTATTGAAGTGACTGATATCAAAAATTTACATACTCTATTATTACATCAGTAGTAGGCCAAAATTCCTCTCAGAAGGTGAAGGAAGAGTCTCTCCTCTTGCACATAAGAAAATAGTTGTAGAATAGAAGGAGGAGGGAGGATTCGATTCTTGTCTTTGGAGAAGATAGTTCAGAAATCCTGTTTCGACCTGGGAAGCTTTAATACTATGTTATAACATCAGGAACAAGCCAAGATGTCTCTCATAAGTTGAAGGAAGAATCTCTCCTCTTGCACATAAGAAACTAGCTGTAGAATAGAGAGAGGGTGGAGGATTCGATCTCTGACTTGATGAAGATAGCTCTGAACTTTTGATTTCGACCTGGCAAGCTTCAATACCTGCAAATAAAATCAGTGAAAATGGATGGATGCCATCATCCTCTCACAAAAAGCTGGGGCACATCTCCCATGCGAAACTAGGGGCACACCTCCCAAGTCTTGGATGCACAATGCATTCATAAAATTCCTTACACTAGCAAAAGATGTGAAAGGGAGTTGCTTGTATTTGTTTATATAATTTTGGGTGACTTGCTGATAAAGTTACTTGGCTTGCCAATCTGTGAGAATAGGTCACCAATGAGTGGTTAACCTTCCTTGATTGTTTGCTTGTTTTGCTTGGCTTTTCTTACTTTCCACTTTTCTGACTTTCCTTCCTTTTCTAAACTTTCATTGTTTCAAAACTTTCCTGCTTTTCCAACTTGCCTACTTTTCCCTGGATTTATGTTGCTTTTCCTGAAATAAGCCTCTTTTCACCATTTTAGCAACATTTTTGGACTTTAGTGTTTACTTGACTTCTACCCCAAGTAATTCCTCCAACCTTATCCACCAATTCAAATTAGTGGGTCATGTTCTCCATTTATTCAGCATAATAAATAAAAATATTAATTGCATCAATACTTAATAAATGCTCCATTAATTATTTATTCCAAGTGGGTAGCAACTATAAATAAAATTAAATGCACTCTCCTAAATAATTAATTGCTTGAAATACAAAATTTAACCCCATGGTTATGCAGCTGCCTCCTCAACCCAAGGGTTAGGTTGGGTTAGGAACTTGTTCAAATGATCAATTTTGTGGGGACATGACATTTTCAATTGACACCTGCAGGTTTTCAGTATGGAGACCCTCGAGTGAATCACAAAATGTCAATTATAGGATTCACGACTTTATGGTGAAATAAGTCAGAAAAAAATAAGGTTTTAAGCTGAAGGAGTAAGGGTTCAGCTCCAAATCATCCAAGGTCAAGTCAACTCTTCCATCCATAGTGTCCTTTTGTGTGATCGACAAGGAAATATGATCACGGACAAAGAAGTGCTAATTTGACCGATAAAAGATGCCCCCTAATGTGTGAGGTCAGAGGGAAACGATGGTCGAATTGCATTACAATCTAAAGTTAGAGGAGGAACGAGGAAACCATAGGACGAAGTCACAAAAGTACCTGAATCAAAAGACCAGATCAACGAGCAATTACAATATTGACATCAGGAGATGTTCATGATGATAGAACATAATCTCCAATACATAACTGAAATATGTATATAGCATGGTCATTGATATACAAGAGTGGATCCATGTCAAAATAGGATATCATAGCCATAACAACAAGCTGGATCTATGTCTCATCAAGAGCCAAAAATGAGTGTGGCTTAGTCATCCACAACTTGGGCAATAACAAAATGTAGTAATGCTATCATAGGCCCAAGGTCTTCATCCAAAACACCTCAAGGTACAAATCCTAACCATGTGAATAAATGAACTGAAATTCGAACATGGGGGATACCGTTTGATTACCGGTCATTGATGTATACCGTTAACAAACGCGAGGATGCCCACCGATAATGAAAATGGGACCCAAGGTACCTAGTACATTCTAACAAGTGTGAATAAAGGGTCTCGAAGTCGAACACTTGAAGAATCTATCGAATAGGGGACATTGATGTAATCCCACTATTCAACAGCGAGGGAAATTGCCACTGGTGATTGCAATCCCCAAGGTACTATTCGAAACTCTAAACTTCATTCCCAAAGAAAAATGAGTTGAAGTCGATGGGAAGAAGTACTTTGGAAGGAAGGCCTCAATGCATCCTCCATCATCCAACATGAGGAACACTCAAAAGATTGAGTTGATCTGGAATAGGAATGAATATAAGATGAAACAAACTGACACCAGGGGATGGCCGACACAGGGAGTATCCTTGAACAGTGAACACGACACAAGAGTGACTTAGGAAGCTTTGACACAACGAGAACATGACATAAACCTACAATGCAGGAGACATTAACAGATTCTCCATATGATCAGAAGAGTAACCGATCAGAGGAGTAAACACTCTGAGATCAGGTTCATCCTAAAGTCAAAACTACAACCCAACTGTTTGATAGACTCAAAAGGTGCTTTGTTCAACGATATGACTGACTTGCTACCTTTGAAACGGAAAATATATTGGACACCCTTCCCTTCCCTTTTCTCTTTTTATTAAAGAATATCCTTCTTGTTGGTTTTAATGAGTCCAAGAAAGCAAACTCAATAGTCCTTTTTCATTTTTTAAGCAAGCTCGAAGAAAGAGGGAGAAGACTTCTTGATGGAAGTCCAACCATGTGTAATTTAACGAGTCCATGGGAGGGAAACTCAAGACCTTCTTCATTTTTTAAAGAGTTTGAAGAAGAGATAGATGAATACTCTATAACACTGATCCATGAATTTTAATATCGAGAATGGATCGGTTCATGCTCGCTGGTGTTTTATTTTTTAGGAGTCTGAAAAAATTAAACAATAACTCCATATACCTACTCATGGATTTAGTATTGAGCCCAAGTTGGTATGTGCTCACTAGTGTTTTTTTGTTTTAAGGAGTCTAAAAAATTTAAACAATAACTCCATATACTCACTCGTGGATTTCACATCAAGCACGAGTTAGTGCATGCTCGCTTGGTGTTTTCATATTTCGAGAGTATGTGCTCACCAGTGTTTTCTTGTTTTAAGGAGTCTAAAAAACTTAAACAATAACTCCATATACTCACTCGTGGATTTCACATCAAGCACGAGTTAGTGCATGCTCGCTTGGTGTTTTCATATTTCGAGAGTATGAAAACCCTAAAGAAGTCTCCAAGAGTTCCTTTTTTGTACAGTTAGTCTCCTCTCTTGAAAAAGTGTAAAACAATGAGAGAAGAACTCTTCTAGCCACGTATGACTAGAGTATACCTTTTTCGTAATTAATCCATGAAGGTAAGGAAAAGGGGTAAAATTATACCTAAGTGGATGTACCTTCAATTCCTTTAACGAGTTTGAAGTGAACAAGTATGTTCAGCAATCTTGTTTGTTTTTAAAAAGTCTAACGAGGGCTTAGAAAAGACTTTATAGGCATCAAGGAAACTAAGTTCCATGATCTTGTCAAATGTCGAAATACTGCTGATATCATAGGAACAACCAGATTAGTGACAAATGATATATAACATGATCTAATAAACATTCAAAATGACATGAAATAATTGGAATCATTATACCTAATTGTCATGTCATAAAGAAAGACAAACCTTGTGTAGACCATGGTTGCAAAAAATAGTGAGGATCGTCGCATGTTTTTTACCTAATCACCAAGACTTGGAAAATACATTAGTTGATTAAATAAAATTTAAAATAGAATTGAAACTATAGAGAACTTTTAAAAAGTGGGTAAAAATCAAACTGATCTTTTATAAATAGTTCCAAAACTAAAAACAAAACTCACAAATCATTTGTTGAACCAAAAAGGTGAAACATCCTCTTGCTTCAACCGCTTATTGCGATCACACCGGTCCACCATTCGGTTTTCGTCGTTTGCAAGTAAGTATACCCTTCCTCTACTTTCAGTTCAATGCAATATTTTTTATTTTTTATGGTTAAATTTTGTTTTATTGTGATTTAAAATTTAGGGCACCGTACCCGTGGGTTGCCCTATAGCAATCTCGTGGGCACGAGAAAAGTGCGCGAGTTTTCCATAAGTCATCTCGCGGGTATGCGCTACTGTCTAGTAAGGACAGTCGCGGGTACCACATATTAAAGGTGAAAAACAAAAACTAAAGCAAAAATGATTGGATGAATGCAGGGATGGTACTCACATGGAGGGAGAGGGAACACAAGGACATGGATAGACATGCCATAGGAGATCCATTAACACTGAGTGCATTAAGAAGGTGTGGTTTACTCAATTTTTTCTAAACCACCAGTATGAGGGCACAAACACAACTGCTGGGAATGCTTGTAAACTACTGGGATGTCGACCAAGGGGTATTTGATCTCCAGGGAGCGATCCTTGAACTCACACTTGATGACATATATTTCCTAACAGGTTTGTCCCGAAGAGGGGAAATGGTAAACCTGAAAGGTACATTCCGAGGAGTGGGTACCTTGTCCGTACAGGATTACATCAATGCCTATTTTCTGCTTGGCACTGAGAAGGGTGGCAGTCAAGTTCCTATTGCTTCGATCTCGAGCTTCCCGTTGAAGGTTATCCTGAGTACTTTGAACAAGATTGGGGGAAGCTCTACACAACACTTAGCATCCATGAACTACATGCAGATAGGGGTTGAATGCCTCTGGGGGGTTTTATTTGACTGGTGCTCGGGCCTTCTGGTGAGTATGAGACACCAACTGACCAAGTGCAAAAGAGGAAGGAACAAGAACTTTGGATATGGAAGCATCCTTTGTAGATTTTTCTTTGAGAGGGTTCCTGCCTTGATTCTGGGAATGGACCTACCGCAGCTCAATCCTCGCGAGCCACTAATGACTCGTTGGGGAGATATCTTCTTACGCCAGGGTGGTGGCGAGTCGATACTCTCGTATTCTGATGAGGAATACTTGGCATAGTGGGGCCATTAGGTGCCGGTCTTAGAGCAGTTTCCCTATGCAGGGATGGATTTCTATGGAGATCCTAAGCTTGCTCTTCCTCCAGGAGCAGCCTGGGGAGATATGGTGTTGTCTTGGTTTTGCAACCAAGCTTAGTGCAATGGGAACCTATCAACAAGTGATAGCAGTTTCAAATATTGAAAGCAAAAACAATTATTATAAATCTAAATCTAAACTAAACTAGCATGTGCATATAACAAATAAAATTTTCTGAAAATGATTCAAGAACAACAAATAAAAAGAATGAGTATTGTATTAAGATACCTCAAATGGTGAGGATTTGTGTTGAGCAACTTCCAAGGTGAGTAGCTCCAAGCTCCAAAGGTCTCTTCTCCAAGATAGCTACAATGGTCAAAAGCTCATGAGAGATTTTGACAGCATGAGGATAGGATGATGGATGGATGGAAAGTGAGGAGCCCCTACCACCTTTTTATAGTTTTTGGTGGTGGGGAATACCATTATGGTGTTGAGGAAACCAATGGTATTGACCAACATGGTTTAGGTACCTTTTCCCTCCTTTTTCCTTTTTTGAATATTTTGAATATTTTTATTCCCTTTTTAATATTTTTGGGAATTCTGGACCATTTTTGAGGGTTTTTTATGCTTTTTGAGGAAAAATATTCATTTTGAGTGGAAAAAGGGGTGTATTAAGGTCTTTTGGTGACCTTTTGGTGGCTTTAGAGACTCAAATGGTGAAAAAGTGGACAAATGGGTCATGTGAATAAGGAAATGAGCTAGTGAGCACTTTTTGGGTGTTAACAGATTGCCCCCTGATGTGTGAGGGCAGGAGCTCATCGTATGGCCGATAGACATCATAGTTCTTTTGTCTTTTTTCTGGGGTTTGGAGAAGAGAAGAGACCGATTGGAGACTGGATCCACGGCCCTTGGAAGCTGCAGGAACAAAAAATATTACATGGCCTCAATATGAATGAGGAATAATCTCTGATGATGGACGAGGCGGGCATACCCATGCTCGTATCAAGACATATACATAACAATTAGTCCCAAGAAGGGGGACCTGAATAAAAAATCTGTTGGTACATCATAATGGTCCAAAGGGGACACTATTTTGGGATGTACTCATGATCGCAACATGACTGATCTCAATAACTGATACACTGGAATAAAGTGACAACCGTTCTGAATAAGGTCTCAGAAGGGTTGATGAACTGCTGAAACTGAAGGTGTCCAACATCTGTAGGGCCTGAATGACTTTGAGTCAACTCAGAGGAGTATATGTAACTGTATACTCGAGGGAGTATAAAAATGGGGTACATCTGAATACTGTCGCCATGTGCAACCCGGATATCTATAGAAAAAAGGTAACTGGTTGTTTCCATAGGTAGACTCTCAAATGTGGAAGAGTCAGGTGATATCCGGGGTCTTCAACAAATAACTGAACGGACCAATACCCTGTGCGAGTCCCAACGATGTGATCAAGGTGTTGAAGTCGAGCATGTGAGAAACAACCATTTGGAGAGGCACTGAGGACTCTTCTCGAAATGATTCGTAGGCACTCATCTTAAATGGTGATGAGTCCAAGACACAGGGACCTCTAGGTCTATCCTCTGGAATAAATTTGGTTGTCATCGACAGAGGGAGACCAGCAACTAACAAGGCAATGATGTTTCCTTGATAGTAGCACGAGGTGTAGAACTGAAGTGTGGTAGTACTGATGGTAGGACTGACATACTTGTGGGGATGGGAAGTAACTGGGGTCATTCGGTGGGTAGACTCAAACTTTCTTTGTTCAAAGCATGATGACATGGTTGACCTGGCAGCGTAGGGAACTGACTTGTAGGTGTGGGGATCATAGCTTTTAGGGACTGGAAGGTATGTATTGACTCTGGGGGTCAAGCTGATGGGTGTTGTCGAGGGATTCTTAGGGTGACATACTGCAGAATACTCTAAACAAAGGCGACCAAAATGGGGAAGCTGCCATATGAGTAGACGCAATCTGTTGTGGTGCCGAGAAGCACCATTGGGTCCTTCTTCGTAGTTTTAATGAGCTCCAAGAAGGGATAAAAGTGTGCTCTAAAATAGTACTATCCTGTGGATTTTGTGAGCCCAGGACTGTTCGTGCTCATGGGTGCTTTCATTTTTAAGGAGTCTGAAAACGATAAGAAGACTCTGTAGTGGTTGTGAGTACCGTCTTGTGGGTTTTTACGAGCCCAAAATGGTGATTGCTCGTGGTCGCTTTCATGTTTAGAGAGTCTGAAAGCGGTAAGTGGACTCCATTGGTGTTCTTTTTCGTAAGTTAGTCTCCAAGGCCCGAAAAAGCATAAAATGATGCAAATGGAGAACTCTTCTAGCCGATGTGACTAGAGTATTCCTTTTTCGTAATTAGTCTACAAGGTCCGGAAAAGGGGTAAACTTATACTAGGTAGACGCCCTTTCAGATACGTTTAGCGAGCATGAAAGGAAGCAAGGTTGCTCGACGATCTTTTCATTGTTTTAGGAGTTAGAAAAGAGCTTAACAGAAACTCCCTAAGTGCCTTTTTCGTAAAAGGGATTGCTCGGCCCGAAAAAGGGGTAAAATTATACCGAACAAAAAAGGGATTGATGAGAGTGAGAAAAGGTCTCAAACATCATCATGTGTGTGGAATACTGAATCAGGTGACATAAATATTGTCAAAGAGGGGCAACAGCCAATGTGGCACGCAAACCGAGGTGATGAGTGGCATTTTGAAAAAGTGCCCAAAAATTATGGGGTGAGATTGAGAAATGATCTCAAGCATCATCACGAGCGCGAAAAACTGAATCCGGCGACATAAGACCTGTAAAAAATGGGCGACGACCGATGTGGCACGTAAATAAAGGCGACGAGGGGGCATGGGAAAAATGCCCAAAAAATCTGGGCGTGAGAGCGAGAAATGATCTCAAGCATCATCACGAGCGCGGAAAACTGAATTCGGAGATATAAGACTTGTCAAAAATGGATGACGGTCGATGTGGCACGTAAACCAAGGCGACGAGGGGGGTATGGGAAAAATGTCCAAAAAATCTAGGCATGAGAGCGAGAAATGATCTCAAGCATCATCACGAGCGTGGAAAACTGAATCTGGCGATATAAGACTTGTCAAAAATGGACGACGGTCGATGTGGCATGCAAACCGAGGCGACAAGGTGTGATGTCACGATGTCGATAAAGGTTCTGGTGAGAGCGAGAAATGATCTCAAGCATCATCACGGGCACGGAAATATGAATTCGGCGTGCAAATGCTGCGAAAAATGAAGGTCATAAGGATTCCAGAATGGTCAAAGGAAATATCTATGTTAAAAAATGCCTATAAATAAAGGTGAGCCCACCAAGCGAAGGATGCAGTGGTGGAGAGAAATGATTACCCACGAGGGAAGAATACTAGGTTTATCAAATCGAATCATATATACAAGTGACATGTGACCTAAAAAATGGTTGAGATCACGCATGTGAAAAAGTGGGCAGGGTTAATGATCTGCCCCCATGCTATGTGCGTGGGGTTTGTGATTATGGATCACATATGTGTTGGTTTGAACAAGGGGATCATGGACTTGCTGAGATAGATGTGATGGGGTAGGGTCAAAATGATTGATCATGCCCCCTATCCCAGGGTCGAGGTAATCTATTATGCCCCCTAACTCAGTGGTGTCTATGTGGTGTTCTATGATAGCGGGGTAAAGACCAGGTATGTTGCTATAGGACTAGGCAAAGACATCACGAAACTCTTGGAAGAGTTTTTTATATGCCTGAGTTTCCGCTTGAGTGCAAGATGCACCTAGCGAGATGAGCTAAGGTTTTCCAGGTGTGGTGGAAATGTCGATTTGTATAATAGGAGAAATGTTGGACATATTCCCTTCTTCGAAGGCATCTGGTGCTGGGATGGGGTCCTCGAACCAATCAACCTTAGTTGGTAGGAAATATTTTGACTCGACTGATAGTTGGTTTGCTGCGGTGGATGTAGACGCCTCAGGGAGGAAGTATGAGCGATGATGCATATCGTCCCAAGGGTAGTCCGGTGCAGTGAGTGTTTCTAAAATTTGCTCATCAGTATGGAAGTAATCAGACCATAAATCGACGGGTTCTGGTTTGTATGTGGTTGAAATCATATAGACGGTATTAACTTCTTCCGAAGAAGATGATTTCAGAGGGTAGATCTCCTCGATGAGGGGAGGAGATATCTCTAAGTCGACGTTATTCAACTCGTACAATGCTGCTCTGTAATCTGGGAGATCAGGGAAGTGGTGTGAATAATGGCCATAAATGCCACATATCGCACAAGGGTGGTTAGTGCGGAGTGTTTTGTCACGAGGTTGAGGAGGTGGCTCAAGTCTTACTACTAGAATTCCGATGTCATCATCCAACATATTCATGTGTTCCTGGAGTGCAGGTAATTATGGACATTGATGAGTGGCATGGCCTACGTCGTCACACAACGAGCACTTAGGGAGAATACGAATAGATGGGGGGTTTTTAGCTACCTTGGGGGTTGCTGGGGGGGTGCGAGTTATGAGTCCAGTGTTATAAGTTGGTGGGCCTCTGCCCCCTGTGTTCCGTAATGGAGGTGGAGCATTTTTGGATGTTGATGCCGTAGTCACTATTGGGGGAGGTCTATTTTGCATATGAGTGACGGGAGGGGGTGGGTGGTTGGTAGTGGGGATAGGTTGTACCGGTTGTAAAATAAAAGTTGGAGTCGGCGGGGGGCTCGGAGTAGGTAAGTACCATAAAGGTATCCCTAATGTTAAGCTAGGAAGGTTGAGTGTTGCCATTACTGGCGAACTGACAACTCCGGAGAATGGGAACAAGAACGAGATGGTGTGAATTGGCATTGTGCCAATATGAGTAGGCACTATGGGTGTTTGTGGTAGTGACGAAGGCTGCTGTGTGGTGTGCGATAGGGTGCACAAATCCGATGTTTTTATTATCGGTAAAGGTGGTGAGATCGATGGAAAAGTGGAAGTCATAGGTGACTTGGTGTAAAGTCCGGGTCCCACGGAGGATACAAACGAGGTAGTTGCACCACAAACAGGTTGTTTAACCATGGGGAGAACATTTTCGGGTGCAGCGGGGGCGTTGGGATCGTAATAGGTGAGTTGGTCGACCTTGACCACGCATTCGTCATGGGGGAACATCATGGTATGAAAAACGGATGAGGCAACCGCCCGCATGGCATACATGCGGCTGCGACCAAGTAAGAGGTTATAATCAAGTTGGGCATTGATGACCTCTATGTCAATGAGCACGGTTTTTACCAGCCAGCTGGACGGGGACATTAGCTAACAGACCTTGGGGTTGAGCCGAATGGCCGTCATAGGCTCGCAACGCAGTGGTGGACTGCTGGAGAGTAGGGGATCCCAACTTCTGCCAAACGAATGTGGACATAACGCATGTAGAGGAACCTTCATCGATAATGCAGCGATGGATGACAAGATTTCAAACGAAAACAGAAACTTGGAATGCTAAAGTGGAAGGCAGGCATGGTTCGGACTGGTCTGAATCGAATTCCATCAATTGTGAATCATTGGGGTCAATAGCACCAATGGCAGAGAGCAAAGTCTTGCGCTATGAAGGACAGTTTTTTAAGACTTCTAAAGCAGACATGGCTACGGGAGACTGGGCTAAGTCATCTACAACGCTGTAATTCAACGCAGCGCGAGCATTGGGGTTATTTTTGATGCGACGAAGTGGGAAGCAAGGTGCTTTAGAGGCGCCATCGAGTGGAGCCGAAGGTATACGTAACGTCTAATCAGTGGGATGAGCGTTAGTGTTTTTGTCGACGGGAGGATCTTCAAGGGTGGATCCATATTGGTTCCGATGTGTTTGGAGGTTGACATCAGCGGATGACATCATTAACAAGTGGTGGGTACCTGAATCGAACATGGGTTGATCAGGAGCGGCATAAGTGATCCGTTGTTGTGGTGGCGCGTTGCCTTGAGGGGGAGCCAATGGCTGAGTGTTCAATACGCCTTGGGTTGGTAAGGGGTTTTGCAGCACCAAAGGTTGCTGCTGAGGGGGTGGGGGGTTGGGTGGCGCCTGAGGAGCCGCGTGCCCTTGGCGATGGGCATCATCAGTCCAGAGTTGTCGAGCTCACTCCAACTGTGGGAAAGCATGTGTGTAGTGGCCATAGATCCCACATATAGAACATGGGTGGTTTGTTCTTAGGTTATTGTTTTTGGGCTGCTTGGGATGACGATCCGGATTCTGGTTGGGAGGAACAACATTGTTATTATTTGGAGGATTGGGAGGTGGTGGACCTTGATTATGTTGTTGGTTGTTGCCGCGGTTACGTCCTCTTCCACGGTTTTGTTGTCCACCCTGGTTGCATTGGTTGTTTTGATGTTGGGGCTGATTGTGTTGTGTGTACACTTGCCCGTGAGCAGCGGGAGGATTTTGGTTTGCCGCAGGTGCGGGAGCAGGTTGCGGTGGATAATAAGCTGGTGGGGCTGGAGGTGGTCCAGTTACCTGCTGGGGTTGTTGGTAACCCTAAGCTATTGGAGGTGTTGGGTTAGCTGTTGTAGCTTGCTGTGGGTAATACATTGGTTGTGACGGGAACTAAATCGGGTTCTAGGTGGCAGGTTGGTTATAGTATGTGGGAGGTACATATGCCGATGGCGCTTTCCCATAGCAATGTTGTGGACAAGAGGGTCCTTGAGTGTGATGAGTCTGATTCGTTGGAGTGTAGGAAGTTGTCGCTCCAGAATTAGATGTAGCCCTAGAGAGGTCTGGGGCATTTATGGTGCTCACCATGCTAAAAGGTCTTAATTTGCGGTGTGACTTGGCCCATAATAACATCAGTGGCATGTGATGCCCCCGGCGCGTCACCGTGTGAAGAATCGCCTCGTGGGGCGTCTGGTGTGATGGTGTAGAGATAGCCTGATTGGGCGTAAATTAGGTTGAATTGCTGAGCTTTTAGGATAGCTTCTTCCTCTGACTGGGGTCATTTGGAAGCTACGTCTTTTGCTATGAGGGGTAGGAGTGATTTAAGAAACCAGTCCAAAAATATACGGTCATCCAGTTTAATCTTACAGAGGCTACGACGCTTGCGTCACTCATGGATGTGGTCCGTGATGTGGGTAGCTGTGTTTTGTCTGGAAGACAACATTGTTTCAACTCCTGCATCGTAACGTACAGGTAGCTGAAAAAACTGAAGGAAAGTGGAGGCGAGAGACGTAGAAGTATGGTGGGTCCCATGCGGTTGTTCGATGTACCACTTGGCTGCAGAGCCAGTGAACGTTCGTTGCACCAGTCTTAGACGAATGGAGTCATCCACTATGGAGTTAGATGAACACCATAGGTGAAAAGACATTATGTTGTTTTGAGGGTCCTCCCCAGGTTTTCCTTCAAACTTGGGTATGTCTGAGGGGAGCTTTGTAGGCATGGGTGGCCATGTAGGGTTGTGCCTGATAGGATCGTTGGTTAGCCTGGCTAAGTCTGGTAAGTTCAGACTAGCCATGTAAGGTAAACTAGCAGATGGGTGTGGCGTAGTGACTGGGACATAACTATTCATGGTGGCATTATGTAGTGTCCCAGTAGCCCCTAAGGGTGTGCTAGGTATTGAAGGTATGTGTCCTCCAACTGCTGTGGTTTGGTATGGACCAGTGTTTCCAAGTGCAACATGGGTTACACCGGGGTTAGGAATAGTGCCAAGAATTCCTGGGATCTGGGTTGTGGTAATGACAGGTGGTGTGATTCCTATCTTTGGCATACCCATAATAGGAGGTAGTCCTGTGTTGGGCATACCTAAAGGTGGAGTGTCCCCCATATTAGGCATGCCTAGAGAGGTTGTTGTTACCATGGATGGCACGGTAGTAGAAGGGTTTGTGGATGTATCTCCAATAGTACTGGTAAAAAGTGGGTCGTATTGTGTTCCAGCCATGAGGTTGGTTGGTAATAATTCAGTAGGGTTTACGGATTTAGCCTCAGAATCAGATGTGAAGTGAGGCATGTCAGAATCGGATGACTGTATGTTTGGCCGATGACGTGTCGAGTCAAGGGATAAGGCTCGACGTCGGTGACATGGAGAGCCAAGCAGATTGAACTGAGGGGGTTCACCCTGAAGACGACGAGATCGTCTAAAATTCTCAATGGTGAGAAATAAAAATTTTCAGTGTAAGGTGGTGATGTAAAAAACTCGAAACCCTAATGCAACAAAGAGTGCCAAAAAGGGGAGTGAAAATAAAGGCTCTCAGGCCAAAAATCAACCTCAAAAAGCACTTATTATAGTAGCTATGCTATAATAAGTGGAGGGATGCAACAAAATTGGTCAGAATACCAACAGTCAAACATTTTCTAGAAAAAAGAGGTGCTACTAGACCAAAGGTGGGTAATGTATCATGCAAACACCTAACTAGAAGTATTGCGAGTCAACAAACGATATCCTCTGCAAGGTGATGAAATCCAAGTCAGACAATATAGAGTGTTGAATCAACGGCTAGATATCTCCCTACCGGGAGGGACACCGGGTAGACAATCCTAAAGAGTGGCAACTAGGATACCCCATTCATGACACATCCAGAAAAGGTGAATCTGCCGTTTGGTCCTTTTACCGCAGTACTCCCATACAGGGCTACCCCGAGAACTATGAAAGGTAGCCTTCGGTTACTGAATGGATTGCGGTATTCCACTCAGGCCTCCGGAACTAGTCTGGTGACTTCAACCCTCCTAGGGGAGAGGCCCTCTGATAAACTGGTTGTGACCATGCCAAAAAATACTAGGGGATTTTGGTTCCCTAATGGACAACAGCTATGTCTCAAATGTAATAATTGAGGGGTGTTATTGGAACACCTATCCCCTCAATTCTACCTAACTACAAAATTCTTTTAAGTGCTCCCCAAGTGGGGTTAAAAGTTGGTTGAGTTTAAGGTAAATTTTAAGGCTCAGTTTAAATTATGTGGCAGAATGGGTGCAAGTGTGGTATTTAAACTGAAATTGATTTGCCTCACGTGGGCGATTTTACAAATGAAAGAAAAGACGCTTCCAGTTTTGCAAAAAATAAAGGCGTTTTTAAAATGTAAATGCTTGAAAAAACTATTCAAAAATAATAGATCTTTGAAATAATTTAAAGGGAAGCAAATAACATAAATATTTCAAGAAATAAATGGATCTCTTAAAAATTGCTTGGGCAAAGTATCGAGCAAATAAACAGTAAAACCTTGACTTAGATAAAATGCAGAAAAATTTCTCTTTCAATTTCTGAATTTTTTTGTAAAAAGACTTTTTAATGGAGCATTCTAAATAGTAAAAGATTTAATATGGCTGTAAAAATGTAGGAAATTTAATACTGTAAAATATGCTAAATGGGCAAAAAATACAGCAAAAAATAATTTTCAAACAATTGGCCGAATTGAAAAAACTTGCATCGCGGGTTTCAGGAAAACAACCGCAATGGGCCGCGCGGGTTTCGGCCGTGAAGCTGCAATGTGCAGCGCGGATTCCTGTCACATAGTCACGATGGGCAGCGCGGGTTTCAGCCGCGAAGCAGCGATGTGCAGCGCGGGTTTTCATCACATAGTCGCGATGTGCAACGCGGCAAATGGCCGCGAAGCCGTGATGTGTAGCGCGGAAAATGGCCGCGAAGCCGTGATGTGCAGTGCGTAAATTGGCTGCGAAGCCGCGGCGAGCCACGCGGAAAAAAGCCGCGAGGTCGCGATGAGCCACGCGACTGTCAAGAAAAAAACCGCGAGGCGAAAGTCAGAAACGGACGCCGAAAAACGAACCCGAAAATGGAAATTTCGGGCTATTAATGGCAATAGAAGGGGCCAAGATCTAGAACAACAATGGATCTGCTGTCTAGAATGGTAGATCTATGAATTAAACTGATTAAAACTAACAAAAACTAAGATCTAAAGCAAAAAACTGATATCTAAGAATTCGAAGCCAGCGGAGTCGCCAAAAACTGTTGGCTTGGTTTTGCAACCAAGCTTAGTGAAATGGGCACCTATCAACAAGTGATAGCAGTTTCAAATATTGAAAGCAAAAACAATTATTATAAATCGAAATCTAAACTAAACTAGCATGTGCATATAACAAATAAAATTTTCTGAAAACGATTCAAGAACAAGAAATAAAAAGAATGAGTATTGTATTAAGATACCTCAAATGGTGAGGATTTGTGTTGAGCAACTTCCAAGGTGAGTAGCTCCAAGCTCCAAAGGTCTCTTCTCTAAGATAGCTACAATGGTCAAAAGCTCATGAGAGATTTTGACAGCATGAGGATAGGATGATGGATGGATGGAAAGTGAGGAGCCCCTACCACCTTTTTATAGTTTTTGGTGGTGGGGAATACCATTATGGTTTTGAGGAAACCAATGGTATTGACCAACATGGTTTAGGTACCTTTTCCCTCCTTTTTCCTTTTTTGAATATTTTGAATATTTTTATTCCCTTTTTAATATTTTTGGGAATTCTGGACCCTTTTTGAGGGTTTTTTATGCTTTTTGAGGAAAAATATTCATTTTGAGTGGAAAAAGGGGTGTATTAAGGTCTTTTGGTGACCTTTTGGTGGCTTTAGAGGCTCAAATGGTGAAAAAGTGGACAAATGGGTCATGTGATTAAGGAAATGAGCTAGGGAGCACTTTTTGGGTGTTAACATATGGGTAAGACATACTCTTTACTTTTCGAAAATTATTTCAATTTTTAAGTTTTTTAATGTATATAATTTTTATAATGAGTTAGAGTATTGACAATATGATTTTATGCAGATGTGGGACCTGTGCGACCCGAGGGGCATCCTCATGTGTATGTACGTCTGACCGAGCTCATGGCAGCTGACACCATGCTAGTGAGCATAGATCAGATTGAGCAGATCCCGCTCACTATGCAGGAGGATGTTGTGGGTGTGCCCCCAGCATGGATCAGGCTACTTAGGAAAGTATCCAGGCTTGTCATTTGTTACAGAGAGGCTGTAATAGAGATGGTAGAGGCCCCTCCTTCTCCATAGAGAGAAGGACATATGTATATTTTTGGAGGCCTTTTGAGCCCATTTCGTATATTGATATGACACTACTACATACTATCGACCCAAAAACTCATATTTTTTTATACATATATATACAATAGCAATCTTATATACATGTGTGTGTTTTTATCTTATGTGAATGCTTAATGTGTTTATGTGTGATGAAGATTCCAATCTAAAATGTAATTTGCATATGAGTCAATTAATGAATTTAAATGTCTTGGAATGTGTTGATATGTGATAAAATCAAAATATATTTCCAATAACTTGACCCTTAAAAACTGACGAAGCAAAACAGGATCTTGAACTCTATAGTCACCCATTAACTGAAATACAACTAACTGTGATTCAAGTCATACCTCCAACTGTGAAATGCCGTGATGAATAGAATCTCAGAGTAACTCGATGACTGCACTGTATTCAACTACGTTGTTCATCGTACGGCCTAAAGAAGCACCTCCTGAAGATATGAGTTGACTAGACGGTGAGTAGATAACCCAAGCTGTTGAAGCCAATTGACAGGTGTGGCGACTAGTGCCATCTGTGAATCCTATGAAGCATTTAGTTGTCATCTGAAAATACAACCCATAAGACACATAAGACATAACAAAAAGACCAAACAAAAGACTAACTATACAAAACATGTACAACTATGATACAATGAAAAGAATAGAGGCCTAGGCATAATACTTTTTCAGGGAGGGCCCATTTCTAGGATCAGGCGACTTACATCCTTCATAATGGGTTAGCTCGTAGGACCCTTTCTTCAGAACTTTCAAGAAAATATACGGTCCAAGCCACATAGATTTGAACTTACCTGCCCCCAAAGGTTCTTTGTCCTGGTCATAAAGCAGGACAAGGTCTCCTTTGGAGAACACCCTTGGTTTAACAGACTTATCATATTGACGCTTGAATCTACTTTTATGAGCCTCGTTTGCTGTGAGCGCATCACGGCGTTGTTCATCTAGATGTTCTAAGTGCAGCAAACGTTCCTCTAGAACTGAAGTGTCGGGGAGTAGTTGTATAGCCAACTTTAATGAAGTAATTTCACATTCAACTGGAATAACTGCTTCTACCCCATGAACGAGTTGAAAGGGTGAGAACCCGGTAGTAGTCTTAACATTAGACCAGTATTCCCAAAGAGTTGGATACAACATGATGTGCCAGTTGGATCGACTGGCATTGACGGTCCTTTGAAGAATGGTTTTCAAATTTTTGTTGACCACTTCGACCTGACCATTCACCTGCGGATAGAATGAGGATGGATGCTCCTGTCGAAAACCTAGCACAGTATACAAGTTAGTCATCATGTTAATCTGAAAGTGTTGACCATGGTCCGTAACGATTTCTTTGGATATACCAAATCTAGCAATGATCTTGTTAAATATGAAGTAAGCAGTCGTTTCTCCGTCCGCTCTCACAGTAGGCATTGCCTCACCCCACTTGGTGAAGTAGTCGACGACAACAATGATGTAATGGTGTCCTCCTGCCGAAGCTGGATTACACGTCATGAAATCAATCTCCCACTTAGTGAAAGGGCCTGCTGTAATCATAAGATGGAGAGGATCCGGGTGTGCATGCATATTTTTGGTGAAAAACTGATAGGGATGATAGTGTTTCACAGCTTCCACACAGTCTTTAAAGATTGTGGGCCAAAAATAACCGACACGCAGTATTTTCTGGGTTGTTTCCAACCCAGAAAGATGACTCCCACAGGCTCCCCTATGAGCATTATTCAATACTGCTTCCGCTTCCTCTAAGGTTAATCAATGACACAAAATGGAATCTACCCCATGTATGTACAAAGTGTCTGAAATGATGAGATAGCTCTTTGCATGATTTTTCAATTTCCGTTGTTCATCCCTAGAGAAAGTAGGAGGACATCTCAAAGTCTAGAGATAAACTAAAATATCTCCGTACCATGGATCATAAGTTGCAATAAGAAAGACGTGTTCATCCGAGAATGATGACTCTTCCTCATTGTTTACTACGTCACTAGTAAATTCATAAATTAGCTCGGCAAAAACCAGGGATTTCTTTGATTTAGCGGATTGAAAAACTAGGTCAAACTCTTGCAAGATGACAATCCATTTATTGAACTTCCCGTTGATGATATATCAGGTGAAGACATATTGAAAGGGATTGACTTTTGCAATCACCGTGGTGGTTCGCAGTAGGATGTAGTGACGTAGTCTCTGAACTACATGGACGACAGCTAATGCCAACTTCTCAACATAAGAATACTTAACCTCATGAGCTATTAATGCATGCGAAAGATAGTAAATGACATGTTCTTGAAACTTGTCATCCTCCTGAACAAGTGCTATGCCAATCATAGATATAGATGCCGCCAGGTATAGAAGGAAGTCCTTGGTATAGTCTGGTGGGCTCAGCAAGGGGGTTGATAGTAATTCCTTTTTCAAGGCCTCAAATGAAGTTTGAGCAGCCTCGTCCCAAAGAAAATAGGTATCTTGCTTGAGCAGTCTCATGAAACCTTTTGTGATTTTGGCATAGTTTATGATAAAATGTCGTAGAAAATTGGACATACCCTGCAGACTCTAAAGTTGTCGTAGGGTTCAAGGAGGACGCATATTTACAAAGCCTCAACTTTTAATGGATCAACCATGATACCACGACCCGAGACAATGAAACCCAGCATGCGTCCGGACTTGACACATAATGTTAACACCCAAAAAGTGCTCACTACCTCATCTACCCCATTACATGACTCATTTGTCCATATTTCCTACCATATTTACTTCTAGAACCTTAAAATCCCATTAAAAAGCCTCCAAAAGGCCACAAAACCATTAAAACCAAACGACAGATTCACCTTTTCTAGACGTGTCATGAATGGGGTATCTTAGTTGCCTTTCTTCTAGGATTGACTACCCGGTGTCCCTCCCAGTAGGGGGATATCTTTAGCCACTTGGCTCTACTATCCATATTGTCTGACTTGGATTTCATCACCTTGCAGAGGATATGTCTAGTTGAGTCAGAATACTATTTAGTTAGGTGTTTGCATGCTCCCTTACCTCCTTTTGGTCTAGCAAGTCCACTATTTTTATTTTTTAGGAAACCTGCTGCTTGTTGGTATTCTGACCATTTTCGTTGATACTCCACTTATTGTAGCACAGCTGTTCCAGTAAGTGTTTTGAGTTGGTTGTTGGCCTGAGTGCCATATTTTTTGAGCTCTCCTTCTGCACACTCGGTTGCATTAGGGTTTTTGAGTTGTTTTTCACTCAACACAACCCCCAGATATTTGACACCATCTGTCACCATTGAGTCCTCGAGACATTCTCGGCGCCTCCGGGGTGAGGCCCCACAGCACGGTTCACTTGACACCACCCGTTACAGACATAGATCTTCATCACTTGATACCACTCATCATAGATCTCAAGCCTTGTCCCTTGAATCCACTCGTCAACGGCATAGAACTCCGTCACCCGAGCTAGACGCCCCTTATTTTACCTCTGATTCTGAGGCAGAGTCTGAGAACCCCATTTACACTGCACCAACCAGCCCCATGGCTAGCGTGACTTCCACCCCTTTCTTTGTAGGGACCATTGGTGGAGCATCCACCACCACACCAGTTACCACACCTGCCTTGGGTATGCCCTCGATGGGGCCCTCATCTACCATTCCGATCACTGTACCCATTCCAGTAGCTGGCATCCCTATCGCCACTCCATCAGTGACTCACACTACCCTTGGTGGTGCAGGACCATCCCATACCACTTTCGTCCCTCCACTTGGGGGCAACATCCCAAACCCTGCCCCTACACTTGGGGGCATTGGCCCCACCATGGTCCAACCCACTAGTATGTCACATCCTTCTACTATTTTTCCATTCATGGCTAGCCTCAACCTTCCTAACCTAGCTAGACTGACTAACGATCCCATCAGACACGACCCTACGTGGCCTCACATGCCCAACAAACTCCCCTCCAACATCCCTAAGTTTGAGGGCAAGGCAGGTGAGGACGCCCATAACCATATTATGTCCTTCCATCTATGGTGTTCCTCCAACTCCATAGTGGACGACTCTGTCCGCCTCTGTCTGTTACAGCGCACCCTCACTGGCTCTGCAGCTAAGTGGTACATCGAGCAACCCCATGGGACCCATGCCACCTTTACTTCCCTTGCCTCAACCTTCCTGCAGTTCTTTCAGTTACCTGTCCGCTATGACGTGGGAGTTGAGATCGTACTGTCTTGTAGACAGAACACGACTACCCACATCACTGACCACATTCATGAGTGGCGTCAACGCCGCAGCCTCTGCAAAATCAAGTTAGACGACCGTATCTTCTTAGATTGGTTTCTAAAATCCCTCCTTCCTGTCATTGCCAAGGATGTGGCATCCGAACGACCCTAGTCTGAAGAAGAGGCCATCCTCAAAGCCCAGCAATTTGACCTCATTTATGCCCAGTCGGGTTATCTATATACTATCATACCTGACGCCCCTCGTGGCGATTCCTCCCAACACGATGCGCTGGGGGCATCCCATGCCGCAGATGGCATCATTGGCCGTATTGCCTCGCATCCCCAACCCTTTTCCATAGCATGTCCTAGCCATGGCCCCGACCTTTCGTGGGCTACATCACAGTCCAGAGCAACCAATTCGTATGCTCCCATGGCACATCACCACCATTCCCACGGACCCTCATGTCCACCTAAGTGCTTTGGTCATGCATCCCCCGCTTACGCCCCCCCGGTCGCACCTCAGCCCTATTACTACCCGCAGGCTACACCAGCTCCTATGTCCTCTCAAGCCCAACATGCTTATTACCCACCACAGGCAGCCCCTGCGGCAAACCCACAACCCGCTCCGCAGACGTATCAGCAACCCCCACAAGGTTCAACACCTGCGCAGCCTCCCCCTACTTATTATGCACCGCAGCCTGCTCCCGCACCTGCACAACCCCAGAACCCACCTGCTACCCAAGGGCAAGTATACGCCCAACAGAATCCGCAGCAAAACCAAAACAACCAGTGCCAAAGGGCCAGCAAAACCGTGGCAAAGGCCGTAACCGTGGGAACAACCCCCCTGTAGACCAAGGTGGTCAACCTCCCAATCCCCCAAACAACAATAACGCGGCACCTGCCAACCAGAACCCTGATCGGCCGCCCAAGCAGGCCAAAAATCCTAATTTGCGAACAAACCATCCCTGTTCTATTTGTGGGGTCTATGGCCACTACACACATGCTTGCCCAAATTTGGAGTGATCTCGGCAACTCTGGACTGATGATGCCTATCGCCAAGGGCACGCGGCTCCTCAGGCGCCACCCAACCCCCCACCCCCTCAGCAGCAACCTTTGGTGCTGCAAAACCCCTTACCAACCCAAGGCGTAGTGAATACTCAGCCGTTGGCTCCCCCTCAAGGCAACGCGCCCCCACAACAACAGATCACTTATGCCTCTCCTGATCAACCCATGTTCGACTTACGTACCCACCATTTGTTAATGATGTCATCCGCTGATGTCAACCTCCAAACCCGTCGAAACCAATATGGCTCCACCCCTGAAGCCCCTCCCATCAACAAAAACCCTAACGCTCATCCCATTGATCAGATGTTACGTATACCTCCGGCTCCACTCGATGGCGCCTCTAAATCACCTCGCTTCCCACTTCATCGCATCAACAATAACCCCAATGCTTGCGCTGCGTTGAATTACAACATTGTAGATGACTTAGCCCAATCTCCCGTAGCCATGTCTGCATTAGAAGTCTTAAAAAACTATCCTTCACAGCGCAAGACTTTGCTCTTCGCCATTGGTTCTATTGACCCCAATGATTCACAACTGATGGCATTCGATTTGGACCAGTCCGAACCACGCCTGCCTTCCACTTTAGCATTCCAAGTTTCTGTTTTCGTTCGGAATCTTGTCATCCATCAGTGCATTATTGATGAAGGTGCCTCTACGTGCGTTATGTCCACATTCGTTTGGCAGAAGTTGGGATCACCTACTCTCCAACAGTCCACCACTGCGTTGTGAGCCTATGACGGCCGTTTGGCTCAACCCCAAGGTCTCTTAGCTAATGTACATGTCCAGCTGGCTGGTAAAACCGTGCTCATTGACATAGAGGTCATCAATGCCCAACTTGATTATAACCTCTTACTTGGCCGCAGCTATATGTATGCCATGCGGGCGGTTGCCTCATCTGTTTTTCATACCATGATGTTCCCCCTTGACGGACGCGTGGTCAAGGTCGACCAACTCACCTATTACGATCCCAATGCCCCTGCTGCACTCGAAAATGTTCTCCCCATGGTAGAACAACTAGTTTGTGGTGCAACTACCTTGTTTGTTTCCTCCGTGGGACCCAGACTTTACTCAGATCCACCGATGACCTCAACATTCCAATCCATTCCCCCCCGTCACCTGCGACTGAAGTATCTAACCTATGTACCCTCTCCCACAATACACAAACACCCAACAATCAACCGCCCTTGTTATCCAAACCACCATTGGTACCTAGTCACATTGGTGTTACACCCACCCACACCATCCCCTTCCTATTCCCTCCCTCGAGAGTAGTAAGCGCCCCGGTTATGGCTACTCTCAGCCTCCTTGGGTTAACCTTAGGATTACCCGTGTGGTATATTTCGCCTCCCGTTCCCCTGCCGACACCAAATGTCGTCCTTCAACCGGTGCAACCCATTGTCACTACTAGTCAACCACCTCCCGGTGTCACTACCCATTCGTCATCTACGAATCCCCCTCCTCTTATCAAGCCCACTGGGGGCAGAGGCCCACAACCATACACTGCTGTACCCCCTCCCAAGGCAGTTAACCCCCCCCGTGTTTCGTTCTCCCCCCAAATTCTTGTTGTGTGATGAGTTAGGCCATCCGACTCATCAATGTCCACAATTACCTGCATTACAGGAACACATGCAAATGCTTGACGACGACCCCAACATCCCGGTTGTCGAACTAGATCCAACCCCTAAGCCTCGTGATAAATCACTGCGTACCAACCACCCTTGTGCAATATGCGGTATTTACGGCCATTACTCACATCACTGTCCTGATCTCCCAGATTACCGAGCAGCTCTCTACGAGATGAATAATTTGGACCTTGAGACGGCACCCCCCCACAATTGAGGAGATCCACCCCCCGGTATCATCCCCATCCAGAGAGATTAACACCATTTATATGATCTCTTTGACTACCACTCCCTCATCAACCGATTTGACCACTCAAAGTTTTCGCAATGATGAAGAGATTCTAGAGGCTCTCACTGCCCCGGATTATCCCTGGGATGACATGCATCATCATTCCTATTTCCTCCCAGAAGACTCCTCCTCTACCACAGCTAGCCAATTCACGGTTGAGTCCAAAGATTTCCTTCCCACTAAAGTCGACTGGTTTAAGGATCCTATTCCCGCTCCTGATGCTTTTGAGGAAGGTAACATGGCCAACATCTCACCCGTCATCCACATAGATATCTCTGACCCACCTGGTGCTCTTGAAATCATTACCTTAGGAGCCTCTTGCAATGAGTATGAGATTGACGCGTACAAAAAACTTTTCCAAGAGTTCCGTGATGTCTTTGCCTAGTCCTATACCGAAATGCCTGGTCTCGACCCCGCTATTATAGAGCACCACATTGACACATGGCCCGATGTACCCCCCGTTCACCAGAAACAGCGCCCCATTCATCCTTCAAAGCTCCCCGCTGTTAAGGCAGAAGTTGAGAAACTTCGCAAAGCAGGCTTCATTTATCCTATCGCATATACCACCTGGGTTTCAAACCCCGTTCCTGTTAACAAAAAACAAGGAACCATTAGAGTATGTACTGACTTCCGCAATTTAAACCGTGCTTGTGCCAAAGACAACTTCCCCACGCCATTCATTGACCAACTCATCGATGATTGTGCGGGACATGAAGTCCTATCTTTCATGGACGGCTTTTTCAGATACAACCAGATTCAGATCCGTAAGGAGGATCAGTACAAGACTGCCTTTACCACCCCATGGGGCACCTTTGCCTATCACGTCATGCCTTTCGGCCTCAAAAATGCTGGTGCCACCTTCTAGCGGGCCATGACCTATTGTTTTCACGACTTGGTCCATATCCTGCTAGTCTATCTTGATGACCTTACAGCTCGTTCCCGGAAACGATCAGACCACCTTAACGACCTCCGGCAAGTTTTCCTGCGTTGTTGCAAATATCAAATCCGCTTGAACCCACACAAGTGTGTCTTTTGCATTCTGGTAGGCTGGTTGTTGGGTTTCATTGTTTCCCAGAAAGGAATTACTGTTGATCCCCTGAAAGTCCAAGCCATCTTAGACCTTCTCTCTCCTCGCACGCTCCGGCAGCTCCAAAGTCTGCAGGGGTGATCCAATTTCCTTCGTCGCTTCATTCCTGATTACGCCACTATCGTTCATGGTTTCTTACACCTGCTTCATACCCACGTACCCTTTGTTTGGGATGAGCAAGTAGAAGCTGCATTCGAAGCCCTCAAGAAATCTCTCACATAAGCCCCTTTGATCTCCCCTCTGGATTTCTCTCAGGACTTCATCCTTTATGTCTCGGCATCTGAACATGCCGTGTCCGGAGTCTTGGTTCAAGAAGACGCCGCTCGCCAAGAGCATGTCATTTATTACGTCAGCGAGACCTTGTCTGGACCACTCCAACATTACCCATATGAGGAAAGACTCGCCCTTGCTATGGTATTTTCCATCCAAAAATTGCGACACTACATTTTGCTCAGTCATACCACAGTTGTCACCGACTCCAACCCCATGGTTTATCTCTTAAACCGGCGGCTCCTGCAAGGTTGTGTTGCTAAATGGGTCATTATCCTCTAGGAATATGACCTCACTTTTCGAACCCCTAAGAGCACTAAAGCCCTTGCACCTACCCAGCTCATCACCGATCTCCCCTCCGTTCTGCCGTCCCCACAAATATCTGATGAGTTACCCAACAATCACTTGTTCATCATCTCGTCTGATGACCCATGGTACGGTGATATTTTTTTATACCTTCACACGTAGAAGTTCAGACCCAACATCAGTCATGATGGACACCGTTGTATCCGTCACCAGGCCTCTCGATATCTCCTCTTAGGCGATGTCCTTTACTAGCGAGGGGTTGACACGATTCTCCGTCGTTGCCTTACACACGAGGAGGCCGAACATGTCCTCAATGACTATCATAGCGGTGCCTGCGGTGGCCATTTCTCTGGGATGGCCACCGCCCAAAAGGTCGTCCGTGCCGGATACTTCTGGCCCACACTCTTTACCGACTGCATCACAGCAGTCAAACATTGTCATAATTGCCAACTTTTCGCCCCCAAGGCCCGGACACCACCCGTTCCATTACACCCAGTCATCACCGTTGGTCCCTTTTGTAAGTGGGCCATCGACTTCATGGAATGTAAACCCCCATCTACCAACGGCCATAAGTACATCATTGTCGCCGTCGATTACTTCACCAAATGGGCGGAAGCCATGCCCACCTTCAATTGTACAGCTGACACTACTGCCCGTTTCTTTTTTAACCACGTTATCACTCGATTCGGGGTTCCCAAACAGTTGGTCTCAGACCATGGTTCACACTTCGAAGATTCTATTTGGCATGAGTTATCCACCCTACTAAAGTTCCAACATCAGTATTCGTCTGCTTACTACCCCCAAGGGAACGGCCAAGTAGAGGCCATTAACAAAATCTTAAAAACCATCCTTCAACGCACCGTTGACCGGCATAAGTCCAATTGGCACCACATGTTGTTCCCTACCTTATGGGCTTGCCGTACATCCACCAAGACCGCCACCGGTTTTACCCCGTTTCATTTAGTTCACGATGTAGAGTCTGTCCTCCCCATCGAGTGTCAGATACCTGCCTTACATATCACCGTCTAGCTTCTCCCCGACACCTCCCCACTCGAGCAACGTCTGCTATCACTAGAACAAGTTGATGAAGACCGTCGTGCCACTCTCCAGACCATTGAAGCCGCCAAGAACCACTCCAAAGCTGGTTACGACAAACATGTACACCCTCGAACTTTCCATGAAGGGGACCTCGTCCTCGCCTATGACCAAGCCCACGACAAAACTGGTAAAGGAAAGTTTGAGTCCATGTGGCAAGGCCCTTACATCGTGCAGACCTGCCTCGACAATGGGACATACATTTTAACTGACTCAGAAGGTCACCCTTTGTGCAACCCCTGTAATGGGTTGTATCTTAAACGCTTTTATCCCTAAATAACCTGATGCCCCATTGGTCCGCATTGTACAATTTGCTCTCTTTTTTGTTTTTCACCTTTTTTACCACAAACTTACATTCATCATTTTTTGCATGACCACAGATGGACCATCTTCCACCTCATTACATTGGCTTCATCGATGGACCAAGCCGCTGGTCTCCCAACCTGGCTTCTGCAGCATGGGTCTTATATTCCCCTTCACATGAATTGATTCACCTTGACGGAATATGTATAGGCGCTGCTACCAATAACTAGGCGGAGTATGATGCTGTGACCGGTCTCCTGACTGCTGCCCTCCAGATGGGCATATGTCACCTTCATGTGTTCCTTGACTCCCAGCTACTTGTCTCCCAGCTCAACAACTGCTACCAGGTGTGTGATCCCTGCCTCTTTAGAAAATTCTTGCGCACAAAACAACTCAGCCGACAATTTGAATCCATAACATTCACCCATGTCCCAAGAGCTCAAAATAGTGTCGCAGATCAAATGGCTAACAACATCCTAGATTGGCACATCAATCACACCATGTAAAACCTCCATCATGCATCATCATCCCATAACATCTCATCAAAAATATATAAAAACCCAAAAAGATTGCAAGGGGCATCCACGTGCCTATCACCACATAACCATTTGCATCCATGTGCCGTAAAAATAAAAACACATTCATATACAGGGGCATCCACGTGCCTAATCCTACATACATCATGTTGCATAACATACAATACACAAGGGGCATCCATGTGCCCATCATTCTATACTACTTGCATCCACGTCCAGTACAAACATATAACAAACCATAAGCGCATGCATGTGCGTACACTAAATCATCATCGCAAAAAGGTGCATCCATGTGCATATATATATATATCAAAAAATGAATGTCAATATGCTACACATGTCCTGAGTACCCTTGTACTCAGCTATACAAAAAAATATCTATACATCCCTGCGCCTCATAGAATACATGCCGTAGCTACAAAATCTGGGGGGAGTCCCCTGTACTCCCTAATGAGAGTCATACCCTGCATCACTACCTGCATCAGCTGCCTCTGAGTCCTCCCCTCGCTCCTCCACTAGCAGCTCCTCATCCCCTGTGGGCTCATGTGCCCAACCCCTATCCGCCAAGATAGCCACCCGGATCGCGATCGACCGAAACTCCCGTGGCACCCTCATGCAATCCTGAATCACCTCCGGATCCACGTCACGCCACCCGTCATCAGTCACTCCAACCAGCAACTGGTCTAGAAGCATCCCTACGGACTCTAGAGTCCCCTCAACGTCCCATTGACACACCTCCCCTCAGCCTGGCAGGGCTGGTACCGCCACATGCCCCATGTGCGCTACATGTCCTGGTGGTGGTCTCGGGCCAACATCTGTAGATCACACATAAGACAGTAACAGTATATCAAAAAACCTATCATACACAAATCTTGACATCCATAACATGCAATAGAATCAATACGTACCATCTGGTCCCCATGCCTGTCCTGGCACCCGTGGTGCCTCTGGATCCCCGGTGTAGTCCATATCTCTATTTGGAATGTCATCCAGTGTCAACGGCATCTGCAGCCACTGTAGGTACAGCTCCTGAGTGAAGTATCTACCCACCTCACCGCCTCCCTGGCGGCGCATCATCTCTCCCCACCGCACCATGCGTAGCTCCCTCAGTCCTCCTACCCTGACCGACACTCACGGTCGCAGTGTAGGTACCCGCTCCATGAAGAAAGCACATAGAAAGATCCATAACAAAATCCCTTACCAGATTCCTTCACCGATGTCAACTGCCGCTACACACAAGTAAGGAACATCTGGCCCCACACATAATAGACACCATCTAGTACCCGCTCCACTAGCTACATCTAGCCCCCAGACACCTTCTTAGGTGACTGGGACCCCAAAACCCGAACCACGCACGCTGCAATAACCTGTACTGTTGGCTCCTGAAGGTCCACCACCCGGAGTGCATTCCTCTGCACCCTCACCTCTGGAACACAGTATCGCTCCAACATATCCTCCATATCTACATCCGCAGATACTCGTGGCTGCGTATCCGCCACCCTCCCCAGACAGGGCAACCGCGTCAGGAAATAGACATCTGCAAGGGTGAGATCCACCCTCTCCCCCTGCACCCTGAATGCCTGAATGTCCGGCTCCCAAAAGCTCACTAGCCGGTTCAGCAGCAGTGCTGCTGACCGCATCATAGGTACCTGTGCGAACTTCAGAAGTTCGCACAATCCCAGCGTCGACCGCACATGGTGATCCCTCCGGATGACCTCCACTATTTCATCTGGGACATCCCACTCCCGCCACAGCACCAACGGCATCCTGTCAATCACACCAGGCAAACTCATCAGACTCATGTCAAATGAAGTAAACCTGGCCCCCCCCCATGGGGAACCCTAACAGCTCTATCCTAATCATAGCTTTAGGACCCCTTGCCGCAGTTTCTGACCGTGGCTATCAGGGATACAGTCATGGTCCCAAACCGCGCCTATAGGAGCCGAACACGCAGTTTCGAACCGCGTGTTCAGCCTCAGAACGCGTGGTACCAGACCGTGTATTCCAACCCGAACATCGCGGTCTTCAGCCGCATGATCCACCCTGGAACCCGCGGTCCCCGACCGCGGTTACACCCCACAAACCCGCGGTCCACCCACGTGGACCATACAATAAAATTCCCTGGGACCCAGCACCCTACCCCGAACCCAATGAAAATGCAAGTATGAGTTTGTCGGAATTCCTGTAACTCCCGGATCTGAAAATGGTTGGTCAGATCATCCAGAAACACCAACTCAGCTCTGCTCCACTCTGATCACTAGTCAAAGTCAACAAGTCCAAATGACACTTGTCATGTTGGACCCACTTACTATTTATAGTTCGTTGACTTTTTCTTGTTTTGGCCATTCTGAACCCATATGGAGTCCATTTTTCGAACTGTTTCCACCACTGGAATTAGCACAACGAGACCGTCATGATGGTCCACTTGTTTTCTTATTTTTTCCACATCAATTTTTGAGCATTTTTTAGACACCACTCATCGCCTCGGTTTGCGTGCCACTTCGACTACTCTCCATTTTTGGTATATTTTATATCATCAAATTCATTTTTCCAAGCCCGTGATGATGCTTGAGATCATTTCTTGCTCTCACCCCCAGATTTTTGGGTATTTTTCCAAAACGCCCCCCGTCACCTTGATTTGCGTGCCACATCGGTCGTTATCCATTTTTGACACTTTTTATATCGCCGGATTCATTTTTCCAAGCTCGTGATGATGCTTGAGATCATTTCTCGCTCTCACTTGGTACAGTTTCAACATTGTGTCCTGACACCTTGCTGCCTCGGTTTGCGCACCACATCGACCGCCATCGAATTGTTCCACATTTTTACATGAGCCATTCACTATTGTCATACTGCAATTATTTCATTATTTTGTCACCATTCATTATCTCGCAAGGAGGCCCACCAGTGTTCCCGCCTACCCTCGTTCTTGGTCATCATCAATGTTCCTTGATTGAGCACTTCCTCCTTGCCTGGCCATTCCTTTTGTTCGGTATAATTTTATCCCTTTTTCGGGCCGGACAAGTCCTTTACGAAAAAGGCACTTAGGGAGTTTCTGTTAAGCTCTTTTCTGACTCCTAAAACAATGAAAATATCGTCGAGCAATGTTGCTTCCTTTCATGCTCGTTAAAGTACCTGAAAGGGTGTCTATCTGGTATAAGTTTAACCCTTTTCCGGACCTGGTAGACTAATTACGAAAAAGGAATACTCTAGTCACACCGGCTAGAAGAGTTCTTCATTGCATCCTTTTCTACTTCTTCGGGCCTTGGAGACTAACACACGAAACAAAAACCCCCTGGAGTCTTCTTATCGCTTTCAGACTCTCTAAAATTGAAAGCAACCATGAGCATGAACTGTCCTGGGCTCGTACAAATCCACACGACAGTACCATTCCATTATTTCAGAGTCTTCTTATCGCTTTCAGACTCCTTAAAATTGAAAGCAATCACGAGCATGAACTGTCCTGGGCTCATATAAATCCACACGATAGTACCATTTTACACACACTTCTTCTAGTTCCTTAACCCGTGAAGAAGTCCCCCTGTGCCTCTTGGCACCATGTTCGATCATCTCGGCAACACCCCCAATCAGGTCGCCTTTGTTCAGAGTAGTCTGCAGTCTCCTGCCATTTTACACCAGCTTGAGTATCCCTCATCTGAGTCACTATCCTTGATCCATTACAACTATCATCCCTTTCCTGCCAGTCAGTTTCATATGCTGCCCGATCGTCCCCGCCATCATACTCTGAACAAAGGAAGTTTGAGTCCACCTACTCTACTTTCCCAGTTATCCCCCACCGTATGTCAGTCCTACCATCAGTACTCTCACACTTCGGTTCTCCACCTCGCGCTCCTGTCAAGGAAACATCATTGCCTTGATAGTTGCAGGTCTCCCTCTGTCGACGACAGCCCCTCTATTCCAGAGGTCCCTGTACCTTGGACCCATCACCATCTGTGGTGAGTGCCTACGGACCATTCTGAGAGGAGTCATCATTGCCTCTCCGAGTGGTTGTTTCTCACATGTTTGACTTCAACACCTTGATCGCATCGTTGAGAATCGTGTAGGGTTTATATCCCTTCAGTTATTGGTCGAAGACCCCGAATTTCCCTCGACTCTAGCACATTGGTGAGTCTCTTCGGAACGCCCAGTTATATGTTCCCGTGGATGTCCGGGTTGCATTGGCGATTGTATTCGGAAGCCATCCAGTTATATGCTTCCTTGAGTACCCAGTTCAGTTCCAGATCAGTGTACTATTGAGGATATGACTCCCCGTCATTATGATCCAGCAGCTCATCAGTTCCTCTGGTACCCCACTCAGTAGCACTATAGTTATTCCAGTGTATCAGTTCTTCAGCTCAGACATGGTCAGCCCAGCAGTATGTCCCAGATTTGTGTCCCCTCTGGACCCTTATGATGTACACAGTGGTTCTCTATGTATCCTATAGGTCCCCCTTTTTTGGGCCTCACAGTTATTTTTATGTATCTTGATACGAGCATGGGTATGCCTGCCTCGTCCATATATTGAGATTCTTCCTCATTTATTATTTGAGGCCATGTATGTTTCAGGTCCCCATATTTTGGACCCCATTATTATTGTTGTTCTATATCTTGATACGAGCATCGGAATGCCCACCTCGTCCATATGTTCAGATTATTCCTCATCCATTATTAAGGTCATGTACTTTTAGTTTTTGCAGTTTGTTCGGGACCGTTGTTCCGGGCTCTAGTTTGTTTCTTCTCTTCTCCACACCCCAGGAAAACCATACAAGACTTATGATGTCTATCGGCCATACGATGAGCTCCTGCCCTCACACATCAGGGGGCAATCTGTTAACACCCAAAAAGTGCTCACTACCTCATCTACCCCATTACATGACTCATTTGTCCATATTTCCTACCATATTTACCTCTAGAACCTTAAAATCCCATTAAAAAGCCTCCAAAAGGCCAAAAAAACCATTAAAAAGCATCCAAAAGGCCAAAAAACCCCTTTTTTCCCCAAAATAATCCAAAATTCCTCCAAAATAGCAAAAACCCTCTAAAAAGGGAATAAAAAATATAAAAAAAGAGGAAAAAGAGGGAAAAAGGAGAAAAAAACCCTATACAGCTGACCTAAACCATATGGTTCCCAAAACCATGGGCTAGCAATCCACTACTAAAAACCTATAAATAGGTGATGGAGGCCCCTCATTTCATATCCACAGTCAAATACACCCTTACTCTGCCAAAATCACTCTTGAAACCCTAGCTCACCCTTGAGAGCTACTTTCACCCTTGAGTGCCCCTTTTGGCCCATTTCCAACCCTTTGGAGAAAGAGAAGGAGCAAAGATGGAGTTTGGAGCAACCCTCTTGGACTATTGCAAGAACTTCACCAACCTCTACACCTGAGGTAAAATTTCAATACAAAAAAGAAAGATTTTCACCATATTTCCATGTTTTTGTTATGTTTATTAATGCTCATGCTAGTTTAGAATTCGTATTGTTTTACTACTTTAATTTACTGTTTATTGAACTGCTACTAAGGAGTCCATTCTCCTTAGTAGGTGCTCATTTGCACAAGCTAGGGTGAAAACCCTAGCTACACATAATACACACTTATTAGGATTCATACGAATCTTATAATATCTGCATCTCTCAAACACTAGTTGCAAGTGATCAGGATGATCTCATCTCTTGCGAGATTGCGCTGGGAGATCATCAAGATATGGCTCAACTACATGCTTGATACCGTGGAAAGAAAAATTCATGGCGCGCTGGAAAGTGGCTCTAGTGTTCTTCAACGCAAAAGGCATCTTTCGATAAGCAAAGGTACCCCAAGGACAAATAAAATCCATTTTATGTTGGTCTTCAGGTTTTATTTGAATCTGATTATATCCTGAAAAACCATCCATGAAAGAAAACATTTCATGGCCCGCACATGCATCGATAATCTGATCAATGAACGGTGTGGGGTATTTTTCCTTAGGACATGATTTATTTGGGTCTTAGAATTCCGTACAAATTCATATGGTTCCTTGATTTTTGTCAACCAGAACTGGGTTGGAGACCCATTCTGTCATAGTGATCAGATAGATGAAACCAACTTTCAATAGTTTTTCAACTTCATCCTTAATGGCTGTTGCTTTTCGTGGGTTTACTGGATGGAGTTTTTGTCTCACTGGCTTAGCATTGGGGTAAGTCATGATGACATGCTCCACGATAGTGGGGTCGATTCTTGGCATCTCCTCGTAAGACCAAGAGAATACGTCACGAAATTCCTTAAATAGGTTGGTATACAGAGTGATCTCATCAGGAGAACAATCTGCTCTAATAAAAAGGTTTTCTACAACACCAGGTTTGATAGAGATATCGAACGGTATGGTCCTTGATATATTTGCCATGTTACCTTCAGCATAGATCGTTTATGTAGAAGAATTGATGGACAAATCGATATCACCACCAAGTCTCACTGAGAACTCACCATTCTCTATCTTGTCTAGATCGGGAAGGAAGTAGGACCTATGATGCATGTGTTACCATGGATGATCGAGTCCTACCATGGTTTCCAAAATAGCCTCATCGGAGGGAAAAACAATATCCAGAAAATCCAAAGAGTGGATGGAGTTGACTGACCATGCAGGTGCATAGTCTATATTTGACTCCGCGGAGATAGTCGGAGTCGATATATAATCTGCTGCAACATCTTGTGTAGCTTGGTAAGATATTTCTGCAACAGATAAGGGCATAGTAGGTTCTTACTGAGTGGGAACAATCCAAGGGTCAGTTGTTCGACCGACAACGAAGATTTCCCGAGACACAATGTCATAAGTAATCGCAGAACCAATGTAGTTTGTGGGAGCAGGTAGGTCGAATGTGCCCATCAGTGATGAATACATGCCTACTCCCAAACTCTCACTGGGTGGGTGAGACTGATCAATCAAAGGGATTTTTGAATCCACTGAAGCATTGTTGTTTTTTCGAGTAAATGAAAGTTGATCAACAAGGATGATATTTCCTTCATGCGGGAACATAAGTACTCGGAAAACGGACGATCGAAAAGCTTGCATCGCATACGAGCAACTCCTTCCTAACAAAAAATTGTAGTCAAGAGGAGCGTCCAACACTTCAACTTCCATTGACACTAACTTACCGGGCAAGTTCAATTTCAAATGCGGGCAAGACTCCGTGTGGATGGAATGATCTCCCATCAAAATCCGTATGTATAGTGTTGGAAGGGGCTAACTCAGGCGAGTCGAGGGCCTTCTAGCATGATATTGACATTACGCACATAGACACACCCTCATCTACAACTGTTCGTCCAATGGTTTTGGGACCATGGACTACTTCAATATGGAGGGCTACGTGATACGGTAACCGGGGTTTGATATTAGACATATCAAACTGAGCAAGCATACTAGATGAGTCCATGCTCTGTATTGCCTCTAGAAGTGCACTCCGTTGTAATGGATAGCTCTGCAATACTTCTAGTGTGAACATAGCACAGGGTGTTTGAGCTAGATCCTCTACGACATTTTAGTTAGGAGCAGCCCGTGAATTGGGGTTGTGCATAGCCCGTTTGAAGACACCTTTCAGGATATTCGAAAAAGGATGTACAGGTCTCTCAATGTGAAGAGACGTAGATGTTTCAGGAACATCCTTATCTTTCTACTGCGAGCCCAGGGAATAATTCCTTGCTCGAGTTTGAAAAAGCATATCTAAGTTAACCATGTTTATAAAGGATTGATTAGCTGACGAGACATGAGATGTGCCCCCAGCACTAGAGTTGCCAGAAGCTGAAACTTGTCTGTGAGGGAATGGGTCCTTCAGAACAGCTGGTTTCTTCTCACGGAGGAGCTTCTGGGATTCTTCCATAAGAGGGCATTGGTGGGTAAGGTGGTCATCCTTACATAACTTGCAAGGAAAATTGACTTTCCTTTTATCCTTCTTTCCCTCCTCGGCATTTTTAGTGTTTTTGGGTTTTGGATGGTCTCCCTCCCCTTTCTTTCCCTTCTTTTTATTATTGGGTTGCCGAGGACCCTTTTGATTAGTCTTCACTTGTTGTATAGATTTAGTTGTAGAAGGGGAGGCTGCAACAATAGTTGCATCTACAGCAGACTGCTTTACAGATAAAGCATGAACTTGCTTGGTCAAATATTCGAGTGCTGTTGAGTCTACTGAATTGACAATGCCATCGACATGCGGTCCAGGCTTAGTTTTACCCAGATCAATATTAGATCTCGGTGCGTCCGGTATAATCTCGTACAGGATCCCATATTGAGCATATACCAAATCAAGTTGCTGGGTCCTAAGGATGGCTTCCTCTTCAGAAGACACCCCAGAAGTTGCTACATCCTTAGAGATATAAGGAAGGAGTGATTTCAAGTACCACTCTAATAGAAACTGTGGGGGAATTTCAGATTTGATGAGCCTCTTTCGCCTTCGCCACTCCTGAATGTGATCAGATAAGTGAGTGGCCTTATTATGCTTGAAAGTTGACAGAAGGTCCATGCCAACATCATACTGGACATGAAGTTGAAAGTGGTTCAAAAAGACTGTTTCCAAATCCCAAAAGTTGTCATAAGTTGCGGCAAGTAGTTCTATGTACCACTTAGCCGCAACACTAGTCAAGGTTCTTTGAAAAAGCCTCAACCTAATGGAATCATCATTCAAACAGTTGGAAGAACACCAGAGATGAAAGGTAGTGACGTGATCACTAGGATCTTATCTAGTCTTGCCTTCAAACTTTGGGATGTTGGAAGGCAACTTGGTTGGAACTTGTGGCCATGTCGGGCTGTGGCGCACTGGATCATTGGTCAGTTTTGAAATATCTGGAAAGTTTAGAGTTTCCAAAAAGGAAAAATGAGGTCAAAATGATGGCATTTGATTAACAGGAGCGTGGTAGGGGGAACCTCCCGAAACATAGTTCCTATACTAATGGTTGGAGATGCCCCCAGCCATCAGTTGTGAAGTGTAAGCATTATTAAAACTGCTCCAGCCGAATGCTAGAGGTTTGCTTCCTTGAGTGTTCATCCATTGCGGTTGGGTGTTATCCCCCTCCGTAATGTGGGTTAAAAAAATTACCACCCCCTGCACCAAACAGTGAAAAGGGGATACTCCCTACAGGTACATGGGATGCTTGTACATTAGAACCTGTGAAGGGGTTAAACTCAGGTATAGATGTAACAGACGAAACAGGAATTGATCCCACAAAAGGTGTGGAAGGAGCTATGTGTCCTCCAAACCAAGGAAAACCATGACTTAAAGGAGCATACTCTGGATTACCCTGAGACTGTTGTATAAAGGGAGACGATGTAAATGACACTGAAGGTATCCTTGAAAAATGGATATTAGATGATCCAACAGTGGAACCAAAAGAAATAGTTGATGTCGAAGAAAAAGAGCTTGGCATACCTAAGGAACCAATATTGAAACCGAACGAAGGGCTCGAAGTAGAAACAACCTACAAAGAGCTAGGTGCCGTTGCATGTGGGAATGAAGGAGAGAAACCTCTCGATACAATATATGAAGTAGGAGTATGGGGAACTCCTGACTCATCTCCAGAACTAGTCATGAAGAAACTAGGTGTAAACCAATATGAACTAAACTTCGGTTGACCTAGAGAGACTACACTTTCAAGTAAAGGATCGTTAGGTCCTGTCAAAGGAGGGTTGAAGGGTGTGTCTCTTGAGTGGTTATGTCTTCAACCTCTACATTATCATGAACGTGTTGATAATCAGTTATGAGGTGTGGTTCTCTGGGTGGTTCCATTATGCCCATAAGTTCATACGAACCACAGGAATTAGTCCTCCGACGTCGAGGTGGCGGTGGAGGTTCCACTATGTGTGGGGAAAGGTTTTTCAACCTTCGTGACCTATGAAGAGGTTGGTCCTCCACAATTATATAAAAAAATAAACTTAGTGTAGAAACCTAGTGGCCACTAACGACTAAGGAGAAAATAGCATACCACTAAAAATGTCCTATAGTAATCAAAGAACAGGCAAACAAAGATAATACTCTCAATAGTCAGTCTGGGATGATGAGGGCCCAGAACAAACTAGTAGAATATAGAAGATCAGTTACATGACGTCCAATACAGTTCCTCTGGGTGCAAGCGTTTGAATCACCAAACCACCCTCCTAGGATTACTGTAGAGGGTTACCTTCCGTGTGTGTCCTAAGTGCAGTGGAAATATCCTTCCACTATACCTTTGTAGAGCCCTAAAGTCAAGATTATAAGGATACCACAAATACACAAATATCCAGGTGGACAGTTGCAGGTCCAGCCAAAACACATGGCCAGGGTAGCTAAGTCTGAAATCCAAAAATGCACAAGGCACTAATGGACCCCCATACGTGAATCAACCCTGGTGTATGCTCGAAAGGAAAGTGGGGGGGTATCTCCAACAATTCCAGTCTCACACGACCTCGTGCTTAACTCCGGTTTAAGTGGAGCCTCCCAAAATACTTTGATAAGAGTGGATTTACCTAGATAACAGTTTGCACTACGATTTGAGAGTTTGAACGATTTCAGAAAGTTTAAGTGTGATCTATTCCGAAATCCTAGCCTCAGCTAGTTGATGTCGTGTAACCCTAAAAAAAAATATTACTAATAAATTTTAAATTAAGTTCTTTTTATGGGTTGTTGCTTACTTAAGGTGTAGTGTAGTGTGTGGCATGGTTATAAATGTAAGCAAAGTGCATATCAACAATGTAACTTCACAATTTTTCCTTTTCGGTTGTTCTTTCAAAACATAAAATCTAAGCAAATCTAAGCAAATCTAAGCAAATCTAAGCAAATCTAAGCATAAAAGTTTCTTATTCTTTTTGTTTTGTTTTGTTTTCAAAGTTAATAGCAATGCAACTACCCTACTTCGAAAAAATAAAAATTACAAATCTTGTAAAAGAAGTTGTTTTGTTTTTCCAATTTGATCTTTTTCTCTATGTATGAAAGAAATGCAAATGAAAATAATGAACTAACAAGACTCATCAATCTGTGTAAGTAAAGAAAGGTGGCCCAAGGATTAAACAAATAGACCTAAAGCAAGATCAACGAAGAATTAACCCAAGAAATTTGCTTCACAGAAGTAACTAAAAAGTTTGGAACAAGATGCTAAAAAGAAAAACTAACATGTAAGATGGAAAATAGAAGGATCTTTATGTAAAAACCAGAGTGTTCCTGAACATCAGAAAACAAAAGAAAGAAGCACCTGCCAAACAGAATATGGGGTAGCAAGCTAGGGAAAACTCTACAAACACAATGACTCAAAGAGAAGTGATAAAAGAAGTTCAAAACCAGATTCAGAGCAGCCTAAACAATGTCCAGGAGGTATCCAAACTGACAAGCACTTTCAAAACCACAGAGAAACGCTACTGAAGTCAAACCCTAATTGAAAAGGTAAAAACTCAGGAAATACTCGTGACTTCTATGTAGAACAACTCACGGTGAACTCGTAGGTATGTATAAGAGCAACACGCGGCTAGGGCACAATGTGCGCGACTGTATGTACTGACAGGTCGCGGGTGGGATTCAAAAAGTCTTAAGAAGGAAAGAAAGGAAACCAAAAGCAAACTAAATCAAATAAGAACTCTAGGGGGCCTCTAAAAAGGCTGCGAATAGACCTAGCAAGGACACAGTGGTGTCTAACAAATGTCAGAAAACAAATAAAAATCAAAGGTCAGACCTAAAAACCCAAGATCAAACCCTAAAGAAAAGGTTCAAGTCTTATAAATCAAACTCGTGACTGTATTGGCCAACATCTCGCTGGTGCAACTGAATGTGCGCGGGTAGCAAAGCCTACAACTCGTGGGTACAACAGAAAGTGCACGCCTGTATATACAAGAAACACGCGGGTAGGTAGTGATAAAAGAAGAATTTTTTTTTTGCAAACCAGACTATGCTGAGTCAACACAAAGGGATCTAAAAAGAAACCCTAAAGACCTCAAAAGAAATTGGAAAAGTTATGAAACTGAAGAAACCAAAGATCCCCAAAGCAGAAAAACAAGAAGGTGTCCCCAGTGGAGTCGCCAGTTCTGTTGTTAGGGATTTTACCTTATAGTCGGGGATGGAGACTATCAACATATAAGGGGTGTAATATGGACATATAAATTTCTACACATACATCTACTTAAGCAAATACGTTAGAGGTTAGAAAGACATGCACCTTATTCTAAAGTTTGATCCTAGCTTTCTCCTCCTTTGCTCTTCAATGTATTAACCTGCAAAACAACCCTAGGCCTTCCTCAAACCAATTTGATTAAATATAAATAAATTGACATCAATAATAGAATGAAACATCAATTAATAATCAAATTTACAACATATAACACAGATTATGTTGGGAGAGGAAGAATGTCTACTTTTATTAATTAGTAAATGAAGCAAGTACAAATTATACCTGACTTCTGTATGAGGCACCTTCGTAACCATGACCTGAGCTCCTGCTCCTCTCTCTTGACTTAGAATTTATTCATCATAACAATAGCTCTTCAATTGGTGGTGCCTTTCTCATGCCTCTCCCTTGTATTTATGGAAAGACAGGGAGGATTGGTTCGAAAGGTAGTTGAGTTGGGAAGTTGAGGAAGTTAGAATACCAGACTCAACTAATCCCAATTCGTGTTTTTAATATATTTTTTCAAGTTTCCTTAAGACACCCGTAACTATTGGACATAGCAACTTGCGAGTGACTCGCAATATGTGGGATCAGCAACTCGCGAGTGCAGCTTTTGGCACCCGTGGGTTGTCAGTATTGAGACTCGTGAGTAACTCGCAAGATGTCAAGTATAGGAGTCCCAACTTTATGGTGAAATAAGTCAGAAAAAATAATGTTTTAAGCTGAAGGAGTAAGGGTTCAAATCCAAATCATCCAAGGTCAATTCAGCTCTTGCATCCATAGTGTCCTTTTGTGTGATCGACAAGGCAATGTGATCATAGATGAAGAAGTGCTAATTTGACCGATAAATCTTCACATCATGAAAAGCATACGACATGGCCCGCTGGAATGTAGCACCAACATTTTTTTAGGCCAAATGGGAGTTTGAGATAAGAAAACATACCCCAATGGCAGATAAAAGCAGTTTTGTGCTGGTCGGCCGGGTGGATCTCAATCTAATTATAACCGAAAAAACCATCCATAAAAGAGAAGATGATGCTTCCGGTGCAGTTGTTGATGATTTGGTTGATGAATGGGGTAGGGTAGTTTTCCTTAGGACAAGCCTTATTCAGGTCCCTGTAATCGACACAAACCCTAATGGTGCCCTACTTGTTGGTCTCAAGGATGACATTAGAGACCCAATCCATTAAGGGAACATGATAGATGAAGTTGGACTTCAACAACTTTTCAATCTCAGCCTTAAGAGCCGCAATTTTTCTAGGGTGCATGGGACGTAACTTTTGTCAGACAGGTTTAGTGTCGGGATATGTATGGATCTCATGTACAACAATGGCAGTATCAATCCTGGGCATTTCCTCATAGGTCCATGCAAATACGTCACATAATTGTTTGAACAAGGCCGTATATGTGGTGATCTCTTCAGGAGAGCAGTTGTGGCCCAGGCGGATATGTTCCACGATGTTGACACATGATTAGTTTTTATGTGGTTAGAAGAAAAAGATTGAAAATAAAAAATAAAGGTTTACAATAAGACCTAAGGCTGTGACCGAGATTTAAGCAATAAAGTGTTATAAGTTGGTGGAGAAATAAAATATTCAGTAAACTTGACCAAGCAGACAACTTAAATGGCGGGACATCCAAACACTAAAAGAAGTGGGATACTGAAAATCGACACAGATTGACTGTTGAAAGATTGTAAATTCTAAGAATATTCTATTTGTACTTTATTATTATTCATTTGGAGATGCTTTATTCCTCCATCGGGATGTTATTTATAGGGTTATTAGACTCTCCTAGAGAGGTCGGCCCTGAGTTAAGTTATCTAGGGTTATTAGACTCTCTAAGGAGAAGTCGACCCAGTTAGGGTTAAAAGTCAAGTGAAGTAAAGTATAAATAGAGGAGGTGTGTTCCTCATTTGAACACACACTCACTCACTTGTGAACTCGCATAGGAGAGAGAGAGATCTACGAAGGAGGATAAGGAGCTCTTGTTTGGGGATTTCATCTTTGCATTTGTTGATCATCTATATTGAGGAAGTTTTGCTGGGTTTTCTACCCCATGAGGGTTTCCCAGGATAAATCTGTGTCTATCTTGTGATTGTGTTTCTTTCAGTGATCTTTATTATGCTCTTGTTGTGAATTTTATGCTAAACTTAACATGGCATCGAAGCTAGCCTGAATAGGACATCTTTCACAAGGTGAAAATATCTCTCTTCTTCCTCTGGTGAGAAATTAGGGCTTCTGCAAAAGTTGGAAATTTTGGAATCCGATTGCATGGCTAGATGCTCCTCCTCAAAAGCAAAATTTTGAGCCCTAGATCGATTTTTTTGAGTGGGTAGAACCCCGGGATAAGTCAAACCCTAGTTTGATTCCTGGACTAGAAGAACTAGAAAAATTGTGAACCAGTGAACCAGAAAAGCTGCGAGCCAGTGAACCAATGAACCAGAAAAGCTGTGAACCAGTAAACCAGTGAACTAGAAAACATGTTGTAGATCCAAAATTTGCTGGTCAAGTTTGAAGGGTGAAAAGTTGAAATTTTCATAAACCAAGTACACCAGTCAACTCAATTCAGTCAAGCACATCTCCAGGTAAGGTCTGTTTTTCATTTTGAGAATTTTCAATTTTTGGTGACCTCTTGGATAAGATGTCCCCAAGCACTAAGCATGAGGATAAGCTAGAGGGCATAGAGAATTTCCGGGAATGGAAATATAGGATTGGCCTCATTCTTGAAGAGAATGAGCTTTCCCAATACATCAAAGATGAAGTTGCAGAACCTGCGGAAGATGAAGCTAAAGAGAAGTACAAGAAAGACATGATTAGTGCAAAGAGAATCATTGTTGGTTCCATCAAAGACCACTTGATCCCTCAAGTGTCATCAAAGAAGACCCCAAAAGAAATGTATGATTCCCTAGCTAGAATGTATGAAGGGAGGAACATTAACATGAAGATGAATCTGAGAGCTCAATTGAAGAGCACCAAGATGAGTCAAGGAGAATCCATTCAAGATTACTTCACAAGGGTCTCCCAGTTCAAGGAACAACTAGAATCCATTGGAGACTCCCTTGATGAAGATGAAGTAGTCATGACTACTCTCAATGGTCTCACTAGACCTTGGGATTCATTCATCCAGACCATGTGTGATAGAAAGGAAAGCATGAAGTTTGATATTGTATGGGAGGATTGCATTCAAGAAGAGGCTAGAGTATCCAATAGAGAATCCCTACTTAAAGAAGATAATCAAGCATTAGCTACCCATACCAAGAGAAGAAGAAGTCAATCCAAATTCAAGAAGGAAAGCCACAAGGAGTCTCAACCTACGCAAAGTTTCAAAATAAAAGAAGAACCAATCTAGAAAGAGACCACTCTTCATTTTAGTGCTTCAATTGTCACAAAATAGGACATATTGCTCGAAATTGTCCTTCAAAGAAAAATAAGGGTTTCCACCATAGAAGACATCAAGCACATCTAGCAGAAGATGATAGTGAATAAGAAGAGGAGGAAAGACCTCAAAGAAAAAGAGCTAAGGTATAAGAAGAATATGCAGAAGAATATGTTCTATTCTCAACACTCTCTGGGTCTATAGCACCTGGAGAAGATACATGGCTTATTAATAGTGGTGCTTCCAAGCACATGACGGGACAAAAGAAAACTTTGTCAAGACTTGAAGAAAGAACCTCTCCACAAAAGGTATCATTAGGAGATGATTACAAATATCCCATCAAAGGAATTGGTGAAGCAAGCTACAGGCTTGATTCTGGAACCCCCATGAAGATGAAGGAAGTTTTATATGCACCAGGATTGAAGAAGAAATTACTTTCTATCTCAGCATTAGATAAGAAAGGTTATAGGGTTGCATTCATAGATGGACAAGTACTCATGTGGTCCAAAGGAAAATCAATTGAGGATGCAATTGTCATTGGTGAAGAAGAAGGAGGGCTATATAAACTCAAGGGAAATTTAGAAGCAACCCTTGTTCATGAAGCCACTAGCCCAAGCGAGCTATGGCATAGAAGGCTTGCTCATATCAACTACAAGGCACTACCCTATGTGAGAAAAGTAGTAACAGGATTACTAGATTTGAAGGTTGATCATGAAGACACTTGCAAAGGATGTGCAAAAGGGAAGAATATCAAGAATCCATTTCCAAAGTGTGAAAGAAAGACTAAAAGTACTTTGGAATTGATCCATTCAGATGTATGTGGTCCAATACACTCCACATCTTTGAGTGGCTATGAATATTACCTTACATTTATTGATGACTATTCAAGAGATACTTGGATATATTTCCTAAAAGGAAAAGATGAAGTATTTGGAAAATTCAAGGAATTCAAAGCCTTGATAGAAAATTATTCAGAAAAGAGAATCAAGACACTCAGGACAGATAATGGTGGAGAATATACTTCAAAGGTCTTTGAAGTCTTTTGTAAAGAAGCTGGGATCAAGAGGGAACTAACCACTCCCTACAATCCTCAACAGAATGGTGTTGCGGAAAGAAAGAATAGAACCATTATGGAAGCAGTGAAGACAATGATACATGATCAAGATATTCCTATGCATGTATGGGTTGAAGCAGCAAGGACGACAGTCTATGTCCAGAATAGATTGTCTCATAGTGGCCTTGGATTCAAAACTCCAGAAGAAGTGTTCACAGGGAAGAAACATGAGGTAAACCACCTCAAGATATTTGGGTGCCCCATATATGTCCACATACCAAAAGAGAAGAGAACTAAGCTAGACCCTTCTGGAAAGAAGGGAATATTTGTTGGGTATTGTGAAGCATCCAAGGCATTCAGAATATACATCCCAGGATTCCATCACATGGAAATTAGTAGAGATGTAACCTTTGATGAAGAAGCTACTCTCAAAAGATCCAGAAAGTGCCAGTATGAAGAATTATATGAAGAAGATATACCTCCTAGAAATACAAAATTTGTTTCCTTCCCTGAAAAGGAAACACCAAAAGACCATGATATGCTAGAACCTCAATAACTCCCACCAATGAACATATCACGGAAAAGAAAGCTGGCATGGGAAAGATAAATTATACAAGAAGCAGAAAGATATGGAGCTCCATAATGTTCCATAAGAGTAGGCAAGAAACCAAATCCATTCTCCAGCTATGTGGCTTTGATGTGTGATCTTGTAGATCAAGAACCTACCAGTTATGAAGAAGCAGTTCATAAGAAAGAATGGGTAGAAGCAATGATGGAGGAGTACCAATCAATAATGAAGAATTATGTTTGGGATGTAGTTCCCAAACCAAAAGACAAGAGTGTGGTATCCTCCAAATGGATATACAAGATAAAGCATGCTGCAGATGGTAGCATTGAAAAGCATAAGGCAAGGTTTGTGGCTAGAGGATTCTCTCAGAAAGAGGGAATTGAATATGAAGAAACATTTGCACCAGTTGCAAGGTACACTTCCATTAGAACCATCATGGCACTTGCATCCATGATGAAGTGGAGCTTACACCAGATGGATGTGAAGACAACCTTCCTGAATGGTGTAATTGAGGAAGAAGTGTACATAGAACAACCACAAGGATTTGAAGTTGAATATAGAAGAACTCACGTATGCAAGTTGAAGAAAGCTCTGTACGGGTTGAAACAAGCTCCTAGAGCTTGGTATGGGAGAATTAATAGCTTCTTGACAAGATTGGGCTTTACCGAAAGTAAAGTGACCCTAACCTTTACCTTAAGGTTATCAATGATGAACCTATCATACTATTGCTATATGTGGATGATCTATTTCTGACAGGAAATGAGAAACAGATCATGGAAAGCAAGAAGAAGCTAGCTGCAGAATTTGAGATGAAAGATCTTGGATTGATGGATTACTTCCTAGGTCTGGAAGTATGGAAAGGCCCAGGAGGAATCTTTCTCAACCAGGGAAAGTATGCTGTGTAAATCTTGAAAAGATTTGATATGTTGGAATGTAAAGCCATGGACACTCCCATGGATACCAACTTGAAGCTATTAGATGATGAATCGTCAAAATTAGTGGATGTGACTCAGTACAGACAGATTATTGGGTCGCTGATGTATCTGACAAATACTAGGCCATATATATGCTTTGCTATGAACACCCTGAGTCAGTATCTAGTTGAGCCTAGACGTGTTCATCTAATAGCTGCAAAGCATGTGATGAGGTACCTAAAAGGTACAATAGACTTTGGTCTATATTATCTTGGATATCATGAATTCATATTGTATGGTTATATAGATGTAGATTGGGCTGGAAGTGTCTCAGACAGAAAGAGCACATCGGGTGGATGTTATTGTCTGGGATCTTCTATGATCTCATGGTTTAGTAGGAAGCAGTCCAGTGTGGTTCTCAACACAGCTGAAGCAGAATATATAGCAACTTGCTCTACAAGTTGTGAATCCATATGGCTTCAGAAGCTATTATAGGGACTATTTGACTTGGAGATGGAATCCACTGTGATCCTGTGTGACAACCAGAGTTGTATCAAGAAGACGGAGAATCCAGTGTTCTGTCATGTCTCCTCTTAACCAATATATATATTTTTTTTTCACCGGTCTAATGACCAAATATTACTGTTTATAATTACGCCAAAAGATATGAACTTTACTTAGAAACACGTCCCATGCATAACACTATAAAGGTATGCATGTCAAAATTCCAAACGAAATATTCGTCGTGACCTTTACTAAGTGCTATAGTCTTGCAAACTATGTGCACCCTTACGTCTTACGTGTTATAAGATAGAGTTCACTTGAACAAGTGCGTTTGCAAAAGAGGCCCCTTATGTCGACATGAAGAAACATCCTAGCCTCTATAAAATGCGGCAGGAAAATACATGCTATCAAACCTATACCAAGGGTATATGCATTTAATTACATGCCTAAACAATATGCACTTAACACTTAAATTAAATGCTTGTACATATGAATGTACTATATCAATTATTAATATGGGTCTTGCTTTATTTTCAACCTTGCTATATATATATATATATATATATATATATTAATTACATATATATATATATATTAATATTATCAATTAATGTATTTAAAAAAAATTACATTACATTAATACTTTCATAAGCCACATAACCACATTATGAAAAGGCCATGTATTAAAGCATAGGTATATACATATATATAATACTATATACACATTAAACAATATGAAAAATAGGATATTAAACTTAACATATGAAAAGATTTCTTTGAACCAATGTATAAAACAAAAGTTATATATATATAAATATATGGTTATATATTTATACATATAAATGGTTCAACGTTTAAAACTATGGCTTAAGTGGCCAACATAACAATGCATACAAAGTTCATAAGGTTTGGGCGCTAGTGGAAGCCGACCCCACCACAACATGGTTGACCCAACACTTAAGCACTAACACTTAGCTTTTGAATGAAAATCAACTTGTTAAACACTTCATGCAAAGGTGGCCATAAGCCACACGATAGTGACATGGAAACTATGTAAAAACGTAACACGTGACTCGAACATTAAACATGGATTAAAATAATGCTATGTGGTTGGTCCCATGTTGAATCGAACCAACAGGTGGCCTGAGTGGTGATGTGGCTTGCGCCATGTACACATGACCAACTCCCAACCATGTTTTAAACCCATCTCGTGCTGCCCTGATGATAGTTCTGCACAACACTCGCTTATGTGGAAGAAGGTTTAACATTGTTGCGTTTGGTTTCATCGACGTGGTGAAGAGTGGGTCTCTCCATTAATGGAGCTCCCTCAACCAGCTGCGCCCTGTCAGTGGAATGCCACGCCCAAGGAGTACCATGTACCCTCAGCCGAACTTCATTAATAACTCAGCTGCTCTGGTCCGTTGATGGTGATCCAAACCGGTTTATGGGAAAAAGTGAAAGTATCTGTGCCATTGAGCTAGGTTGATGAAATTCGCTCCCTTCAACTTCTACGCTTGGCATTAATTATATCCAGCACCGGTTGCAATGGTCACCAACCTTATCTGCCCGGTGCAAGCTCATTGATAGGCGCCGAGCCTTGGCAGTCTTTGTTGTTGTTGAGGCTCTGCGCAGAGAGCTTCGGCTCTGCACTGAAGGTAGGTGTAAGCAAGATAATAGTGTGATGGATTCTTCGTTTCCCTGGTGCATCACTGGACAAGCTTAATACAACACTCAGCATCGCCATTGCGAAGGTAAGCTTCCCGTGACTCTTATGCAATGGTTAATGCGTTAATGAAAAGCTTCACTGACAGTATGTTTATTATTACGATTGTTTCCAGCGTTTTTAACCTTCATCGTGTTGTGAACTAGGTGCAGATGGGGCAGAGCTGAGATGCAACTCCACTCCACTCAAGGTAATGTAATTATTTACCCGTATGCAAATTTCGTTGAGTTGTTTAAAATTTCGGTTATGATTTGTTGTCCTACCCGGAGGTTTGACCTCGTGCCACCTTGTTTGTGCAGGTAACCGGGATAGGGTGGAGCTTGGGCGCCCTCATACGAGTTCCATAACGGTCGCTAAAATGTGGAATAGCTTGCTACACTCTTAGGTAACTCACCAACCAACCGCCTCGGGTTTGGTTTACCTCGTTGGTGGGGGCTGAGTTACTTAGAAGACTGGCTAGTCAGGGGTTAAGGTTTTCCTGCTTTCGTCTTGTGTTTAAATGAGCAAGGCCATCGGCCAAGCCAGTAGGGGCATGAATCCTGCCTATGAGAGGGTCTTCGCGACCTCTGTGTGCTCTTTTGGTGTTGCAGGATAGACTATACATTTGCATGAAATGTTTTAATGATGTTTGAGAAAGAAAAACTCACATCCGTGAGTAGACCAAGCTGCTCTAGCAATGCTTTGTCTCAAGTAGAGGCGTCGGGACATTGTGTAACACTGCTCCACTTGTAATTAATGGAAATTTACAATGTTTTTGTTTAAGTCTTTGGCTGTGTGCATGTTTAATACTTTAAAATCGTAATGGTTGTTAGATGCAAAGTTGAGCTTGATCTGTAATAACCCACTGCATTTTCGTCGAGACTGTTTGGTCCATTTATATCGTAATATAATATGGAACAACGTTTGCATGGTCAACTTATTCTTCGCACTTGATATTTATTACAATGTATGTGGTATTATTCTTCAGCAATTCGAACATATAGATAAATACTAGATGCATAAATGTAATGCTGTGTTAACTGTATTATAAAATGAAAATCACCTTCATGCTACGCATATTTGAAGTTTAGGATGAATACATTGTTGCATTCATAAGCATATAGTGATAAGGTTTAACCCGTGAATAGTTAAAGCTTGGGATGAAGGCAATAAGCCCGCCCAACGTGTATGCAAAAATGGTTTGTTTATGTGGATCGAAAATACTGTTTCTCTGTCAGCAATATTTAGTAAATGATTTCATATTTATTTTTAAATGATCCCCGAGCACCAATGTCAAGCTTAACTCAGCAATAGCTTATATAGATATATATTTATGTAATATATATAGATGTATGAAATCATAATCCACAACACAATGCTATACTTGAATAATCAACACATATAAACTGATAATGACTTTCAGGCTATGGGTAAAACCCTCTTCTGCATATAACATTTTCATTCTGAATTAAATGCAATCATACAACGTTTATTTTATATGCAAGCAAATAGTGTAGCGATCTGAGTAAGACACGATTCGCATAGCTCCATAGGCAATGGAAAACATAATAATATTAACACATTGAAACTTACAATGCTATCTTAATAAGATGATAATAGATTTAACCCAGAATGGGATTCAAATCGAGGATTCATCTCAACAAATAAAGTAGTAAGCAGTTTATTCCAGTTCATAAATATTTAACCTAGAAATGCCATACTGATGCAGAAGGTCTTTCATGATCAGATTCATTAACAGTATAAAACTCTATCGATCTACTAATTCGAAATATTGTAGATTGAATACTAGCATTTATAGGGTTTTTGCTTAAATGTAATATACATAAAAATAATCACATTAAGCCTTCTTTGGGTTTTGAAAATAAAATCTAGTATAAAAGAGTTATGAAAATATAAGGGTTGGACATGTAAGCCTCATGGTTTACATGTCTTCCCTAGCCACATCATTATAATAGAAGACATAAGAACTCTGTCAATAACTGGAATATGTCTAATACAAGGCATGCATGATATGATATGCTCCATAAAACCCTAGGTTAGCACGTCGACCATATCTGCTTTGTATTAACTACTGTAGGTATATAAAACAGTATAGGGATCACATTGCTATCTATTGCTGTAAACAAAATGTAAGTATTCTCACATTAATCCCCAAACATAAATATTCCAGATCTTTAAATCTGATCATAAGATGAAACTTGTTACAATGATCTATTGGTCTAGTTGAGATTTATGCTTAGAATATCCATAATACATTCTACATCTAGTCAGATCTTATAAATATGTCATTCAACTGTAAATCAAAGATATTTAGAAACACATACAAAAACTGTTCCATAAAGGAATACCTTGCAATTACAACATATAAATACTTATCTGCAATCTGTTGACCAGTGGAACCAAGCACAAACCTCCCAGCCTTTGACCAACAAGTTATCCTTGCTTTCAGGTCACCCCCGAGCTGAGTTCACAGTCCCCCAGGTAGAGTATAGCTTTTAAATTACCCTTAACTTGTTTTCCCCAAGTTATTCATGATATTTTAGAGGCAGCAGGTAACTCAACACCCAACTCAGTACTCCTGAGCTCCAAGATGATCCAGGGGATTTTAAGCCTTAGCCATTAAGAGAATCAACAAAACACATCCTATTCAGGTAAATGCAGTACTCCTGCAAGCTTGGGTTAGTTTTCCTACCTACACACAATTAAGTGGCCAAGGTCAACCAAGCTGTATGATTCCTCTTAATATCGGCCAGTTTGGTTCTCCCAAATCTGTCCTCCCTCACCAGTCTTCATTTGTCTTAGGTTATTGTTTATCCCAACACTCATTTCTTTTGTGTGTTTAGGATCATGAGAATATGAATAATGAATGGTGAAATGATAATGAGTGTTTTCAAAGAGTTTCACTTTTTATTCTCTTAGGTGGGAAATTCCTCATTTTATGAATTCTTTTAATTCATTAGTTTCTCAAATCTCTTCTTTAGGGTTTTCCATTTATCTCCAATAATAATTTCTTATTATTATTATGTGGCATTTTCCCTCCAACCCTTAGGGGACTATGACTCCCATCTCATTAATGTGCTGGTCCACATGGTCATTAGAAATCAATTTATCATATTTCTAAAATCACCTAAGTAAAATGAAATAATACTTAGCAGAAATATAATAGGGGTTCAAAGTCCAAAATTGGGGTATTACATTTCCCCCCCTTAAGTTTTCACCGTCCTCAGTGTTAAACAGTTTTGCAAAAACAACAAAATCATAATAAGCAAAATTCATCTTGTGTCATGGTCTTCTTCGAACAAGAAAGGGTATGCTGCTTGCATTTCCCTTTCCATTTCCCAGGTAGCCTTTTCAGGCTTATATTGCTTCCATTGCACTTTTACCTGAACGATGGTTCGATTCTGAAGTACCACCTCTTTCCGATCCAGTAAGCATATAGGGTATGTCTGGAAGTCTCCTTTTGATTCCACCTGAATCACATGCTAGTTTTCAATATGATTAGGATCATATACATATTTATTCAGCAATGAAACTTGAAACACATCATGTACTTTAAAATTTGCTAGTAAAGCTAACTGATAAGCAACAGGTCCTACTCTAGCAAGTATTTGGAAAGGACCACAAAATCTTGGTGCAAGTTTGGCAACCTTTCCCAAGCTCAAAGAACTTTTCTTTGCTTTCACTTGTAGGAATACATGATCCCCAACTTCAAATTCTTTATGTTCTCTATGTAGATCAGCATAACTTTTCTGCCTATCTTGGGGTAGTTTTTAAGTTTGTTCTAACATTTTGCACAATGTTTTCTAGTTCAACTCGCATTTCAGGACCCATCACGATTTGATTCACTGGATCATCCCATGTCATAGGGGTCTTACACTTTCTTCCATACAACACTTCGAAAGGACTCATTCCTGCAGAAGTTTGATAACCATTATTGTAGGCAGATTCAACTAAGTGTAGGTAGTTTTCCCACTGTTTTGGGTTGTCCATGACATATAAGCAAAGCATGTCTTCAAGGATCTGGTTCACCCTCTCAGTCTTCCCATCTATTTGGGGATGGTAGGCTGTACTAAAAATCAGTTTAGTCCCCAAAACTGCAAACAAATCCCTCCAAAAGTGTGAGGTGAACTTGGTGTCCCAGTCGGATATAATCACCTTAGGAATTCCGTGAAGTTGAAAGACTTCTTTCATGAAAACCTCTGCAATGTTTATTACCTTAAAAGTGGATTTGACGAGTATGAAGTGAGCTGACTTAGTCAGCTTATCCACTTCAACCATGATTGCATCATGTTGCTTGTTATTTTTAGGCAATCCGGTGATAAAATCCATGGAAATGGTCTCCCATTTCCATTCTGGTACTGGTATGGGCTGCAACAAACCAGCTGGATGTTGATGTTCTATTTTCACCCGCTGACAGTCCATACATTTTGCGATATATTCAGCAATTTCAGACTTTAGTCTAGGCCAATAGTGCTTTTTTTTAACAATTGTCAACATTTTTTGATAGCCTGGATGACCATAATATGGTCTCTTGTGAAATTCATCCATAATCAGTTGTTTTAATTCTATCTGATCTGGTATGTACAATCTGTTTTCAAACAACAGCAGTTCATCTTTGGACATATTGAAATCTGTTGCTTGCTGATCTGAATTTTCCGCGAGACACTTTTATCTTAAATTTAGATATTTTTGGTATTTTTCAGCTACTCTCCTGATCTGCGACATTAAATCAGTTTGAAAACTGTTAATAGAAGCCATAGTTAGTAGGTGCATGCGTCTACTAAGTGCGTCAACAGTTTTATTTTCTTTCCCTTTGATATGCTGAATTTCAAAGTCAAACTCGCTTAAGAAAGCCAACCACCTTGCTTTCCTTCCATTTAGATTTGGTTGTTCAAAAAGATACTTCATCCCAATGTCATCAGTTTTCAAAACAAACTTTTTTCCAAGAAGGTAATGTCGCCACATTCTTAAAGCATGAATTATAGCAGCCAATTCTAAATCATGCGTTGCATAGTTTACTTCATGCGTCTTCAGATTTCTATACTCATAGCCGATTATAGAATCGTCTTGCATTAGCACGCCTCCCAAACCATCCTTGCACGCATCCATGCATAAAACAAAATCACCATATGGATCAACCACCTTTAGAATAGGAGTGAAAGTGAGCAACTGTTTCAGCTTTGTGAAACTTTCCTCACACTTGGCTGTCCAAAGAAACTTAACTTCCTTTCTCTGAAGAGAGGTAATGGGATGGGCCACTTTAGAAAATCCTTCAATGAATTTCTAGTAGTACTTGACCAATCCCATGAAAGAGCAGACATCGCTTACATTTGGGGAGTACGTCAGCTCATGATGGCCTTGGTTTTGTCGGGATCCACCGCAATAACTTTTGCGGAGATAATGTGACCCAAGTATTGTATTTGGTCCTTGTAGAAGTCACACTTGGATAACTTTGCATAAAGATGATTTTATCTTAGAACTTGCAGCACCAACCTTAGGTGTTCCTCATGCTCTCTTTCGTTCTTCAAATATATGAGTATGTCATTAATGAACTGTTATTGGACAATCTTAACCGCCTCAAAAGATCCATTTCTTAACGGACTCAATGAACTAGCATGAGGGACATTTCTTAACGGCCTCAATGCAATCTTTAAAGATGGATGGCCAGTAATATCCCGCGCGTAGTATCTTCTTGGCTATAGCCATCCTAGAGAGATGACCACCACAAGCCCTAGAGTGACAGTCATTCAAGACATGTTCATCCTCCTCGTGTCTCAGATAACGTCAAAGAATAGAGTCAACACCACATCGATACAGGGTATCTCTAATAATCAAGTAATACTTGGTGTGTTGACGTATATGACGACGATCGTCACAAGACAGTTGGGGGTTGAAACGTTGGGTTTGAAGATATAAGGTAATATCTCCATACCATGGGTCAGACGTGCTAATGAGGAACAACGACTCATCGGGAAGAGAATCATTGGGCTCATATCCTAACTCAACATGGGGAAGATCACATATGAGCTTAGCAAACACCACAGAATTTTTAGACTTGGCCTTCTCGAAGAGGAGATCGAATTCCTGAAGTATCACAATCCAATGTGAATACTTTCCCCTGAGTACTTGACATGTCAAAACGTGGTACATGGGGTTTGAGTGGGCAATAATGGTGGTGGTGAGGAGCAATATATAATGACAGAACTTTTGGACTGCAATGACTGCCGCGAGAGCGAGCTTCTCGATATGTGAGTAACGAGTTTTAGAGTCAATAAGACCCTTACTGAGGTAATAAATCACATGTTCCTGGGCATTGTTGTCCTCCTCGACCAAGACCATGGAGATCGTGGTGGTAGAAGTGGCAAGATAAAGGATATAATCCTAGTAGTAATTGGGCGGTTGGAGCACAGGGGCATGCGTAATGGCATGTTTCAGACTATCGAAGGATTGTTGCGCTTGATCGTCCCAAATGAATGGGACGTCCTTCTTCAGTAATCTCATGTAGCCTTGTGTCTTCTGAGTGAAATTATAGACAAAACGCCATAGGTATGTTTCCTTCCCTTGCAAACTTTGTAGTTCCGTAATGTCAATAGGAGGTGGGAGAGCGACAATGGCTTCCACCTTCAAGGGATCAATGTGGATCCCATCCTTCGAAATGATAAAAACTAGGAGGTGTCTAGACTCAATGCATAAAATATACTTGTGAGGGTTCAGACGGATGTTATACCGCCTGCATTTGAGGAATACGGCTGTCAGATGATTGATGTGGAACTCATGCTGCTATGAGTGAGCAGGTAGATCGTCAAGGTAGGGTTCCACAAAGTCCTTCACGTCATGAAAAGTGTACAACATGGCCCGCTGGAATGTGGCACCAGCATTTTTAAGACCAAAAGGGATCTTGCGATAAGAAAACGCACCCCAAGGGCAGATGAAATCTGTCTTATGTTGGTCGGTTGGGTGGATCTCAATCTGGTTGTAACCGAAAAAACCATCCATGAATGAAAAGATGACACTTCCAGCACAATTGTCAATAATTTGATTGATAAAGGGAGTGGGGTAATTGTCCTTAGGACAAGCCTTGTTCAAATCCCTATAATCGACACAACACGAATGGTGCCCGGCTTCTTAGCCACATGGATGAAATTTGAGACCCATTCTGTTAATGGAACAGAGTAGATAAAGCTAGCCTTTAAGAGCTTTTCAATTTTTGCTTTGATTGCCATATTTTTTCAAAGGTGTACTGGTCGTAGCTTTTGGCTGACTGGTTTAGCGTTGGGATAGGTTTTAATTTCATGTGAAACAATAGCAGGGTCTATCCCGGGCATTTCCTCGTAGGTCCAAGCAAACACATCTCGAAATTGCTTGAATAAGGCCGTAAAAGTAGTAATCTCTTCAGGGGAACATTTATGGCCTAAACGAATATGTTCCACTACACTGGGGGTAACCGAGATGTCAACCGGAGTGGTTGGTTCAATGTTCGCCAAGTTTCCCTCAGTGTCCATATGACACGTGAGTATCGGGGACTAGGGGCAAGGGTAAACATCCGGTGTGAAAATGGTGGTGATGTTGTTCTCCACAGAATTCAAGGGAGGTAGGAAAGACGACTGGTGGTGGAGCTCTTCCCACGGAGGGTCATCAACACTCATAATTTCCATAATGGACTCGTTGGAATGAAAAGTATGGAGTAGAGGATCAGGTACAGATGATGTCTATTGTAGAGAACAGGGTGTAGAGGCCACAACTAAGTGGTCCTTGGGTGTTGACTGGATAGCCTCATAAGTGAGTTCAGCAAGTGAAAGAGGCATGATATCTCCAATCAGATGCATAGTGGCTTCGTCAGGTACAAGCCATTGATTGGTGGAGTTGGGGAAATAAGAAATCATGTTCACCGGGGCAACATGGTTAGGGGGATCCGGGGTTGGAAAGACACCCATAAAAGATGAGTCTTTTATGAGGCCAAACCCCATGCTCTCATATGGTTGCGAAGATTTCCCGAGTAACGGGACGTTATCACCGCGATGATTAGCGGTGTTAGGTGTACAGAAATCCAGTTGGTCGACTGTGACAATTCGGCCTTGGTGGGGGAATTCAACAGTGTGGAAGACGGATGATGTGACCGCAGTCATGGCATAAAACCAATTATGACCAAGTAAGACATTATAATCCAAAGGTGCTGTGACCACTTCCATGTTAATGGTTGTGGTCTTACCCCCCAAATCTACTGCTAAGGCTTGTAAGAGCCCATGAGGTTGAAAGCCACGACTGTCGAATGCTTTCAGGGTAGTGGGAGAGTGGTTTAACTCGAGAGAACCAATGGCTCTCCAACACGATATCGACATGACCGAGGTAGAGGCACCTTCATCTAACATAGTACGATGGATTGTCTTCCGAGCAATTTCCGTGGCAACTTGAAATGCCCGTTGGTGGGAAAGCCTCGGTTTAAAGTACTCGAGTCAGAACATGATTGTATTAGAGGAATCCAGATCAATCGCGCCAATGGAAACGACAAGATTCTTGTGCTGGTTGGGACAGTTCTACAAGAATTCTAGCATCGACATAGCACAAGGAGCTTGTGCCAAGTCCTCTACAATGTTGTAGTTTTGAGCTGCCCAAGCATTAGGATTGAAAACTGCTTTTCGAATCGTGCTCTTAGGCGGACGCAATACTGACTCTAAGGAAGGATTCTAGTGGCACGGTGATGTCGGGAATATACGTAGAATATTTTTCAGTATTACTTCCAATGGGTTTCTTCAGAGTGACTGAGTCATAGGAACGTGAGCATGTGTTCAAGTTAGTTGTATCACTACGCATCATGAGAACATGCACGGTATAGGATGCCTCTTTGTGTGAAGGAGAGGTTTGAGCGATCAATTGTTGGTTTTGAGTTGGGAAGGGATCGTTGAGAACTGTGGGAGTGGGGTTTCCCTTGAGAAAATTCTACACTTCGTCTCAATGGGGACATTCCTTTGAGAAATGGTCACCACCACACAGTAAACAAGGATACTTCAACTTCCTCTTCTGTTTGGTGTCTTCAAGGGCAGTCTTGGGCTCCTGCTGGTTAGAAGGTTTCTTAGGTTTACCTTTTTTTTCTTCTTCTTACCACCGAATTTTTGAGGCGAAGCTGATTGATCAGAATTCACTTCTTCGGTGGAGGTAGGAGTGGATGAATTGGTGGTGCTGTTTCCAGCTTGTGGTGGGGATGTGGAAGAACCCTACGGGTTCGATGGTCCACCAGTTTGAGGAGAAGGATGGGAGTTAAGGGAACCAATGATTCCATCGTCCTGAGGTCCCTTAGGTGGTTTTGTAGGGTCATATGTAGGGTGGGGTGCGTCAGGAACAATTTCATACAACGTGCCGGATTGAGCATAGACCAAGTCTAAGTAATGGGCACGTGCGATAACCTGTTCTTCGGTGATGGCCCCTCCCATGGCCATGTCTCGAGCTACGGTGGGAAAAAGAGACTTCATCAACCAGTCAGCTAAGAGTTGGTCTGGAATATGAGCCTTAATAAGACGTCATCTCCTCCTCCACTCATGGATATGATCAGAAATATGAGTTGCGGTGTTTTGATGGAGCGAAGTCAGTAAGTCTGTACTAGGTTCGTACATATGGGTAACTGGAAATGAGTCAGAAAGGACATAGCAAGAGAGCGGAAATCGGGAAAGGAGTGTGGTTGTAATTCAATATATCACTTGGTAGCTGGGATGGTGAGAGTCCGTTGGAATAGCCTTAGACAGATCGAGTCATCCATCAAGGAGTTGGATGAACACCATAATATAAATGGTATGTCATCACATGGTTTTTTGGATATTCACCAGGTTTGCCATCAAATTTGGGGATATCAAAGGGTAGTTTGATTGGAATTGGTGGCAAATTATATCCGTGTAGGATAGGGTCATTAGTCAGGCGAGACAGGTCAGGTAGGTCCAAAGTGGTCAAAAGGGCAGTTGTTGGTTCAGCTGTGGATACTGATAATATTGATATGGAATATAGGGACCAGTGGGACCTTGCATCAACTGGTTGTAGGGTGTTCCTAGAGGAAATTGGCCATAAGGGGGTGTGCCGCTCAAATTGGGTGGTGGGACATATGTGGGTCCACCTCCATAATAGGGTGGTCCATTACCATAAGGTGGAGGTCCGCCACCACTGCTGGGAGGGGGTGGGCCTCCTCCAATAGGTGGGGGTCCTCCACCACCACTGGGATAAGGTGGTCCTCTACCACCTTCGCCGAGATGGGGTGGTGCTCCACTGCCTCCGCCGAAGGGTGTGGTCCTCCTCTGCCACCACCACCGGGATAGGTTGGTCTTCCTCCTCCACCTTTGTCGAAATAGGGTGGTCCTCCACCGTCTCCATCGGGAGGGGGGGGTCCTCCACGATGAGGTGGGGGTCCTCTGCCACCGAGAGGGGGTGTTTCTCCGCCTCCGCCAGCAGGGGGAGGGCCTCCACCACTAGAATGAGGTGGGCCTCTGCCAGAAGGTAGAGAGTGGCCCCCTTCGAAATGATATGGGGGCTCGCCGCCTCTAGAGGGGGAGGTGGACTGAACGGGGGTGGGGGGACTTGAGGGATGGTTGGTGGGGGTCCATTTGGTAAAACATTTTGGTGCACCCATAGACTGTATGGATTTCTGGGATAAGGTATCTCGTAGAGTGCATTTCCGGGATTGAATTGTCCTGACACAGGGTTAAGATAACCTGGATACGCTTGAGTCCATGGTGGTTGAGTTGAATTGGATGGTCCCCCAGCATGAGATAATCCCGTGGTGGATCCCAGAGTAGGTGAGGAAATTCCAACGGAATGACTGATAGGATCTCCTCCACTCGTATTATGGTAGAAAATAGAGGTTTCCCCCCAGTAACAACATGCTGACCACTAATCAATGGTTGAATTAGAAGGGGTTGTTGATTACTTAGCACGGGAGGAACATTACTTGTGATAAAGTTAGGGGGTAAAGAGTATCCTCCCCGTGAGTTTTGGGGTGGGGGAGGAGTGGGTAAAGTTCCCATAGTAGTAAGAGGGGTGTTGGACTATTGTCCTTCACCATGTTGAGTCATTTGGGGTATAGAATCGGTCTCCTGTCCAAGGGGTGTACTTGTAGGAAATGAGGGTTGACCAGGTTCATAAGTGGTCATGTTATGGATGGATGGTTCCGGTGAATCATAAGATAAAGAACGAATTGGGATATGTTGAAATGTGGGTACCTCCGTGTCTTCGACCCTTCATAAGAGAATTTTTCTTCTAAGTTCGTCACCGAGGGTACGCAAGCGGTCCAGGCGATTACGAAAGGGTGCCAGAAGCACTTAAGGAGAAGCCCAACTGGGAGGTGGTGAGATGAAAAAATGAGCCATTTGTTGACCTAGAGATGTTTCCCAAAAGGGTGCAGTTGGACCAAATGTGATGGATACAGGGTCGTCCTGGGATGAATTTAACCATTATATGGATCCAAGTTCTTTTGGCATCATGCGAGTGTCTCACAAAGTGGAAGGTTCTGCCTCTTCATCCCTTGGGGGGTTAGAGGTTGGTGAGTCTAGAGGAAACATATGCACTCCCGACTCCATAGTAGGGTTTTCTACTTTATTTTGACACGATTGTGACATGTGGGTCCATTCTTACCCTCGAAATTACCTCCTGATTAAGGGGATATTCGGGTGGTAAGTTTAAAATTCTGCAGGACCTTTTCCAAGGTAATTCATCCAGAGTGACTGAACCTGAATTTCTCCTAGGTGTATTCTAAACAAAAGAAAAAGCAATCAAGAAAAATCTACACAAACTAAGGCCGAAAGCAAACTTATGTGATAGGTGTGGATTCAAAAGTCTGGAACCTCACGAGATTGTCAAGGCTTCGCAACTTGCAATATACTCCAGGGTCCAATAGCTATACTCGGACCAATTTTTCCTAGCACTAACCAGGGAGGATTAGGACCGTACCCCTAACCATATAACCTGACTACCTGATAGTACATGCGTAGTAGCTCCTTAAGTGCTGTTCTTGGTGTATTGCTCCGCCAAGATGACCAAATATTGGTTAGCTCAGTTGGTTTCAGGAATCCTAAGAGTGTCTCCTGATATATGCAAGGTACGTGGGGGATCAAATCTGTGTTGGTGTTGTCTAATGCACAATCGTACAGCAAGATCCTTCCGATATACTACCGAGTACATGAAACACCTTTCTATATGCGCCGAGTACGTGAAGTTCCTTTCGATATACCCTAAGGTACGTGAAAGAGCCTTCGATATACTGGTTGGTACATGAAAGAGCTTCGATATACCGGTTGGTATGTGGAAGAACTACAATACCACCTAATGTAGTGTAGGCAAATAACGATATATTCCATGTTTTAAGACGCCGGAACATGTCCCTAACTTAACACACAAGTTACTAAATATTTTAACCTAGTTCTACCATTAATTTTATTTGGACGGTTAGGTGAATGCACGAGGTGAGTACATAAATGTAAACATAATGCAAACCCTAACTACATGAAAAAATGCACTCTTTCTTTCGATGAAATCTATGTACAGGAAGGCCAAATCTTTTCCAAATGGTTTCACCAAAACAACAAATTTCAACTAATCCCAAATCTACCTAAAATGATAATGAAAGTACTCTTTTATGTTTTTCAAGCAAAACACGAAAATCAACGACACATCAAATCGAAATCAAAGCATTTTCTTTTTGTCTTTTTCAAAAAATGGAATTAAATGATGAAAAAGGGGAGAATTTCTATCTAGAGTGCACTAACTTTTCAATTTCACAATGATAACCTAAAAGCATGAAAATCAAAGATGCATATGACTTCTTCAAGCATGGAATCACTTTTGCAAAAAATTGACTATACTTGGATTTTTCAAGAAAATGAATAACTCATAATTCGAGAAAAATACAACCGATTGATTCTCTTTCCAAACTTGCCAAAATATTAATGACGAATTCCAATGCATGAACCGATTTTTACAACAATTCTCAAATGCACTTGAAAATGGTAAAAATGAAGCACTTTTAATTTTCCAACGATATGCCAAGACTAAACTTGATAACAACAATGCTTTTAAGTGTAAATGGATGAAAAGAAAGACTACTTGCAGCACTCTAAGCACACATAAATTCTCAATGAAACGATAAGCACTCCAATGACCTAAAAACACAAAAATTCACTCAAGAAAATCAAATGCAATCCAACAAAAGATAACCAAGCTCAACAAGGGTTTGGAAGCGGATCTAGCACGCTGGATAGATATAGTGAGGTGATCAGGGAGAAGAAGATAGAGTGGATGACTGTGGGGGATTGAAATTTCCCACCACTTCAATCAAACTCACTTGATAAAAAAAGACCCAAAAACCAACACAAGCAAACCAAACAAAATACTGCTGAATAAGAGAGTCTCTGTCTGGAAGATGCAATGTAGAGATGTCTATAGATCAACCCAAAAAATCACAAGTTTGGAGAAAAATACCCTAGCATCAAGTTTGAAAACTCGGCGCAGGTTATGTTTGGGCACAGAGCACTCGATGCAGGTTGAAAACAGAGGAAAAGCGCCAGCGACGTAGGATGTCAAAACGGAAAAAGCATCGGTGGCGCAGTATAACCAGAGGCAAAATGCGCTCCTGGGTGGACAGGTGCACTGGATGTACTGCCCAGGTGGATTGGGAGAATAAATCAAAGCAAATGAGGAAAAAAATCCAACCAATGATCAAATAAATGGATTGAGAATGGCTCTACAGACCTAGATAATGTGAACAAACTCTCAGAAGAAAGAAACTGATGGTGAAAATAGGCTTAAGAGGCAAAGCAATGGCTCATGAAAGAAATCAAGAATAATACACTTAAAATTTAAATCAAAACTAATGTATGTTCCCCAGTATGGTCGCCAGATTTGTTATTGGACAATCTACTCGAGCGGATGCGAGCCAGATCTCCCTAGTTCAATGTGAATCTAGAACAAATAAGACAGAATATAGAACTTCTTTCCTAGATCTAGTTAGAGATCAAGTGATAGACGTCTTACCTTCAGATCGTAGATCTCATCCTTCTTGTTGTTGCTCCTAATCTCGTGGTCGTCAGATCTTTAGATGCAAGACCTCCCAAGACATATGGAAACAATACAAATAGTAAAATATGTCTAAACAATAACTGATATAAGTAAATGGTTAAGGAAGTAAACTACAAACAATATGTAGCTAGGGTTTTACCCCTAGCTTGTGCAAATGAGCACCTACTAAGGAGAATGGACTCCTTAGTAGCAGTTCAGTAAATGTAAATAAATAAGCTAAAACAGAAATTAAATTACTTCTAAAACATGCATGAAACATAAACAACAAATTTAAATAATGGTTTTTTGGTATTGATATTACCTCCAATGTGGAAGTTGATGAAGCTCCTTGCAATGTCCAAGAGGGTTGCTCCAAGCTCCAAAGTGCTCCTTCTCTTTCTCCAATGGTGGGAATGGGCCAAAGGTGGCTCTCAAGGTGAAAGTAGTTCAATGGTGAACTAGGGTTTCGAGAGAGATTTTGGCAGAGTAAGGGTGCTTGTGATTGTGGATATGGAATAAGGGATCTCCATCACCTATTTATAGTTTTTTGGTGGTGGAGTGCTGACCCATGGTTTTGGGTAACACATGGTTTTGGGCAGTTGTATAGGGTTTTTTCCTCCTTTTCCTCATTATTTTATATTTTTTATTCCCTTTTTAGGGGATTTTTGCTATTTTTGGAGGAAAAGGGGGTTTTGTAGCCTTTTTAAGGCTATTTTGATGGTTTTGTGGCCTTTTGGAGGCTTTTTAATGGGATTTTTTAGGATTTTAAGGGAAATATGGTAGGAAAATGGACAAATGAGCCATATAATGTGGTAGATGAGGTAGTGTGCACTTTTTGGGTGTTAACAGATTGCCCCCTGATGTGCGAGGGCAGGAGCTCATCGTATGGCCGATGGACATCATAAGTCATGAATGGTTTTCCTGGGTGTGGAGAGAAGAGAAGAAACAAACTGAGGCCCGAAACAACGATCCCGAACAACTGCAAGAACTAAAAGTACATAACCTCAAGAATGGATGAGGAATCATCTAATCATATGGACGAGGCGGGCATTCCCATGCTCGTATCAGGATATAACATAATAACAATGGGGTCCAAAAAATGGGGACCTGACATATACATGACCTCAAATACTGACTGAGGAATAATCTCAATATATGGACGAGGCGGGCATACCCATGCTCGTATCAAGATACATAAACAGAACTGTGAGGCCCGAAAAAGGGGGACCTGAAAGATACATAGATAATCACTGTGTACATCATAGGTGTCCAGAGGAGACACAAATCTGGGACATACTGCTGGGCGGACCATGTGTAAGCTGTAGAACTGGTGCACTGGAATATCAACAGTGCTGCTGAATGTGGTACCAAAGGAACTGATGGGCTGCTGGATCATAGTGACTGGGAGCAACAACCTCGATGGTACACTGAACTGGGATAAACCTGGGTACTCAAGGAAGCATATAGCTGGATGGCTTCCGAATACAATCGCCAACGCAGCCCGGACATCCACGGGAACATATAACTGGGCGTTCCGAAGTGACTCACCAATGTGCTAGAGTCAAGGGAAATCCGGGGTCTTCGACTAAAAACTGATGGGATATAATCCTACGCGATTCTCAACGATGCGATCAAGGTGTTGAAGTCGAGCATGTGAGAAACAACCACTCGGAGAGGCAATGATGACTCTTCTCAGAATGATCCATAGGCACTTACCACAGATGGTGATAAGTCCAAGGCGTAGGGACCTCTGGGCCTATCCTCTGGAATAGAGGAGCTGTCGTCGACAGAGGGAGACCTGCAACTATCAAGGCAATGATGTTTCCTTGACAGGAGCGAAATGTGATAGTACTGATGGCAGGACTGACAAAACTGTGGGGGGACAACTGGGCAAGTAGAGTGGGTGAACTCAAACTTCCTTTGTTCAGAGTATGATAATGGGGATGATCTGGCAGCATATGAAACTGGCTGAGGGGAAAGGGATCATAGCTGTATGGGATCTGGGAAGGTTACTGGGCTGAGGGAGACTCAAGCTGTAGTACAATGGCAGGAGATTGCAGAATACTCTGAACAAAGGCGACCTGATTGGGGGTGCTGCCGAGATGATTGATCAAAGTGCCAGGAGGCACGGGAGGGGACTTCTTCATGGGTTAAGGAACTAGAAGAAGTGTGTGTAAAATGATACTGTCGTGTGGATTTTACGAGCCCAGGACAGTTCATGCTCGTGGTTGCTTTCAATTTTAAGGAGTCTGAAAGCGATAAGAAGACTCGGAAGTAATGGAATGGTACTGTCGTGTGGATTTTACGAGCCCAGGACAGTTCATGCTCGTGGTTGCTTTCAATTTTAGAGAGTCTGAAAGCAAGAAGACTCCAGGGGGTTGCTTTTTCGTAGATTTAGTCTCCAAGGCCCAAAGAAGCACAAAAGGATGCAATGAAGAACTCTTCTAGCCGGTGTGACTAGAGTATTCCTTTTTCGTAATTAGTCTACCAGGTCCGGAAAAGGGTTAAACTTATACCAGATAGACGCCCTTTCAGGTACTTTAACGAGCATGAAAGGAAGCAAGATTGCTCGGCGATCTTTTCATTCTTTTAGGAGTCAGAAAAGAGCTTAACGGAAACTCCCTAAGTGCCTTTTTCGTAAAGGACTTGTCCGGCCCGAAAAAGGGATAAAATTATACCGAACAAAAGGAATGGCCAGGCAAGGAGGAAGTGTTCAGTCAAGGATCAATAATGATGACCAAGAGTGAGGGTAGGGGGGAACACTGGTGGGCCTCCTTGCGGGGTGAATGGAATGGTGGCAAAAGAATGAAACATTTGCAGTATGACAGGAGTGGAGGGCTCATGTAAAAATGTGGAACAATCCGATAGCGGTCGATGTGGCGCGTAAACTGAGGCAGCAAGGTGTCGGGACACAATGTTGGAATTGTACCAAGTGAGAGCGAGAAATGATCTCAAGCATCATCACGAGATCGGAAAAATGAATCCGGCGATATAAAGGGTGTCAAAAAATGGATAACGGCCGATGTGGCACGCACACCGAGGTGACGAGGGCGTTTTGGAAAAATACCTGAAAAATCGGGGGGTGAGAGCGAGAAATGATCTCAAGCATCATCACCAGCTCGGAAAAATGAATCCGATGATATAAAACATGCGAAAAACGAAGAGCGGCCGAAGTGGCGTGCAAACCGAGGCGACTATGGGTCGGGACACAATGTTGATATTGGTCCTGGTGAGAGCGAGAAATGATCTCAAGCATCGTCACGGGCACGGAAATATGAATCTGGTGGTGCAAATGGTGCGAAAAAATGGAGGACATAATACTAGGTGTATCATGATGGCCCGCGGGGGCAGAATACTAGGTGTATAAAATCAAGTCAACTCTACAAGTGATATGTGACCTCAAAAATGGTTGAGATCACAAGTGTGAAAAAGTGAGCAGGGTTAATGGCTTGCCCCCATGCTATGTGCATGGGGTTTGTGATTATGGATCACATATGTGTGGGTTTGAACAATGGGTTCATCGACGTGCTGAGATAGATGTGATGGGGAAGGTTCAAAATGATTGATCATGCCCCCTATCCTAGGGTCGAGGGAATCTATTATGCCCCTTGAATCAAAGGTGTCAAGGTGGTGCTCTATAATGGCGGGGTCAAGCCCGGGTATTTCGGTATAGGACCAGGCAAAGACATCACGAAATTCTCGGAAAAGGTTTATGTAGTCCTCAATCTTTTGTTCACTGCAGGAGGCTCCTAAGGCAATGCATTCATTGACTCCAGGGGGGTCAGAGATATCTATGTGGATAACGGGTGACATGTTGGCCATGTTACCCTCCTCGAAGGCGTCAGGAGCAGGAATAGGGTCCTTGAACCAGTCGACCTTATTAGGGTGGAAGTCTTTGGACTCAACTGTGAATTGGGTAGTTGTGCTAGAGGAGGATTCTTCTGGGATAAAATAAAAAATGGTGGTGCATGTCATCCCAGGGGTAATCCGGGGCAGTAAGGGCCTCAAGAACTTCCTCATCAGTACGGAAAATTGGCGTCGTCAAATCGGCTGACGAGGGGGTAGTGGTTGAGGAGATCATATAGATGATATTAACCTCTCCAGAAGGGGAAGAGGCCGGGGGGTATATCTCCTCAATAGTAGGTGGTGCCGTCTCGAGATCCAGATTGTTCATCTCATAGAGAGCCGCTCTGTAATCCGGGAGATCGGGACAATGATGTGAGTAATGCCCGTAAATACCGCATATGGCGCAGGGGTGGTTGGTACGTAGGGACTTATCTTTAGGCTTCGGAGTGGGATTTAGTTCGACAGTTGGGATGTTAGGGTCATCGTCGAGCATCTGCATGTGCTTCTGCAATGCTGGTAACTGTGGGCATTGGTGGGTCGCATGGCCCAACTCGTCGCACAGCGAGCATTTGGGAGGAGCACGAAATACTGGAGGGTTTTTTACTGTCTTGGGAGGCGGTACAGCAGTGTAAGGTTGTGGCCCTCTGCCCCCAGTGGATTTGGGAGTAGGAGGGGGAGTCGTGGAGGACGAAGGGGTAGAGACACCGGGGGGTGGTTGAGTGGTAGTAGCCATGGGTTGCACCGGTTGGAGGACGACATCAGGTGTCGGCGGGCGAACGGGAGGCGAAAGGTACCAGACGGGTAATCCCAAGTGTTATCTCCCAAATTGACCACTGTCATTTTGGATGACAGAATGGCTATATTAAAACGACCAGTAAAGCTAAAGGACTAAAAGCAGTAGAATCGTCAAGGAATTGGCAAAAAATAATTATTGCACAGAGCAGTGAATGGAAATTGGAGGAATATTTTTGCTGAAATCGCGTGATCTTGCGGGGAAATTTTGAAGGCCTTCCCGAACTCCAAATTCAAATCTGGAAGCACCAATGGATAGCTTATGATCTGTAGATCAAAATCGACTATTCGAACATGCAAAACGGACATCGGACGGTTGAGAAAATTGATTTTTTCCAAAGGCAATTTTTTCAGGAATCCTACAGGTTTCGGCAGCTTAGGCGAGCCCCACAGAGCTCATTAGCTGCCAAAAGGTCTGACTTCCGGCGGCTAAGGCACGAAATCAGCAGAAAGCAGCATTTTGGGTTTTAATTTTTGAAACAGTTACAGCTTTCGGCAGCTTAGGCGAGCCCCACAGAGCTCATTAGCTGCCGAAAGGTCTGACTTCCGGCGGCTAAGGCACGAAATCAGCAGAATTGTTAGCTGCCGAAAGCCTGTTTTTGGCAGTTTTTTCTATTTTTTGCCCAGATTTGACTTTTTCTCAACCAAATCTCTCGAAGTTGGTTTCTAATGATGTATAATAATTAAATACATCAGGTTTAAGAGTTTATCTTGATGTATTTGATGGTTAAGAAGGTTGAAAAGTGAAAATGGTGAACTAGTTAATGAGCAGAAATATTGTATTTTTGCCAAAGGAGGCAAATTCGAATTTCTCATGATGATTCATCAGCCTTGGAAGGCTTTCTACACCTGTCAAAGAGATTGGAGGATATCAGGGCTTTCAAGATAGAGTTTGACTCATTGGATATGATCTTTTCCTATTTTGATTTGATTTTCCATTATTAGCATTCCAGATCCATTTTTATAGGATCTCATCCTACACTTGTTGGTTTGACTATTTTTGGGCAAATCTGATCCATTTTTCAGGGATCTAGATTTGATCTTGTAAGGCTATAAAGCCAAAGTCATTTGGAGAACAAAAAGAGGTTCGAGCTTGGAGAGACTTTGCCATATGTTTTAGTTGCTTGTTATAATAAAAATCACAGTTTTCTCTTGTTGTTGTTATCAGATATTTTCATCCACCATTGTTCTGCACTCTGTTCAAATTAGCTTAGCCTGTGCTCATAATTTGGATTGAGGAACTTCCTACTGCTGTGTGTGACCCGATGTTATGCATGTATTTGGTTGCATAAACCCTGCATGATTAATATACTTGGTTGTCTTAGCAATATTCTACATTTCATTTCTATATTTTATCATCTGATTTACAGTTTCTAAGAGCACTGGTTCATTTAACTATTTGATAAGCAACTTTTCCATTGAGCTATTGTGGTATCCCATCGATCCATTTACTGAAAAGGGTATTGAATTCTTAAGTTACCAAGCATACTTAGCCATAACCACTAAGTAGTTTCTTGGAGAGCTAACACCAAGGTTAACCCCGGGAGGCTAAGGGTAGCCATAACCGGGGCGCTTACTACTCCCGATGGAGGGGACTAGAAAGGGGATGGTATGGATCGGTGTAACACCAATGTGGCTAGGTACCAATGGTGGTTTAGGGAACAAAGGTGGTTGATTGTTAGGTGGTGGGCTGTCATGGGACAAGGTACATAAGTCAGACACGTCGGGCGTAGATGCCGGGGGAGGAATGGATTGAAAGGTAGAGGTCATCGGCGCATCTAAGTAGACTCCAGGCCCCGTAGAGGAAACAAACGAGGTGGTGGCACGAGAAACAGGTTGTTCAACCATGGGGAGAACATTTTCAGGTGCCGCGGGAGCACTGGGATCATAGTAGGTGAGCTGGTCAACCTTAACCACGCGTCCCTCATGGGGGAACATCATGGTGTGAAAGACGGAAGAGGCAACCGCCCGCATGGAATACATGTAGCTGCGGCCAAGTAAAAGGTTATAATCCAATTGGGCATTGATTACCTCAATGTCAATGAGGACGGTTTTGCCACCTAACTGGACGGGGACATTGGCTAGGAGGCCTTGGGGCTGAGCCGAACGACCGTCGTAGGCGCGTAATGCAGTGGTGGACTGCTGGAGAGTGGGGGATCCCAACTTCTGCCATACGAATGTAGACATAACGCATGTAGAGGCACCTTCATCGATGATGCATCGATGGATGACAAGATTCCGAATGGAAACAGAAACTTGGAATGCTAGGGTGGAAGGCAGGCGAGGTTCAGACTGGTCTAAATCAAATGCCATCAAATTCGAATCATTTGGGTCAATCTCCCCAATGGCGGAGAGTAAAGTCTTGCGATGGGAAGGGCAATTCTTCAAGACTTCTAACGCAGACATGGCTGCGGGAGATTGGGCTAGGTCGTCTACAATGTTGTAGTTTGACGCAGCGCGCGCATTGGGGTTATTATTGATACGGCGAAGTGGGAAACGAGGGGCTTTGGGAGCACCATCTAGTGGAGGTGGAGGAATACGTAACGCTTGATCGGTGGGATGAGCGTTAGTAGGTTTATCTGTGGGGGGTACGTCAGTAGTGGAGCCATATTGGTTCCGACGAGTCTGAAGGTTGACGTCAGCGGAGGACATCATCAACAAGTGGTGAGTTCCCGCGTCAAACATGGGTTGATCGGGAGCCGCGTACGTGATTTGCTGTTGGGGTTGCACGTTGGCTTGAGGGGGAGCCAACGGCTGAGTGTTCACGACGCCTTGGGTTGGTAATGGGTTTTGCAGCACCAAAGGTGTCTGCTGAGGTTGAGGGGGGTTAGGAGGCGCCTGAGGAGCTGCCTGCCCTTGGCGGTGGGCATCGTCAACCCAGAGTTGCCTAGCTCGCTCCAAGTGTGGGAAAGCATGGGTGTAGTGGCCATAGACCCCGCAAATAGAACAAGGGTGGTTTGTTCGCAGATTAGGGTTTTTAGCCTGCTTGGGCGGGCGATCAGGGTTTTGGTTAGCAGGGGCGGCATTATTATTGTCGGGGGGATTCGCCGGTGGCCCAGCTTGGTCTACAGGTTGGTTGTTCCACCGATTACGGCACTTGCCGCGGTTCTGTTGACCTTGGTTACGTTGGTTGTTTTGGTTTTGCTGCGGGTTTTGTTGGGCGTAAACTTGCCCTTGGGCAGCAGGTGGATTCTGAGGTTGCGCAGGTGCGGGAGCAGGCTGCGGTGGATGATATGCAGGGTGAGGCTGAGCAGGTGCAGCAACTTGAGGGGGTTGCTGATATGGCTGCGGAGCAAGTTGTGGGTTTTCCGCAGGTGCTGCCTGTGGCGGATAATAAGCGAGTTGGGCTTGTGAAGGCGTAGGAGCTGAGGCAGCCTGCTGATGGTAGTAAGGCTGAGGTGCGACGGGGGGGGGGGGGCATAAGCGGGAGTCGCATTACCGACACACTGAGGAGGACATGAGGGTCCATGGTGGTGGTGATGTGTCATGGGAGCATACGAGTTGGTTGCTCCAGACTGTGAGGTAGCCCGCGAAAGGTCGGGGCCAGGGGTAGGACGTGCTATGGAAAATGGTTGGGGATGCGAAGAAACACGACCAATGATACCGTCTGCAGCGTGGGATGCCCCCGGCGCATCATGCTGGGAGGACTCACCGCGAGGGGCGTCAGGTATAATGGTATAAAGGTAACCCGACTGGGCGTAAATGAGGTCGAACTGTTGGGCCTTAAGGATGGCCTCTTCTTCAGACTGGGGTCTTTCTGATGCCACATCCTTAGCAATAACAGGGAGAAGGGATTTGAGGAACCAATCTAGGAAGATACGGTTGTCTAGTTTGATCTTGCATAAGCTACGGCGTCGACGCCACTCATGGATGTGGTCTGTGATATGGGTAGCCGTGTTTTGTCTACAAGATAGGAGGATCTCAACGCCTGCGTCATAGCGGATAGGCAGCTGGAAGAACTGCAGGAAGGTCGAGGCAAGGGAAGCAAAGGTGGCATGGGTCCCATGAGGTTGCTCGATATACCACTTGGCTGCAGAGCCAGTGAAGGTGCGCTGTAAGAGACGGAGGCGAACAGAGTCATCCACTATGGAGTTAGAGGAACACCATAGGTGGAAAGACATGATATGGTTTTGTGGGTCCTCACCGGCCTTGCCCTCGAACTTAGGGATGTCAGAGGGAAGCTTGGTAGGCATATGAGGCCACGTAGGGTCGTGTCGAATAGGATCGTTGGTCAATCTGGCTAGGTCAGGTAGGTTGAGGCTAGCCATGAATGGCAAACTGGAAGGAGGATGTGACACAGTAGTGGGTTGGACCAAGTTGGGGCCAACGCCCCCAAGTGGAGGGACAGGATTTGGGATGGTGCCCCCAAGTGGGGGAACGGAGGTAGTATAGGAGGGCCTGCACCACCATGTGTAGTGTGAACCACTGATGAAGTGGGAATAGGTATCCCAGCTGCAGGAATGGGTGCAGTGAGGGGAGCAGTAGATGGGGGCCCCATGGAGGGCATACCCAAAACAGGTGTAGTAACTGGTGTAGTGGTAGATGTGCCACCAATGGTCCATATAACAAAAGGAGTGGAAGTCGTGCCAGCCATGGGGCTAGTAGGGGCAGTGTAAATAGGGTTCTCAGACTCTTCGTCAGAATCCGAGGTAAAGTAAGGAGCGTCAATATCTGGTGACGGAGACCTACGTCGCTGACGAGTGGAGTCAAGTGACAAGGTTCTAGATCTGTGATGGGTGGTATCAACGGATGATGATCGGAATCTATGACGAGTGGTGTCAAGAGAACCGTGCTGTGGGGGCTCGCCCCTGAGGCGCCGAGAATGTCTCGAGGACTCAATGGTGACAGATGGTGTCTAATCTCTGTGGGTTGAGGTGAGTAAAAACAGCTCAAAAATCCTAATGCAACCGAGTGTGCAGAAGGAGAGCTAAAAAACAAGGCACTCAGGCCAACAACCAACTCAAAACACCCACTGCAACAGCTGTGCTACAATAGGTGGAGTAACAACAAAGATGGTCAGAATACCAACAAGCAGTAGGTTTCCTAGAAACATAAAATGGTGGACTCACTAGACCAAAGGGAGGTAAAGGAGCATGCAAACACCTAACTAAAAGTATTCTGACTCAACTAAACATATCCTCTGCAAGGTGATGAAATCCAAGTCAGACAATATGAGTAGGAAAGCCAAGTGGCTATGATATCCCCCTACCGGGAGGGACACCGGGTAGTCAATCCTAGAAGAAAGGCAACTAAGATACCCCGTTCATGACACGTCCAGAAAGGTGAATCTGCCGTTTAGTCCATTGACCGCAATACCCCTATACAGGGATATCCCGCGAACCGCGAAAGGTAGCCCTTCGGTTACTGAATGGAGTGCGGTATTCCACTCAGGCCTCCGGAACCAGTCTCCCGACTTCAAACCTCCTAAGGGAGAGGCCCTCTGATAAACTGGTCGTGACCGTGCCAAAAAGTACTAGGGGATTTTGGTTCCCTATTTGGACAACAACTATGTCTCAAGTGAAAGTGACCGAGGGGTGTTATTGGAAGCCTATCCCCCCGACCCTACCTAACTACAAAGATTCTTTTGTGTTCCCCAAGTGGGGTTAGAATGTTGGTTCAATTAGGTAATTTTTAAGGCTCACTTGATTTATGTGATAGAGTGTGTGCTCGTGAGGTGATGAACCCAAAATAGAAGTGCCACAAGGGGGGCAACTTCTAACTATCAATAATGCTGGAATTGAAACTTTAACTTGCAAAATTTTCTGAATTAAAAATACTGAAATTTTAAAAGTATTCTGTAAAAGGAACAGAAATTATGTTGCAAAAAGGCTATAAGGAAGTGGGACTGCAGGTAGGACAGAGGGATGTTCAGATGCAGAAAATATTGCAGCAAAAGGGAGCTGGGCTCAAATTAGGGAAAAAGTGCAGAGGTCAGACCGCGGGTCGGTGGCGAATCGGAGCAGGCGGACCGCGGGTTTGAGGGAAACAGACGCGGTCAGGTCGCGGCTTTCAGGTGAACAGATGCGGTCGGGACGCAGGAAACAGGGTGAAAGACGCAGTCGGGTCGCGGCAAAGAGGCTGACAGACGCGGTTGGGACGCGGGAAAGCGGATGAAAGCCGCAGTCGGGACGCGGGAAAATGGCCGACAGGCGCAGTCAGATCGCAGCAAACAGGCTGATTAGCCGCGGTCGGATCGCAGGTAACAGACTTGAATCCGCCGGCGGGGCGTCGGAAGCAGTCTGAGAGCCGCGGTCGGGTCACGGGTAAAGTCCTGAAAGAAGCGGTCGGGACGTGACTGCAGAGAGAAAAAACGCGATGTACGGCGGCCGAAAGGGATAGCCGAAAGGGAAAAAATTATAAACGGAAACCAGAAATTCAAAATCTAGGGGAGTTGCCAAAACTGTAGCTAGGGTTTTACCCCTAGCTTGTGCAAATGAGCACCTACTAAGGAGAATGGACTTCTTAGTAGTAGTTCAGTAAATGTAAATAACTAAGCTAAAACAGAAATTAAATTACTTCTAAAACATGCATGAAACATAAACAACAAATTTAAATAATGGTTTTTTGGTATTGATATTACCTCCAATGTGGAAGTTGATGAAGCTCCTTGCAATGTCCAAGAGGGTTGCTCCAAGCTCCAAAGTGCTCCTTCTCTTTCTCCAATGGTGGGAATGGGCCAAAGGTGGCTCTCAAGGTGAAAGTAGTTCAATGGTGAACTAGGGTTTCGAGAGAGATTTTGGCAGAGTAAGGGTGCTTGTGATTGTGGATATGGAATAAGGGATCTCCATCACCTATTTATAGTTTTTTGGTGGTGGAGTGCTGACCCATGGTTTTGGGTAACACATGGTTTTGGGCAGCTGTATAGGGTTTTTTCCTCCTTTTCCTCATTATTTTATATTTTTTATTCCCTTTTTTGGGGATTTTTGCTATTTTTGGAGGAAAAGGGGGTTTTTTAGCCTTTTTAAGGCTATTTTGATGGTTTTGTGGCCTTTTGGAGGCGTTTTAGGCCTTTTGGAGGCTTTTTAATGGGATTTTTTAGGATTTTAAGGGAAATATGGTAGGAAAATGGACAAATGAGCCATATAATGTGGTAGATGAGGTAGTGTGCACTTTTTGGGTGTTAACACAATATCAACACGATAACATTTGCGGAAAAAGTTTATATTTGTAACATCCCCTCCCACCTTCCAAATGCAGGGGAGAGAACATGATCACTCATACGGGACTTTTGGCAGACTTAGCCCCAATATTCTTTCTTTTTTTTCATAAATTCATAACAATTAAAACTTCGGTGTGCAGAATCAACTCAATATAAACACAGCGGAATTAAACATAATAATACACAAACAGAATGGAATGCATCAACATGTTTATCTCAATCAAAAATGTGATTCCATATGTAGAGATTCAATCTCATTCTCAAGCTATTTACAGATTCCATCTCAATTTGATTACCATGAATATTTACCATTCAGATTGAACACATTGCATAACACAGAATGTATATAAATTAATTCACAAGAATACTAATCTTGAAATGTAAATGTCCAACGACTGGCTACGGGAGGGCAACGTTCCACCCAACCATAGATTTCTATCCAGCCTATATTCTTTCAGCGGAGAGATCACCCCCGAGCTGGGCTGTGTATCCACTACGGAAGAACTAGCTGGGCTCACTCACAGCCATGGTCTCGGTCATCAGCTATGCTAAGCCAACACACCATTGGGTTTATCAAGCATTCAAGAATATAGAGGAGGATAACGCTAAGCCAGTGAGCTCAACCACAGAGCTCCAGGCATCTCAAGTGAACTCAACAGTCAGGCACCCACATTGCCTACCACATCCAACACAAGGAAGATCCCCTTCTCTGTTACACAGTCCCTCAGGAAACTCTTCCCTCCAGTGCTCTTTAGGATGGGCATAGAAAGGTCCAGCTGCTAATCCTTGAGATCATAGCCTTCACTGGGTTTATCAAGCACACCCAACCTCTGCATAGTCATTTCCTACTTGATTTCTCACCATTCTGCTCACTAAATAACTCAAATCCGTCACTGATTTTCTGGGCTGCAAAAACTGGGTATTCCTATGGATTTCGGGATAGCTAATGCTCCCAAATTCGCCCCAAGGTTCATACCAATGGATTCCCCATTGGATTTCACTGTCCAATGCCAAATCTGGGCGTTTTTGGCTCTTCAAAACGTGGGTTCTCTCAAGGTCGCGATTTCTGGTTTTTCTCTCTGTTGGAAATTCGTTTTGGATGGAAAATGGTGCTGATCAGTTTCACAATGGAATGTGGATGAGGAAGAAGCAACTCCCATGAGGTAGAGTGGCTTTTGGTACAAGAAAACAGAGCCCATAATTTGCCATACGAATTTTTGGGCTGCCCATGCTCCATTGAAGCCATGGACTGAATTCCTCAACCACTTCCTTACAACATAAATAAATGTCAGCAAGGTAAGTCAAATGGGTTCTCAAGGTGACATATGGCAGCCTATGGTTCAATCCCATAACCCCCTCACCACTCCCTAGTGGATACACATGGCCCCTTCTCATTCGTTGCTCCCATAGCTAGTTTTGGTATTTTATTTCAATATTAGATATTTACATCAATTTACAATATCCCATGGCTTAATAGCACGCGGGTAACACAATATCATAGCGTGTCTAATTTAAATAAAATCTGAGCATAAACTAGTGGGGCCTTGGCCTTGAGCTCCACGCTAGGGAAACATACAACGTGTGTATACAATATTTACATTAGAAGCCAATATTTCATAAGGGTCAAAATTGGGGTATTACATTCCCCTCCCCCTTAGAACAACACCGTCCTCGGTGTTCTCAAAACTGAACAAAAATGGGAATGCCTCCCTCATGGCATCCTCTAGCTCCCATGCAGCCTCATCAGGACTAAGGTGCTCCCATTGGACCTTTACCTGCCTGATGGTTCTGTTTCGGAGCAATGTGACTTTCTTGTCGAGGATGCGCATAGGTTCTACTTGGAACTCTCCCTCGTGTTCCACCTGTATCACATTCCAATCAATCATATGATTAGGATCATGTACATACTTCTTAAGCAAAGATACATGAAAAACATTATGAGCTCTTATGTTAGCAGGAAATGCAATTCTATATGCAACTGGCCTTATCCTATCAAGGGCTTCAAATGGCCCACAATTTCTTGGTGACAACTTGGCACAACTCCCCAACTTGAGGGAACTCTTCCTTGGTTTCACTCTCAAGTAAACATGATCCCCGATCTGAAATTCCTTATGTGCTCTTTTCAAATCTGCATAACTCTTCTGCCTGTCCTGAGCCGCCTTTAAATTTTGCCTGATCTTAATAATTTCCCGTTCCATTTCCTTGATCATCTCTGGTCCAAGCACTACCCTGTTCACTGGGCCGTCCCAATTCCCTGGCGTCCTGCATCCCTTGCCATACAATGCTTCAAATGGACTCATTCCCAAGGATGCATGGTGTCCATTATTGTATGCAAATTCAACCAAGTGTAAATAATCTTCCCACTTGGATGTTTTGTCCATCACATACATTCTCAGCATGTCTTCAAGAACCTGATTCACCCTCTCGGTTTGGTCGTCTGTTTGAGGATGGTAAGCTGTACTGAAATTCAATTTAGTTCCCAATTCCTAAAATAATCCCTTCCAGAAATTGGAGGTGAACTTTGTATCATGATTAGAAATTATTGCCTTAGGCAATCCATGCAATCTGAATATCTCTCTCATGAAGATGTTCGCAATGTCACTAGCCTTGTGAGTGGACTTCACTGGAATAAAGTGAGCTACCTTCGATAGCTTATCCACCACAACCATGATTGAATCATGCTTCTTCACTGTCATGGGCATACTTGTTATCAAATCCATGGAGATCACTTCCCACTTTCATTCCGGAATGGGTAAGGGCTGCAATAACCCTGCTGGATGTTGGTGCTCTGCCTTGACTTGTTGGCACTTTTGACACCTAGCAATGTACTCAGCTATTTCCTTCTTCATACCGCTCCAAAAGTATTTCTTTCTTGTTGCTATTATAGTCTTCTGATATCCTGGGTGTCCAGAGTACTGCATTTGGTGTATTTCATCCATCACTAGTTTCTTCAAATGTGCATTATTTGGAATGTACAACCTATCTTTGTAGATGAGGATACTGTCTTCACCCAACTGATATCCTGCACACTTTTCATCCACATTACTGTGCTGGAACTTCTCTTTAATTTGAAGGCAAGTTTCGTCACCGTTTTGGGCTTCAAGAACTCTTGTCTTCAAATCTGATTTGCACATACTTACTGCTGAAACATGAAATTTTCTGTTAAGAGCATCTGCAACCTTATTCTCCTTCCCTTTTACATGTTTAATTTCAAAATCAAATTCACAAAGAAATTCCATCCATCTAGCTTGCCTAGCATTCAAGTTTGGTTGATCAAACAAATACTTCAAGTTCATGTGGTTTGTTCTAAACTCAAATCTTCTTCCCATCAAGTAATGCCTCCACATCTTAAGAGCATGCATTATGGCTGCTAACTCTAAATCATGTGTGGCATAATTCTTTTCATGCTCTTTTAATTTCTTGGATTCATAGCAAATCACAATTCCTTCTTGTATGAGAACCCCACCTAGTCCTTCAATGCAAGCATCTGTGCACACTACAAAATCCTTCCTTAAATCTGCTATCTTCAAAACAGGAGCGGTGGTAAGTAACTCCTTCAACTTCTGAAAACTTTTCTCACATTTTTCAGACCATACAAATCTGACGTTCTTCCTTTGCAATGAAGTGATCGGATGAGCTATCCTGGAGAATCCTTCAATAAACCTTCTATAGTAACCAGCAAGGCCCATAAAAGATCTAAGATCTGAAACATTTCTTGGAGTTGGCCAATCCATGATGGAATTAATCTTCTCCGGATCCACTGCAATTCCTTCTTCTGAAATGACGTGACCCAAATATTGAATCCTCTTTTGATAGAATTCACACTTGCTTAACTTGGCATACAACTGATGTTCTCTAAGAAATTGCAACACCATTCTTAGATGCTCCTCATGTTCTTCTTCATTTCTTGAATAGACAAGAATGTCATCTAAAAACACAATCACAAACTTATCTAAATATTTGCTGAATACACTATTCATGAGACACATGAATGTGGCAGGTGCATTGGTAAGGCCAAATGGAACCACAGTGAACTGATAATGACCATATCTAGTTCTGAAATCCGTCTTGTGAATGTCTTCTTCTTTAATCCTCACTTGATGGTAGCCAGACCTCAAGTCAATCTTTGAAAATAATTTGGCTTCCTTCATTTGATCAAACAAGTCATCAATTCTTGGTAATGGATACTTGTTCTTAACTGTCACTTTATTGAGCTGCCTGTAATCAATGCACATCCTTAAAGTCCCATCTTTCTTCTTGAAAAATAACACCGGTGCTCCCCAAGGAGACACACTAGGCCTGATATACCTTTTATCCATTAATTCTTGCAGCTGCATCTTCAATTCCACCAACTCCGGTGTACTCATTTTATAAGGAGCTTTGGAATTCGGCGCTGCCCCTAGAACAAGATCGATGGTAAAATCAATATTTCTCTTTGGTGGAAACCCTAGTACCTCATCCGGAAACACATCTTGGAACTCTTGCAATATCCTGAAGTCTTCTAGTCTTGGCCCTTTGTCCTCTAATGAATCTGGCATATGGACTGCATATAATTGACAACCCTTCTTATACAACTGCAAGGCTGAAATTTTCCTTACTGAAACTTGCTTGGGAATCCCTTTTACCAATGTTGGCCTTCCCTTTTCATCAATGCACTCAAGTGATTTCTCATAACAGTCCAATTTGGCTCTATGTCTTTCTAACCAATCCATGCCAATTAATGCATCAGAGGATCCTAATGGTAACACATTCAATTCAGCATATGTGTGGAGTCCATTCAATTCTATGGGACACTCCATCACTACCTCACTTACTTTTCTCTTGGTTCCCGTGGCTAATTGCACTAGCCAAGACTTATTATGCTTCATTTTTCTAAGAGAACAACCTTCAACCACTTTTGGAGAAACATAACTATGAGTAGATCCTGGATCAATCAAAACAGAAATAGATTGCGTAGCAATCTTACCTTCAACTTCCACCACTGATGATTGATGGTCTGCTTGGTGATTATCCAACGCTGCATAAATCCGAGGTGCTGCCCTTGCCATGTCCTCCACCGTAGCTACTCCCTTCAAGTTTTTCAACTTTCGAGAATTGTCTTTTCGATGTGGACAATCCTTCAACATGTGGTTTTCTCCACATCCCCAACACTGAAGTGGTCATTTTGATGCTTTGTCTGCTGCCACTGCTGGTTTGAATCCACTCCTTGCTTGCTGTCCCTGTGGAAAGGTTCTAGGTTGACCTCTGAATGGTGGCTTGAAGCCATTCTTCTTTTGGTCAAACTTCCCTCTTGGCTTTCCTTTCCATGCTGGTTTAGCCTCTATTTTTTCTTTACTTTGCTCATAGCAATGCATTGCCATCCTAATGGCTTCATCCAAACTTGGTGGATTAACAAAATCAATACGATCCTTGAAGATCTGAGGTAGACCTCCAAGGAAGCATTGGATTTTTACTCTCTCATCCTTAATGTAGTCAACATACCTCAGTAATTCCAAGAATTTGTGGACATGCTCTTCCATAGACTTTAGTCCCAACTTGAGTTCATTAAACTCTTTTCTCTTACTGTCATAATACCTAGCAGAAAGGTATTTCTCCTTGAAGTACCTCTTAAATCTTTCCCAACTGATCTTTCTCTCATTAATTCTTTTCACTTGCAAGAGATTGTCCCACCAAATGGAAGCTCTGCCATTTAGATTGTAAATGGCAATTCTGGCTTTCTCATTTCCTGAGTAGTCTTGAATTCTGAAGTATTTCTTCATTCCAAGAAGCCATGCTTCTGCCTCTTGGCCAGTCTTGCCTTCCCCATCAAATGTGGGAGGTCTTGCCTTCCTAAATTCTCCCTGTGGGATGCCCTTGAACTTCTTTCTTCCATCCAATCTCTTAGGTGCACGTCTTGGACTTCTTCTAGAACATTTGGAGTCACACGACCTGCTGGAAGAAGACCTTGATGAAGATGTTTTATACTTTCTGCTCACCGAACTCTTCCTTGGGCTTGGAGTCCTCCTCTTCGAGCGACCTCTAGAATGACTCCCTGCATCTCTTCCTTCTTCACCCATATTGCTTGCGTTGGACCCAAGGTTTATCTTATGCTGCATATCAGTGAGGCTTTGCAAAATAGCAGCATTGAGTTGGTGTTGTTCTTCTTGAGCCTTCATCAATCTTTCATTGAAGCTCACCATGGTTTCAACCAAATTCTGAGGAGTCACCTGCTCCCTTCTCCCATTGGATTCAGTCTCTGCATTTTCTTCATGCACATTTTCTCCTAGAACATCTTCTTCGTGTTCATAAGGATCTTGAGCATCATTTATGGTCACCATCTTTCCTGTATGCTACCTCTGCTACAATTATAAATTTTATGAGCTGCAAGCACTGTGCATTATGAAAATATCTGTCAGACATCATAAGAATGCATATAGAAATATACACAATCAATATTTAACATAATAGAACTCATGGAATAATTCACACAGTTGCTATGCATTCCTTTCCCTTGCCCATTCAAGCAATTATGGAAATTGCCCATATTTATCAAAACAGTCGCTGGTACGTTTCTGCTCTAATTATTTGTGGGGTATGATAACTTCATTCCAATTCTGGTCATACACCATTATTCCCTACTAGACAAGCTTTCCAATGCCTATCCTCGTGCTCCATTCCGACATCGGGTGTGGAAACAGCGCTGTTTCAAAAATGACAACTCTTACCAATAATTCTGCACATTTTACACAGTTGTATTTTGGTCCAGAATGCCAACTTCAGCCACCTGTGGAAGAAAATCTATGAAGAATCACAAAAACTTTTATATCGGCGAAGTTAGTCCATATAACAAGGAACACTCAGCAATTCGCGGATCTCAATTTCGATGCACCATTCATCTTTTATAAAATTCTGGGTTTAACTACTTTTCCTTTTTAACTCCCTTTGCAACCTGTGCTCCACCTGTGTGCCACCTGCGCACAACCTGCGCGCAACCCGCGCACTATCTGTGCGCAACCTACACGTAATTTGCGCGCAACCTACGCGCAATTTGTGTGCGACCTGCGCGCAATCCGTGCGCAACCCGCATGCAATCTACGCGCAATCCGCGCGCAATCTGTGCGCGACTTACGCGCAATCCGCGCGCAACCCACACGTAATCTGCGCGCAATCCGCGCGCAACCCGCACGCAATCTGCGTGCTTGCAGGGGTCATATCTCTCTCATCCCTTAACCAAATTGGACGAATTTGGTACCGTTGGAAAGCTCTGGGAGAGGTCTATGCACCTATTTGATCTTATTCTTCATCTGAGAAGTCTAACCCTGTCATTTTTCCCAATCAGAGTGCCGTCCCCAACTTCCCAATATCACATTAAAACCATTATGTTTCTTGCCTGTAGTTCAGAGTTTGGCCCAAGCAGCCCCAGTGCTGCAAGCTGGGCTCTGATACCACTCTGTAACGTCCCCTCCCACTTTCCAAATGCAGGGGAGAGAACATGACCACTCATACGGGACTTTTGGTAGACTTAGCCCCAATATTCTTTCTTTTTTTTCATAAATTCATAACAATTAAAACTTCGGTGTGCAGAATCAACACAATATAAACACAACGGAATTAAACATAATAATACACAAATAGAATGGAATGCATCAACATGTTTATCTCAAGCAAAAAGGTGATTCCATATGCAGAGATTCAATCTCATTCTCATGCTATTCACAGATTCCATCTCAATTTGATTACCATGAATATTTACCATTCAGATTGAACACATTGCATAACACAGAATGTATATAAATTAATTCACAAGAATACTTATCTTGAAATGTAAATGTCCAACGACTGGCTACGGGAGGGCAACGTTCCACCCAACCATAGATCTCTATCCAGCCTACATTCTTTTAGCTGAGAGATCACCCCCGAGCTGGGCTGTGTATCCACTACGGAAGAACTAGCTGGGCTCACTCACAGCCATGGTCTCGATCATCAACTATGCTAAGCCAACACACCGTTGGGTTTATCAAGCATTCAAGAATATAGAGGAGGATAACTCTAAGCTAGTGAGCTAAACCACAGAGCTACAGGCATCTCAAGTGAACTCAACAGTCAGGCACCCACATTACATACCACATCCAACACAAGGAAGATTCCTTTCTCTGTTACATAGTACCTCAGGCAAATCTTCCCTCCAGTGCTCTTTAGGATGGGCATAGAAAGGTCCAGTTGCTAATCCTTGAGATCCTAGCCTTCACTGGGTTTATCAAGCACACCCAACCTCTGCATAGTCATTTCCTACTTGATTTCTCACCATTCTGCTCACTAAATAACTCAAATCCGTCACCGGTTTTCTGGGATGCAAAAAATGGGTATTCCTATGGATTTCGGGATAGCTAATGCTCCCAAATTCGCCCCAAGGATCATACCAATGGATCCCCCATTGGATTTCACTGTCCAATGCCAAATCTGGGCATTTTTGGCTCTTCAAAACGTGGGTTCTCTCAAGGTCGCGATTTCTGGTTTTTCTTTCTACTGGCAATTCGTTTTGGATGGAAAATGGTGCTGGTCAGTTTCACAATGGAATGGGGATGAGGAAGAAGCAATTCCCATGAGGTAGAGTGGCTTGTGGTACAAGAAAACAGAGCCCATACTCTGCCATATGAATTTTTGGGCTGTCCATGCTCCATTGAAGCCATGGACTTAACTCCTCAACCACTTCTTTACAACATAAATAAATGTCAGCAATGTAAGTCAAATGGGTTCTCAAGGTGACATATGGCAGCCTATGGTTCAATCCCACAACCCCCTCACCACTCCCTAGTGGATACACATGGCCCCTTCTCATTCGTTGCTCCCATAGCCAGTTTTGGTATTTTATTTCAATATTAGATATTTACATCAATTTACAATATCCCATGGCTTAATAGCACGTGGGTAACACAATATCATAGCGTGTCTAATTTAAATAAAATCTGAGCATAAACTAGCGGGGCCTTGGCCTTGAGCTCCATGCTAGGGAAACATACAACGTGTGTATACAATATTTACATTAGAAACCAATATTTCATAAGGGTCAAAATTGGGGTATTACAATATTACTATATTAAAAGAGGGAAAGTACAAAGTAGAGAGATGATCACAACCCAAGCCTTAATGATGCAATCATTCTCCAACAAGCCAAGCCAATGCCTCCAAAGGAAGTATGAGTCTCCCAAAAGATGAGTAGGGATCTCCTAAGCTAATTTCACCAGCATGTAAGTGCTATAGACTTCCTCCCTTTGGAATGGAGAGAGGCCTTGTATTTATAGGACCAAGTGGATAGAGTAGGTTGAGGATCATGGGGAGAGGGCTAAGGGATCCTACCTTGAGGTTAGGGAACCGTAAGAAAAATCACCTAGGAGTTAGGGATATGGATCCACCTCATACAAATTCTAGAAGTTGCTTGAAAGCTACCTTTATCCCAATTAACCAACTCCGACGCAAGTTGCATGAAGAAAACCGACGTCAGAGAAGGGAAGCGCAAGTGGTGCAAAGATACTCTACGCTACCGATGTAGGCTAGCAGCTTACATTCTACGCCGGCCCTATTTGGGTGCTTCTTGCTCAAGGACAATGTGTGCCAACCCAACTAGAAATGTGGACAAAGGGAATCAGCTTGCTTTAACATGACGTGCTTGATCATAGGAACTTCAAAGAATGAGGCATTGAGTTAGCATGGGACTCATGATGACGAGATTTAGGTGTAACATGAACACTACGATAAATTTATCCAAGTACTTGTTGAAAACATTATTCATTAGGAAAATAAACGTGGCTGGTGCATTCGTCAAACCGAATGGCATCATCACAAATTCATAATGTCCATAGCGAGTACATAAAGTTGTTTTATGCACATCTTCTTCTTTAATTCTGATTTGATGATAACCCGACCTTAGATCAATATTTGAAAAGACAGTAGCACCCCCAACCTAATCAAACAAATCGTCTATCCTTAGCAAGGGATACCGATTTTTCATGGTTACCTTGTTCAACTGTCTATAATTAATGCACAGCCGAAAAGTACCATCTTTCTTCCATACAAAAATCATCGGTGCTGCCCACTGGGATACACTTGGACGTATATAACCTTTTTCCAACAGCTCCTGTAATTGTGCTTTTAGCTCGATCAACTCAGGTGTACTCATCCGATAAGGTGCCTTAGAATTTGGTACTATTCCCAAGGACAGGTCTATGGTAAATTCTAGTTCTCGTCTAGGAGGTAACTCCAGAATCTCCTCAGGAAATACATCCTAAAATTCAGCCAAAACATGATGTTTTGTGAAATCTGAAATTTCACTTTTCTGATTTTCTGTCATGTGGACAGCATATAGTTTGCACCCTTTTCATGCATTTCTTTTCAATTGCAGAGCAAAAATTTCCCTTAATTTCACTGCTCTCACTATCCCTTGGATCTTTTCAAGCTGTTCCACATCATTAGTAAATGTAACAGATTTTTGATAGCAGTCTATAACAGCCCTATGCTTTTCCAGCCAATCCATACTGATGAGCAAATCGTATGATCCTAATGGAAAAACATTTAAATCTGCGCAAGTGTAGGATTCATTTAACTTCAAGGGACATCGATTCACTACCTCATAAACTTTCCTTTTTGTCCTTGTTTCCATTTGCACCAGCCAAGTCTGCATGTATTTTTTTTTACTAATTTTGCATGACTCACACAGTTTTGGGTCTATATAACTTTTACATGCGCCATAATCAATCAAGATAGACATGGGTGTCCCAAAAAGCATACCTTCAGCCTCGATTACCGAAGCTTGATGTTTTGCTTGACGGTTGTTCAATGCACCATAGATTTTCGGGCTCCTTGCTATGTCTTGGACCGTAGAAGCCTCTTGCAGGTTATGCACAGGTTTTCTTATGTCCTTTTTATGAGGACAATCGTACCATTGATGACTTTCTCCACATCCCCAACATTTGAGTGGTGGATTTGATGGTGCATGTTCTAGTTTTCTGGTGCCTTTAGTGTTGAACTTCTTAGTGGGAAGAACAAATTTGGATTGTGGCTTGCTGCCCTCAAACTTATTGCTGAAAGGTGCCTGCATACTTTGGTTTCTGAAATGGTTGGGCTTATGACCCTTCTGCCTACTTTCAGATTTGGTCTTCTTCTTTTTGTTCCACCTTTTTGACACTTCAACTATGTTCTGCCCCTGTTCATAACATAGTCTAGCTTTTCTAAAAGCATCTTCCAAAGTCTTGGGATCGTCAAACTCTATCCTATCCTTGTACCCAAATGGAAAACAATTCAAGAAACGTTGAATTATGAATTTTTCATCCTGGATGTAAGGAACGTACTTGATCTATTCCAAAAATTTACTGATTATCTCCTCCATGGTTTGCTGTCCCAACTTAAGGTTGTAAAAGTCTTTTACCTTTTTATCGAAGTACCTTTCAGACAGGTACTTCTATTTAAAGAATGTTGCAAAAATTTTCCACTTTACCTTTTGATCATTGATAGAGCGGATCAGCTTGAGATCATCCCATCAAGTCGAAGCTTTACCCTGTAGGTTGAAAACAACAATTCTAGCCTTTATGAGGTTGGAATAGTTGAACATGCATACGTACTTTTCCATGTCCCTCATCCACAGTTCTGCCTCTTCTCCGGTTTTAATTTCTCCGTTGAAAATGGGAGGCTTGATTTTCCTCAATTTTGAATGTAGATGATTTACTTTCCCAGGTTTATTTTTCTTCTTGGGGACGTACTCTTCAGAATCTTCACCCTATGACTCTCCGTCACTGATGTCCGTATTATAGCTCACATAATTCCTTGGAGGTGTAGCCTTAAATTTTGAATTTCTTTTTGTGACCGATTTTTCTGCATGCTGCTCCTCTAGTGTTGGGAGGTGACTGTTTTCTTTTTCTTTCAACTTTTGCAGCAGAATAGCATTGATTTCTCGTTGTTCTTCAAAGTTTTTAATGTTGTCTTCTTTAATTCTTATTAGATCAGCTTTTAGATTTTTGACTGTTTCCAACATCTTGCTGGATGTTGTCGCTCCTTGTGGAGAATTCTAGTTTCTCCCCTGCCTGCTGGCCATTTCTCCTTGCTAACTAGATGTTTCTACAACTAGCCTTCCTTCCTGTTCTGCAGAATTCATTTCTGCCATTTACTGTTTCATCCACTGTGCTTTCGAAGTGTGGCCAATCAACTGTTTGTTAGAATTCAACAACAATGTAATTATTCTATAAAAAGAATTACAAACAGTATACTACAGGAAATTTTAATTATTTACTTCTAAAGTAAACACACAGTATTCACACAATGAACCTAAGGTCCTAGTGTAGTGAACGTGCTTTGATACCAATTTTTCATGTCTCCTCTTAACCAATTTTGTTTTTTTTCACTGGTCTAATGACCAAATATTAATGTTTATAATTACGCCACAAGATATGAACTTTAGTTAGAAACAGGTCCCACGCATAACACTATAAAGGTATGCATGTCAGACTTTCAATGGAAATATTTGTCGTGACCTTTACTAAGTGCTATAGTCTTGCAGACTATACGCACCCTTATGTCTTACGTGTTATAAGATAGAGTTCACTTGAACAAGTGCGTGTGCAAGAGAGGCCCCTTATGTCGACATGAAGAAACATTCTAGCCTCTATAAAATGCGACAGGAAAATACATGCTATCAAACCTGTACCAAGGGTATATGCATTTAATTACATGCCTAAACAATATGCACTTAACACTTAGATTAAATGCTTGTACACATGAATGTACTATATCGATTTTGAATATGGATATTGGTTTCTTTTCAACCTTGCTATAAGTATATATATATATTAATATTATCAATTAATGTATTTAAAACAAATTACATTACATTAATAGTTTCATAAGCCACATAACCACATTATGAAAAGGCCATGTATTAAAGCATAGGTATATACATGTATATAATACTATATACACATTAACAATATAAAAAATAGGATATTAAATTTAACATATGAAAATATTTATTTGAACCAACGTATAAAACAAAAGTTATATATATATAAATATATGGTTATATATTTATACATATAAATGGTTCAACGTTTAAAACTATGGCTTCAGTGGCCAACATAACAATGCATACAAAGTTCATAAGGTTTGGGAGCTAGTGGAAGCCGACCCCAACACAACATGGTTGACTGAACACTTAAGCGCCAACACTTAGCTTTTGAATGAAAATCGACTTGTTAAACACTTCATGCGAAGGTGGCCATAAGCCACGAGATAGTGACATGGAAACTACGTAAAAACGTAACACGTGACTCGAACATTAAACATGGATTAAAATAATTCTACGTGGTTGGTCCCATGTTGACTCGACCCAATAGGTGGGTTGAGTGGTGATGTGTCTTGCGCCACGCAGGCATGACTGACTCCCAACCATGTTTTAAACCCATCTCATGCTGCCCTGATGGCAGGTCTGCGCAACACTCGCTTACGTGGAAGAAGGTTTAACACTGCTGCGTTTGGTTTTGTTAACATGGTGAAGAGTGGGTTGCTCCATTAATGGATCTCCCTCAACAAGCCGTGCCCTGTCAGTGGAATGCCATGCCCATGGTGTACCATGTACCCTCAGCCAAACTTCATTAATAACTTAGCTGCTCTGGTCTGTTGATGGTGATCCAAACCGGTTTATGGGAAAAAGTGAAAGGATATACGCCATTGAGCTGGGTTGATGAACTTCGCACCCTTCAACTTATACTCTTGGCATTAATTATCTCCAGCACCGGTTGCAGTGGTCACCAACCTTCTCTACCCAGTGCAAGCTCGTTGATAGGCGTCGAGCCTTGGCAGTCTTTGTTGTTGTTGAGTCTCTGAGCTTTGACTCTGCGCTGAAGGTAGGTGTAAGCAAGATAATAGTGTGATGTCTTCTTTGTTGCCCTGGTGCATCACTAGACCGGATTAATAAAATGCTCAGCTTTGACATCGTTGCGAAGGTAAGCCTCCCGTGAGTCTTATGCAATGGTTCATGCTTTAATGAAAAGCTTCACTGACAGTTTGTTTATTATTACGATTGTTGCTAGCGTTTTTAACCTTCGTCGTGTTGTGAACCAGGTGTAGATGGGGCTGAGCTGAGCTGCAAATCCACTCCACTCAAGGTAATGTAATTCTTTACCCGTATGCAAATTTCTTTGAGTTGTTTAAAATTTCGGTTATGAGTTGTTGTCCTACCCCGAGGTTTGACTGTTAAAATTTGAGCATTAATTCACAATACTCTTGGATCTTTACTGAGAGAATAACATATACAGTATATCAATGCATAACAATCACAATAAGCATGACAAGCATCACAAGAATCAAAAGCATGAGAGACAAGAGACACAGAGTTTCCGTGGGGAAAACCCTAAGGTGAAAAACCCCACAACTTCCTCAGAGATAGAGAGAGCAATTGCTCAACCAAAGTACAACCAAAATACACTTGAGATAGTCTTCTAGAGCAGATGATCCTCCTCCTCACTAGTGCGCCACTTTCTGGGTGAGAGAAGTGTGTCTTTCTGAATGATCCAAATAGAGATCTCCTGATCTCTATTTATACTTAACCTGTTTTCCCAGTGACCTTATGGGGCCGACATGTCTATCTAGATACATCCACAATATAATATATATTTTAGGGCCGACCCCACACATGGTGGTCTAATAACCCATCGGCAAGTACACACACTTGTGACACTTGTCAATCCACATGACGACACTTCCTTATAGAGGAATAACACATCTCTTACAAGGGTACAATAAATATATATGAAATGCATAGATGAAATACATTCCAAAGTTACATATACATCAACACTCCCTCTTAACTAGGAAGGTATTTCTCGACACAGTTCTGCTAGACAAGTCTTCTTCTCGGGATCATCGTCATCATCATCGTCACTGCTGCTGCTATCTCAACCAATCTCTGACTCCACTCTTCATAGGAAGTTCTACAGAGCCAGTCCTTTTTCATACTGGATGTAGGCCCACCACCTGCAGGTCTTCATCATCTGTGCGAACAGTCTGATAGAGGTGGCCTCTCAGGACTAATTTTATGTGCGGATGCAATACCGGAAAGAGTATCCCAGGAACATTTATGTGCCTAAGCATGACCGGCAAGATCTCCCAGGACTGATTACATGCATCTCCTCCACAATACCTTTAAAGAGCATCCCAGGAACATTTATGTGCTGCAGCACGACCGAAAAGATCTCTAAAGAGCATCCCAGGACTTATTATGAGCATACAGCTCAACCTATCGGATATCCAGGACTGATTACATGTGGATAGACAAAACCTTTAAAGAGAATCCCAGGAACATTTATGTGCCGCAGCACGACCGACAAGATCTCTAAAGAGCATCCCAGGACTAATTACGAGCACACAGCTCAACCTCTCGGATCTCCAAGTATCAACCTGATACTCATGATCCAACGGATCATCATCGCACGAGGCATCATCCTGATGCCCATGATCATACTGATCATCATCACTTGTACCATCCTAGTACATATCATTTGGAGCAACATCCTGAAGCTTATCATCATGATCAACCTGATCATACAATGCATCCACCTAATACACACCAAGTATCTACCTGATACATATCATCATACATGATCCACCTGATCATACAGTGTATCCACCTGATACAAATACAAATACATGATACATATCAACATACATGATCTACCTGATCATACAATGTATCCACCTAATACAGATACATGGTCCAAGCATCCAACATGATGCATATACAAATACATACAAATGATCCAACCGATCATATCCAACATCCAACATGATGCGTACATACATATAAATGATCCAACTGATCATATCCAGCATCAACACGATGCGTACATACATACAAATATAAATGATCCAACTGATCATATCCAGCATCAACACGATGCGTACATACATACAAATATAAATGATCCAACTGATCATATCCAACATCAACACGATGCGTACATACATACAAATATAAATGATCCAACTGATCATATCCAACATCCAACATGATGCATATACAGAGCAGTAACTGGAGCATCGTCCTGATACTCATCATCCAGCGCTTACATCCACAGCCATGTGAAGGATCCTCCTTCCAACATGCTTGGGATGGCTTCAGAAAATGTGTCCATCACTTCTTCCTCGAAGTGTCGTCGATCTGAAGAACACCAAGCCTCTCCCTGAAGTACTCGAACTTCACCCTAGCTAGTGGATTCGTCAGCACATTTGCAATCTGCTCATCCGTCGCAACATACAGGAGCTTCATGGCTCCTCTCTGCACCATATCCCTGATATAGTGATATTTGATCTCTATGTGTTTCAACCTGTCATGAAAAACTAGGTTCTCAAACAGCTTCACACAACTCTGGTTATCGTAGAATATACCAGTAGCATCCAATGGGAGATCAAATAACTCATACAGTAGCTTCCGTAGCCATACTGCCTCACAACTAGCTGAACAGGATGCAACATACTCTGCCTTAGCTGTACTCAGTGCTACGCAGGACAGCTTCCTGCTGAACCAAGAGATCACACCTGATCCCATACTGAAGCAGCACCCAGATGTGCTCTTCCTATCTACAGCATTTCCAGCCCAATCTGAATCAACATAACCCTACAGGTTAAACTTTTGATTCGCTTCATACTTGAGCCCATAATCCACTGTACCCTTCAGGTACCTCAAAACATGCTTTACAACAACCAGATGAACACTCCTCGGATCCATCAGGAACTGGCTCAATGTGTTCACTGCAAAGCAAATATCTGGTCTCATGTTCGTTAGGTACATCAAGGACCCAATCATCTGACGATACATAGAGACATCAACCGGCTCAGATGAAGCATCACATAGAAGCTTTAGATTCGATGCCATGGGTGTGGCCATGGCCTTGCAATCCATCATCCCAAATCTCTTCAGAATATCTACTGTGTACTTCCCTTGACCAAGGAAGATCCCACCTGAATTCTTCCACAACTCCATACCTAGGAAATAATGCATCATTCCCAAATCTTTCATATCGAACTCAGTAGCAAGCTTCCTCTTAGTATCTGCAATCAATCTGTCATCTCCTGTTACAAATAAGTCATCCACATACAGAAGTAGAATCACAGGATTCCCTTTCTCAACCTTGTAGTAGAGGTTGGAATCCACTTTAGTCTTGGTAAAGCCCAAGCTAGATAGGAAACTGTCCATCCTACCATACCAAGTTCTGGGAGCTTTCTTCAAGCCATACAAGGCTTTCTTCAATCTGCACACATATGACTCCCTGTCGTGTATTTCAAAACTGAGTGGCTGCTCCACATATACTTCCTCTTCAACTACACCATTCAAGAAAGCAGTCTTGACATCCATCTGGTGTATTTTCCATTTCATTGCTGCAGCTAGGGCAAGTACTGTTCTGATGGAAATATACCTGGCCACAGGTGCAAAATTTTCTTCATAATCTATTCCCTCTTTCTGAGAGAAGCCACGAGCTACGAATCTTGCTTTGTATTTCTCTACACTACCATCTGCAGCATGCTTGATTTTGTAGATCCATTTGGAAGTCACAACAGACTTCTCTTTAGGTCTTGGGACAACATCCCAAACATCATTCTTCATTATTGATGGTATTCCTCAACCATGGCATCCTTCCATTCTTTCTTTTTCGTTGCTTCTTCATAACTGGAAGGTTCTTTGTTCATAATGTCACAGAGTAAAGCAACATAGCTGGTATGTGATCTGGTTCTCTTCTTTGCTCTGTGTTCTTCTTCTGGAATGCCAAATCTTTCTACATCTTGAATGAGCTCTCTAGCCCATGCATGTTTCCTCTTGTGAGAGTTATCCTCACGGGGTGGATCTACAGGTTCTTGTGGATCTTCAAACTCATGAACAACTTCTGGAATTGCTTCAGTCATGGTAGTGTCTTGAAATCTAGTTTCCTTAGGTTCTTCATAAACTTTGATAGGTGCCTTCCTTGATTTGATGAATGCTGAGTTTTCATCAAATGTTACATCCCTACTGACATCAATCTTCTTGAACCCTGGAAAGTATATTCTGTAAGCCTTCGAGCCTTCACTATAACCCACAAAGATACGCTTCTTTCCTGAAGGATCTAGTTTGGTCCTCTTTTCCTTTGGGACATGAGAGTATATTGGACAACCAAATATTTTGAGATGGCTGACTTCAGGTTTCTTACCAGAAAATACATCTTCTGGTGCCTTGTTGTCCAATATCTTGTGGGGTGTTCTGTTCTGCACATATACAGCTGTTCTAGCTGCTTCTACCCATAGATGCATAGGTAGATCCTGGTCATGCAGCATTGCCCTTGCCTTCCATGATTGTTCTGTTCTTCCTTTCTGCAACTCCATTCTGTTGACGATTATAAGGAGCAGTCAACTCCCTCTTAATACCTGAATCACTGCAAAGCTTCTTGAAGTCACCTGAGGTGAATTCTCCACCATTGTCGGATCTGAATGTTTTGATCTTTTTGTTAGTTTGATTCTCCATCAAGTTTTTGAATTCCTTGAACTTATCAAACACCTCATCTTTGTTTTTCAAGAAGTATACCCAAGTCTTCCTGGAGAAGTCATCAATAAATGAGACATAGTAAAAAACCCACTTAGAGAACTGGATGACATAGGACCACATACATCTGATTGGATGATTTCCAGGATATCTTTTTCCTTGCTTTCACTTCTTGGGAAAGCCTTCTTAATATTCTTACCTTTTGCACATCCTTTGCAAACACCTTCATTTTTTGTCTTGATTTCAGGAAGACCCTCTACAACCTTGCTTGCAATTGGAAGTGCCGTATAGTGCATATGAGCAAGTCTTCTATGCCAAAGTTCACTTGGCTCCATGGATTCATGCATCATGGCATGTTCAGGTTGTCCTTTTAATTTATACAAACCTCCCTCTTGCTCTCCAATCACAACTGCATCATATATGGTCTTTTCCTTTGGCCACATTAGGACTTGGCCATCCACAAATTCAACCCTCATACCTTTTGTATCCAATGCAGAGATGGAGAGTAAGTTCTTCTTGAGCCTAGGTACATAAAGGACTTCTTTCATCTTCAAAGATTTTCCAGAATCTAGGTTGTAGGAGGCTTCACCACTTCCTTTGATTGGGTATTGATAATCATCCCCAAGTTTCACCTTAAGGGGTGATTCATGTTCAGATAGATTCACAAAAGATTCCTTAAACCCAGTCATGTGTTTGGAAGCCCCACTATCAATCAACCAATCATTACAACCATGGGAGATAGTACCTGTGAGAGCAGAGATTAGAACATACTCTTCTTCACTTGATGAGTCATCATTACTATCATCACTTTCTGCCCTAGCCTTCTTCTTTAGAGGTTCATCATCTTCGGCAGCATGAGCATGGTACCTTCTTTTGTTACCCTTCTTATTCTTGCTGGAGTTGTTGTTGTTGTGTTTGTCCCTTTTATTCTTGGGACATTCTGAAGCAAAGTGACCCTTCTCATTACAAGTGAAACACCTTAGATCTTTCTTGTCTTTGTGAAAATGATGAGAAGATTTCTTCTTGTGATGGGATGGCTCCCTCTTGAACTTGCCCTTCTTAGTGTGAGCTGTGAGAGCTTGACCTTCATTTCCCATCTTCTCTTCTCTTGCCACAAGCCTTGCTTCTTCTTGAGAACATTCCTCCCATAATCTGCTGAAGGAGATTAACTTCTTTCTGGCACAGATCCTCTGGATAAAAGAGTCCCATGACCTAGGTAGGCCATTCAAAGTAGTCATAACAATTTCACCATTCTCCACCATTTCATCTATAGCTTCAAGTTGTTCCTTGATCTGAGAGACCTTGGAGAAATAGGATTGAATGGCTTCTCCATTCGACATCTTGACCCCTTTCAATTGATTCCATAGGGTCATCTTCCGATTTATGTTCTTTCCTTCAAATAGCTTTGTTAGGAACCCATGTCTTTACTTTGTTAGTATATTGTTGTTGGATGCATATGCTTTGTAAGTCATCCCGTAGTATTTGTTGATCCATTGTTTTTATTAGCCCATAGTATTGACCCATAGTATTGGACGCATATGTTTTGTAAATCGTCCCATAGTATTATATGTCCCATGGTTTTGACTCATAGTATTGGCGCCTAGACTTAGCCCATGGTTTGTATTGACACATAGTATTGACCCATGGTATTGGCGCCTAGACTTAGTATATAAGTGTGTGTTGAGGCCTATGAAGGCACCGTGAAGTTAATTGTATTGAGCTTGCTCAAAGGAGGTTGCCCCCTCGAAGTGGCCCGTGATCAATATAAAAGTGATTCTGAGTTCTATTATTTTTGATATCTCGTGTATTTGCATTAATTAATTATTGCAGGTTCATCACATCTGGTATCAGAGCACTTTCGTGGGCTCGTTGGGTGGAATTTCTGCCAAATTTTTTTTCCGCATCTGTTGCAGCTTCGGATTTGGGAATAATCCCTATCCGCTTAACTGTGGGAAGTACTTGGGAATAAGCCCTAAAACTCATTGTGAGGAGTACCACAAGAACCCCAAAGTAGCTGGTCCATTGAGATGACCTGCCAGCGAAAAGGGCAACGACCCCTACCTGATTGACTAGTTCCCACCTATGAGGTAAACCAAGAGCTGTCGTTTGTGGCAAAGCGGTTATCAGGTTTACTTGAGCCGTGGAGTGAGGGGTACTGCCCCAATACGCAAGCCGTCAGACAACATTGGTGGCCGAGTGAAACACCTGAACTGTTAGGAAGCCATACATACCTGGGGTCCATATCTATTTTCAGTTGAATTGTTGCCGATCACTTCCGCTCCAGATCTAGCCATTTCAGATCTATTCTGAAAGTCGTTCCAGATCTATTCGCCATTTTAGATCCAACCATTTTCGATCCCTTCCGCGCCATTGTAGATCCGTCTGTTGCGGATCCCTTCTGCGCCGCTGTTGCCGATCCATTTTTGCAAAAAAAAAAACTGTTTTTTGGCCATATATCCCTTGTTTCATCTCTGTTTTCCCTAAAACTTCACTGACATCCCTGCAATCCCATTTTGCATATTTCATTCCTGAAGACCCTATCCCAAATTCCACTTCCCAAGACCAGAAATCCCACATTTGTCTATTTTTAAGGTTTGTCATAAATTCTTCAATTTTCACTCGATTGCCTTCAAATTTTACCATAGAGTTCCCTCTTTTGAAATCCCCATTTTTTGCTTCCCTATCCCTCAGAAAGTGTCGAAAAGCTAGTCAAAACCCAATTACCCCTCTAAGTTTTTCCCAAATCCAAATTTCCCCTTACTAAATAAGCTTGTGTTTGTGTTTTTCTATCCATTTCTTCCCCCCCCCACAAAAGAAAAAAAATAAAAAAATTACTGGTTATGGTTGTCACTCGCACAGGAGAAAACACCATGGAAAAAGCACTTGTAGCCATCCAAACCAAACTCCAAGATCTGGATGAAAAATTTCTTAGCCTCCATCTTCAGCATTCAGCCATGAACAATAACCGACAACCAAAATATTTTGTAGCCACCGGGTTCTCTTCTTCCAGCAATTTTCGTGGGCCGAAGCTTGATTTTCCTCGCTTCAATGGTACTGATCCGACTGGATGGATATACCGAGAAGAACAATATTTCAGTCTGCATTATACTTTTGATGTTCAGAAAGTTCCACTTGCATCCTTTCATTTGGAACAGGAAGCCCTTCAATGGTACCGTTGGTACATCAAAGCTCATCCCGAGCCAAACTGGACAGATTTTTGCCAACTCCTTTTGCCTCGATTTGGTCCTAGTGCTTTTGACGACTTCACAGGGGCACTCACTAAACTTCACCAAACTGGAACAGTGAGAGAGTATCAGATGGAATTTGAGAAACTAGCCAATCACACAGAAGGATTGTCTGATGAATTCTACAGGAGTTGTTTTATCAGTGGTCTCAAGGATGAAATCCGCTCAGAGGTCAAAATGTTTTGTCCCAACACAATGATGGAAGTCCTAGGGTTGGCTAAGCTGGCTGAGGACAAGGTCGCAACTCAACAATGCTCCAAACCCACCTTTGTTCCCTTCAGAAATATGGGTTCCCAACGACCTCCCATCACGCCTGCTCCTCAACCAACTCCTATCAAGCAATTATCTGAAACAGAGATGCAGGCACGTCGAGAAAAAGGGCTTTGTTATAATTGTGATGAGAAATTCACTCGGGGACATAGATGTGTTCCACAAAAGCTCTATCTCTTGGATGTGGATTCTCCGCCTGCCTTAGAACTTGATGAAGAAGCTCCAGATACAGTAGATGATCAGGTCGACATTCAACACCCACCTGTTGACACCCCATCTCAGGACGACCCACCTGAGATCTCTCTTCATGTTGTAACCGACGTCACCACCCCACAAAAAATGCGAGTCAGGGGATACTTCAAGAAGCTCCCTCTTACCATACTCATTGATTCTGGTAGCACTCATAACTTTATTGATCCTTGGATTGCCAAACAGGTTGATTGTTTTGTCCATCCTTGCTCCAACTTTGAAGTCATGGTTGCCAATGGGGGCACCTTACCTTGCAAGGGGAAGTGTCACAATGTGCGTATCTCTATGGAAGATTATAACCTGCGCTCTCACATGTTTGCCTTGTCCTTAGGCGGATGTAATGTGGTTTTGGGCGTTCAATGGTTACGCACACTTGGCCCCATCTTATGGGATTTTGCTGAACTTTGGATGCAGTTTTCAGTCAATGGGGCACAACACAAATTTATGGACTTACAACCAGGGTCTCTCTGCATCATTAGTTCACATCGCCTGGAAAAAATACTTAAGAAGAATTCACATGGTGTCATCGCTCATCTCCATTCCATTCAGATGCATCCATCAACAGTCTCCACTACTTCCTTGGATAGATATGCAGGTGTCTTTACTGAACCAATACGCTTGTTTCCTTCAAGAGACCTTTCCGGTAAGAATTTAGCCACATCTACCTCTCAGCAGGAAATGATGACTATTTTGCATACAGTCCAAAAGTGGCAGCCATCCCTATTGGGGAATTATTTCTACATCAAGACTGATCTCCAGAGTCTGGAAACTTTCCTAGAACAACGGGTCTCCTCCCCAACACACCTGAAATGGGTTATCCAACTCATGGGTTATGACTATGCGACCACTTACCAGAAGGGTAAGGACAATATGGTGGAAGATGCTCCTCCTCGCACAATTGATGACCTAGTTTCTCTTACAGCTATTTCTCTGCTTGCTCCAAATTGGTTGCAATCTGTTCAACGGGGCTATCTCTTCTATGAACTCCATGCTTCTTCATCAGTAGGGCACTCTGGGTTCCTCAAAACGTATGACCAAGAACAATGTAACTTCTTTTGGCAGGGACTCAAAAGTACAATTAAACGGATGGTGGTTGACTGTGATACTTTCCAGGTCAACAAGGGTGAAACGACCCTCCTTTTAGGACTGCTCAAACCCTTACCCATCCCTCCACAGCTTTGGACAACTATTTCTATGGATTTCCTAGAAGCGCTCCAGTGGTATAGTACCACATCTCAAAGGACACCATATGAAGCAGTCTTTGTACATGCACCACCAGTTCTTCTTCCATACACCTTCAGCAGCTCCCTAGTTCAGGCAATTGACTCAATTCTTCGAAACCGTGATCAGCTTCTTCTCATTCTGCAGGACAATTTTCACATGGCAAGAATTCGACTGAAACAACAAGTCGATCAGCACCGTTCTGAGCACACTTTTCACATCGCTGATATGGTTCTTCTTCATCTACAACCTTCCATGCAATCCTCCCTGAAACTCCAAAGGCGCTAGTGGCTCAGAATGCAACTCGAGGATGCTACAAGGGACCCACTCCTTCAGATTCTGCATCAATTTCCACATCTAAAGCTTTGAGGACAAAGATTTTTCTAAGGGAGAGGGGATGTTAGGAACCCATGTCTTTACTTTGTTAGTATATTGTTGTTGGACGCATATGCTTTGTAAGTCATCCCGTAGTATTTGTTGATCCATAATTTATATTAGCCCATAATATTGACCCATAGTATTGAACGCATATGCTTTGTAAGTCATCCCATAGTATTATATGTCCCATGGTTTTGACTCATAGTATTGGCGCCTAGACTTAGCCCATGGTTTGTATTGACACATAGTATTGACCCATGGTATTGGCGCCTAGACTTAGTATATAAGTGTGTGTTGAGGCCTATGAAGGCACCGTGAAGTTAATTGTATTGAGCTTTCTCAAAGGAGGTTACCCCCTCAAAGTGGCCCGTGATCAATATAAAAGTGATTCTGAGTTCTATTATTTCTGATATCTCGTGTATTTGCATTAATTAATTATTGCAGGTTCATCACAAGTTTGGTCAAAGAGTCAAACATAGCCTTGGGTATCTTTAGAGAAGACACATGGCGTATGAGATGGTATTTGATAGAATTAGCAATGATTCTCTTTGCCTTGACCAAGTTCTTCTTATGCAATACCTTAGCCTCTTCATCCTCTGGGATAGGGATGTCTTCTTTTATATATGAGTCCAACTCATTCTCTTCCAGGATTAACCCAATCCTATACTTCCAAGCTCGGAAGTTATCATCCCCTTCAAGCTTATCCTCAAGCTTGGTGTGGTGAGACATCTTAAAGAGTACTTCAAATGAAATAGAAAAGATTTAGGTCTTACCACTTGAAATGCTGAAAATTGGATCTGGTCTCGGATTAGGGTTTGTCAAAAAAACCCTAAAAATTCAAAATGTGAATTTTAACTTTCTGAAAGGATAGAAAGATGCGCCTTGATGAGCTAATCAGCCTGGTGTATTCAGAATTTGAGATCAGCAAAGCTTTACCCTTCATATTTGCCTTTTTGTCCTCCCAGGTTCACTAGGGAGAGCCCTGAATTAGGGTTTGAGTTTCCCGGAGATCTACCCAGCCAAAAATCTCGATCCAAAGCTCTAAACTTCGATTTTTGCAAGGAACTTCCAGCTATGGCTTCAGATGTCAGAAATTCCTATTTTTGTGGAAACCCTAATTTTTAGGGCCAAATCTGAAAATGCTCAACATTGAATTCTGATTGGACAGATAGATTATCCTTGATGAGTAGAGTTAATCTACTATACTGCTTTTCCAAAAACTGTGGAGAGAAACCCAATAAACAAGAAACTCAAGTTTCCGTCACTGCAAAATGTCTTCTTCTCAGGTTAGCTCTGATACCATGTTAAAATTTGAGCATTAATTCACAATACTCTTGGATCTTTACTGAGAGAATAACATATACAGTATATCAATGCATAAAAATCACAATACGCATGACAAGCATCACAAGAATCAAAAGCATGAGAGACAAGAGACACAGAGTTTCCGTGGGGAAAACCCTAAGGTGAAAAACCCCACAACTTCCTCAGAGATAGAGAGAGCAATGGCTCAACCAAAGTACAACCAAAATACCCTTGAGATAGTCCCCTAGAGCAGATGATCCTCCTCCTCACTAGTGCGCCACTTTCTGAGTGAGAGAAGTGTGTCTTTCCGAATGATCCAAATAGAGATCTCCCGATCTCTATTTATACTTAACCTGTTTTCCCAGTGACCTTATGGGGCCGAATTGTCTATCTAGATACATCCACAATATAATATATATTTTAGGGCCGACTCCACACATGGTGGTCTAATAACCCATCGGCAAGTACACACACTTGCGACACTTGTCAATCCACATGACGACACTTCCTTATAGAGGAATAACACATCTCTTATAAGGGTACAATAAATATATATGAAATGCATAGATGAAATACATTCCGAAGTTACATATACATCAACATTGACCTCATGCCACCTTGTTTGTGCAGGTAACTGGGATATGGTGGAGCTTGGGCGCACTCATGCGAGCTCTGTAGCCATCACTGAAATGTGGAATGGCTTGCTACGCTCCCAGGTAACTTGCCAACCAACCGCCTCGGGTTTGGTTTACCTCGTTGGTGGTGGCCGAGTTACTTAGAACACTGGTTAGTCAAGCGTTAGGGTTTTCCTGCTTTCGTTTTGTGTTTAAATGAGCAAGGTTGTCGGCCAAGCTAGTAGGCGCATGAATCCTGCCTACGAGAGGGTCTTCGCGACCTCTGTGTTCTCTTTCGGCATCACATGATAGACTATACATTTGCATGAAATGTTTTAATGATGTTTGAGAAAGCAAAACTCACAGCCGTGAGTAGACCAAGCTGCTCCAGCGACGCTCTGTCTCAGGTAGAGGCGTCGGGACATTGTGTAGCATTGCTCCACTTGTAATTAATGGAAAGCTACAACATTTTTGTTTAAGTCTTTGGCTGTGTGCATGTTTAATACTTTAAAATCATAATGGTTGTTAGATGCAAAGCTCAGCTTGATTTGTAATAACCCACTGCATTTTCGCCGAGACTATTCGGTCCATTTATATTGTAATATAATATGGAACAACGTTTGCATGGTTAACTTCTTCTCTGCACTTGATATTTATTACAATGTATGTGGTATTATTCTTCAGCAATTCAAGCATATAGATACATACTAGATGCATAAATGTAATGCTGTGTTCACTGTATTATAAAATGAAAAGCCCCTTCATGATACGCATCTTTGAAGTTTAGGATGAATACAGTTTTGCATTCATAAACATACAGTGATAAGGTTTAACCCGTGAATAGTTAAAGATTGGGGTGAAGGCGATAAGCCTGCCCAACGTGTATGCAAAAATGGTTTGTTTATGTGGATCGAAAATACTGTTTCTTTGTCAGTAATATTTAGTAAATGATTTCATATTTATTTTTAAATGCTCCCCGAGCACCAATGTCAAGCTTAATGCAGCAATAGCTTATATATATATATTTATGTAATATATATAGATGTATGAAATTGTAATCCACAACACAATGCAATACTTGAATAATCAGCGCATATAACTTGATAATGACTTTCGGGCTATGGGTAAAACCCTCTTCTGCATATAACGTTTTCATTCTGAATTAAATGCAATCACACAATGTTGATTCTATATGCAAGCAAATAGTGTAGCGATCTGAGTTAGCCACGATTCGTATAGCACCATAGGCAATGCAAAACATAATAATATTTTTACATTGAAACTTACAATGCTATCTGAATAAGATGATAATAGTTTTAACCTAGAATGGGATTCAAATCGAGGATTCATCTCAACAAATAAAGTAGTAAGCAGTTTATTCCAGTTCATAAATATTTAACCTAGAAATGCCATACTAATGCAGAAGGTCTTTCATGATCAGATTCATTAAGAGTATCAAACTTTGTGGATTTACTAATTCGAAATATTGTAGATCGAATACTAGCATTTATAGGGTTTCTGCTTAAATGTAATAGACATAAAAATAATCACATTAAGCCTTCTTTGGGTTTTGAAAATAAACTCTAGTATAAAAGAGTTATAAAAATATAAGGGTTGGACATGTAAACCTCACGGTTTACATGTCTGCCCTATCCACATCATTATAATAGAAGACATAACAATTCTGTCAATAACTAGAATATGTCTAATACAAGGCTGTCATGTCCCAAATTTGGTATTGGGTCACAATGGCCTAATCAAATTGACCCTATTCGTTAGAGTTTGTCAAATTGATGCTAAAGGTCAAATAATTGCCAAGGAGGAAAATTACTAGTTTCCTAGGTTTGGGGTGGAAGCTTTGGGATTTGGAATAGTGGGGATAATAAATGATGTTGGAACATTAGGATGGGATAAATATTTAATAAGGGAGATAAATAAATATATACAATTGAAAATCAAAGTGGCATTTGATCATGAAGACACATGGAGGAAGTGGGAACCACACAAGCTAGAATTTATGTGCCACATGGCATCCTCTTCTTGCAATTTCGAATCCATGGGAAGCCTAATGTTCTTGGGATGAGTTATAAGGTCAATAATACTTGGCATGAGTCAATGACAACAATGATGAAGATGCTATGACACCTATGACAAAAATCAGACCTGAAGGTTGACATATGACATATATGACATGCCAGGGATAAAAATAGACTCCAAGAGGGCTCTCAAGGGTGTTAGGGAAGCTAAGATGCTTCCACATGTGATTTGGTGGAAGTGGGAGACTAGGAATTGTTGTACAAGTGGCGTCCTTTGGAATCTCTTCCCAACTTGAGTTGGCATGAGTATCTTGGAAGGAATTCGACCCATGGAGGACATTAGAAATTTATAAATGTCAATAAAAAATAATGAAAGCATCTTTTGATCATTTGTAGAATTTGCAATTGCATTTGTGTAGAGGGAGAGATAGTGGATGACTAGTTTCTTGCCTTAGCCAATTTCGAGGGTGAAAGATTCCCATCCAAGTTGGTAATTGGAAAGGCCATTCAGACCTTTAATGGAGTATTTATTTTTAGGTGTAATCTATAGGTCAGCTCATGGTTTCTTCTATTGCAGCACATTCTCTCAACCATTTCCAGTTTTGATGGCATGTTCTTAATCCTTGAGGGAGGGCGTTTTTGGTGAGCTATTGTACTCTTTGGGGGAGATTCACATGTCACATTTATTTTGTAATATGAATTAAATACTATTTTATTCATATACAAAAATTTTCAGGTCGAAATTCCAAGTAGAAATGTATAAATCGCATTTTTAATGAAAGAACAGTGCCATTTCCCCACTACATTGATGTATAGCATGATAATGCTGATGATTTCGAATGAATGGATGTTTCTATGATACATTTATGATTAATATACTGCCATGGATGTATTTTACAAGTTTCATGTACTGTATTTGAGCATTTGAAGTATTTTTACTCAGTTTAACTGCATTGGGAGAAGAAATAGTGCCATTTCCCCAAGGGTCGAATTGGTGATTTTTATAGCTGAATGGGAGAGGGTTGGAATAGATATAATAATAAATTAATGATGAAAATGAGACCTTAATAAAATCCTTGAGACATAACCTACCTCTTTTCAGAAATTTGAGTGGGTTTGGAGGCATTTGGGATTCCATTTTCAATACTTACCCCAGGGGGATTTGAACCCCAAATTACTAGTAAAATTGCATACTTGGTCCAGAATCTTAATAGAGTTTGTAGAGGTATTTTTGTGGCCATATCTAATACCTTAACATCATATTCAAGTCCTAATATCATTCATACACTTTCATTGAATATTTGAAGGCATTTGAAGTCAATTTGAGACCTAGAGACCAATACTAGTAAAAGGGAAATTACTAGTAAAGTTCCCTACATTGGCCAGAATTGAAAGAGGATTTGCAGAAGTATTTTAAAGGTCTAAAAGCATCCATGAAACACATATTTATTTTCTAACATCATCCATATACCTTCTCAGAAGATTTGGGAGCAATTGGAGCAATCTGGGGACCTAGAGCTCAAAACTAGTCAAAGGTCTAACTAGGAAAAAAAATGAAAAATTGCCATTTTAATAAAATTGCTAACAAGGGACATTACAAAGGCATGCATTATATGATATGATCCATAAAACCCTAGGTTAGTACATAGACCATCTCTGCTTTGTATTAAATACTGTAGGTATATAAAACAGTATAGGGATCACATTGTTGTAAACAGAATGTAAGTATCCTCACATTAATCCCCAAACATAAATATTCCAGATCTTTAAATCTGATCATAAGATGAAACTTGTTATAGAGATCTATTAGTCTAACTGAGATTCATGCTTAGAATATCCATAATACATTCTACATTTGGTCAGATCTGATAAATATTTCATTCAACTGTAAATCAGAGATATTCAGAAAGACATACAAAAACTGTTCCATAAACAATTACCCTGCAAGTATAGCATATAAATACTTATCTGCAATCTGATGACCAGTGGAACCAAGCACAAACCTCCCAGCCTTTGACCAGCAAGTTCTTCTTTCTTTCAGGTCACCCCCGAGCTGAGTTCATAGTCCCCCAGGTAGAGTATAGATTTTAAATTACCCTTAACTTGTTTTCCCCAAGTTATTCAGGATATTTCAGAGCTAGCAGGCAACCCAACACCCAACTTAGTACTCCTGAGCTCTAGGATGCTCCAGGGGATTTTAAGCCTTAGCCATTAAGAGAATCAACAAAACACAGCCTATTCAGGTAAATGCAGTACTCCTGCAAGCTTGGGGTAGTTCTCCTACCTACAAATGATTAAGTGGCCAAGATCATACCAAGCTGTATGATTCCTCTTAATCTGGGCCAGTTTGGTTCTTCCAAATCTGCCCTCATTCACTTGGCTTCAGGACCAGTTTGGTTCTCCCAAATCTGTCCTCCCTCACCAGTCTTCATTTGTCTTAGGTTATTGTTTATACCAACACCCATTTCTCTTGTGTGTTAAGGATAATGAGAACGTGAATAATGAATGGTGAAATGATAATGAGTGTTTTCAAAGAGTTTCACTTTTTATTATCCTAGGTGGGAAATTCCTCATTTTATGAATTCTTTTAATTCATTAGTTTCTCAAATCTCTTCTTTAGGGTTTTCCATTTCTCTCCAATAATAATTTCTTATTATTATGTGGCATTTTCCCTCCAACCCTTAGGGGAATATGAATCCCATCTCATTAATGTGCTGGTCCACATGGTCATTAGAAATCAATTTATCAGATTTCTAAAATCACCTAAGTAAAATGAAATAATACTTAGCAGAAATATAATAGGGGTTCAAAGTCCAAAATTGGGGTATTACATGTTCCATGATAAGTCAAAGCACATAGAAATCCGATATTTCTATATACGGGATATGGTGCAGAAAGGAGCTATAAAGCTCGAGTATGTGAGCACTGATGAACAAGTTGCTGATGTATTGACCAAACCTCTGTCTCGAGTAAAATTTGAGTATTTATGAGACAAGCTTAGTGTAGTTCAAAAGGACCCTCCTCGAAAGGGGGAGTGATATGGTCAATGATGAGGATACTTGTATCGATGATGAGGATGCCCGTACCAACGATGAGGTCGATGATGAGGATACCTGTACCGACGTTGAGGTCGATGAGTGGTCCTTAGACTTGGTCTAAGTTGACGAGTGGATTGCATCATCCCTGGACTTTAGTCCTAAATGGATCCGGAGACCTGTGTCTTCGAGAAGTGTTCCTTAGACTTTGTCTAAGTGGATGATTGGATTGCATCATCCCTGGACTTTAGTCCTAAATGGAGTCGAAAACCTGTGTCTTTGAGAAGTGGTCCTTAGACGTTGTCTAAGTAGACAAGTGGATTGCATCATCCCTGCACTTTAGTCCTAAATGGATCTAGAACCCTGTTTCTTCGAGAAGTGGTCCTTAGACTTTGTCTAAGTAGACGAGTGGATTGCATCATCCCTGGAATTTAGTCCTAAATGGATCCGAAGACCTGTGTCTTCGAGAAGTGGTCCTTAGACTTTGTCTAAGTGGATGAGTGGATTGTATCATCCCTAGACTTTAGTCCTAAATGGATCTGGAGACCTATGTCTTCGAGAAGTGGTCTTTAGACTTTGTCTAAGTTGCGAGTGGATTGCATATTCCCTAGACATGATATGATGTCTTAAATTGATAGGGATTGATCATCCCGTAAGTGGATCAGGATTGTATCATCCTTGGATTTGTGTCCTAAAGTGAGAGGGATTGATCATCCTGTAATTGGATCATGAGTTTTGCAGGTGATGATGCTGTTGATTGAGAGATCTAGATGATACTGTTGATAGAGAGATCCATATGATGATGTTGTTGATCGAGAGATCCAGATGATGTTGTTGATCGGGAGATCCAGATGATGATGCCGTTGATTGAGAGATCCAGATGATTGTGTTGATCAGGAGATACAGATGATGATGCTGTTGATCGAGAGATCCAGATGATGTTGTTGCTGTAGCTGATCAAGTGATCGACTGCTGTAGAAGATGAAGACTCAGTACTGTAGATGTTGATGTTCCAATATTGAAGATATTAAAGATGTTCCAGTAGCTGTTCGAGTTACTAATGATGATTGAAGAAAACGTCCAATGATTTATAGATGTATCACTATGATGTTGTTGATTGTTGCGGAGAAAACTTCCTATGGCTTGGGGTAGACCACAACAGACAACTGAATACCAGAAAATAACTCAATTCTCAATGCTATGCTATATAAATGACAATGCTAAGATAATGGAGAATATAACCAACCTCGATCCGAATGTTCGATGTAGATCCCCGTTGAAGCTTTCAATTCGTGCACTTGACCTTGCAAATTAGTCTTGACAGCCAATGTACAACAAGCGCATGTAATATATGAAAGACATTAACACCATCAATAGCAATGGTCCATGATATCATAAGTAAATGCAACCCAATGTAATCTAAACAACATTCACAACATTAATAGACGAGAATATGAGTATTTCTATTAATGAATAACAAGAAGTACAATGTGATACGACCTCTTGTCAGCAACCAATCTGAACCAAGAACTGGGTCTCTCCACTTGTGCCTCCACCACTTCAATCCTCCATGGAATGGAAAACTCAAACTATGAAAGGAGTTTGGAAGGTGAACATAAGGGGTTCACAACAACAAGTATCAATGAGTGTAGACTCAAGATACGGAAAAAATCCACTAGAGTTATCTTTCTCTCTCTTTCTCCTCCCTTCCATATCCCATAAGAGCTCAATATATAGCCTTCCAAAGGTAAGTGAAAGGACAGATCGAAGCGTTTCAGGGAAAATGGAGGGCCAAAGGTCACCCTAAGACCTCTTTTTGGGAGTAAAATGTAAATTTCTAGTGACTTTTACCATTTTACTTGGCACCCGCGAGCTATAGTGGAATAGCTCGCGTGTACGCTGACTAAAGTGGAACAACTAGCGTACAGGAATAAAAATAGGGAAAAAGTGTTTATGAAGGACATAAAGTGCATCTGAGTCAGTGAAATGGATCTTGAAGGCCAAAGAGTGCTGATGCTCACAGGGTGGAAAATTATGTTGTAATAGATGCCCCCTAATGTGTGAGGTCAGAGAATGGTGCTACGATGGCTGAAATACATTATAAATCTCAGGAGCGGAGTGATGGAGACACAAGTGGAAGGATCAACTCACTCATCATAATACAATAATATCTCTGAGTACATGTCGATACATTAGAACAATCTGATACAATGGCCATGAATAGGTAGTATATAATGAATACATGTCATAGATGATCATAGCCATAACCATCTACAGTAAGATATGGTTCCCTGCTGAAAATGGAACAACTGGTGCAAACTGGAGGTACAAGCTGCTGATGTCTGAGAGGTGATATCTCAAATGTAAAGTCATTGTCATAAGTAGCATACTGAATCCCATTATCGCCTGGGGTCTTCTACACAAATAATCTACGGTGCAAGTCCCATCAAGTGAATAAAGGTGTTGAGGTCGAACCTGATGTGACATCATCTGATTACCGGTCAATGATGTATACCCTTAACAGACGCGAGATAACCCACCAATAATGAGAATGGGAATCAAGGCACAGAGTACAATCATCAGAGTGTGAATAGATGTGTTGAATTCGAACACTAAGATGAATCCATCGATTAGGGGACATTGATGTATTCCCAAAACTGTCGATGTCGAGAGAACCTACCACTAACGACTGCAAGCCTCAAGGTACTCAACCAAACTCTAAGTCTCAAATTATGGAATAAATGGGTTGAATTCTATGGAACAAAACTCACTGGAAGGAGGGCATTAAGGCAACCCCATCAACCAACACGAGGTACTAGCTACGCTGAAAGATTTGGAATAAATAAGGTGAAACGGACTGACTCAATAAGGATGGCCGACATGCAATAGTCAATAGATTTGAGGAGTGGTCGACTCTGGTTTCAGGACTTCCTTTGAACAAGAGCATGAGAAGATGGATAGGCTCAGGTAGCATAGACTCGACATAACACTGTGTGATGCAGAAAGATCAACAAAGGGCTCCATAGTGACTGGAAGCTTAACCAATCGGTGGAGTAAAACTGAGAAATGAGTACAGCTCCTAGGGTCCAACTATAGTCTCGACTCATAATGTATGGAGTGGAATGAATGCTCTGTTCAAAGGAGACACAACAGCTGCCAACAAGTAGTAACCATAATCCCGTCTGGCTTTTTGGAATATTTGATTTTTTTGGTCTTTTTCATATTTGGAAAAGCTTGAGAAAGAATAAAATTGCTCATGGTACAACAAGTGAGGGAACAAGTGTCAAGTAGCAAGCAGACTAGTCCCAAGCAGTGGAACATACCTATGATTAATGCAAGGAAGCATGTGCAAGATGTGGACACTCGGGGTGTTGTTCCCTTAGGGTCAAAAGGTCATAAAATTGTGAAGGGAAAATGGAAGCTCTGCAGGGCTCGACAGGGAAAGTGCTCGGGCACCAGGCTAACAATTGAGTAAGCGGGAGCTGGCACAAGGCTCAAGCAACAAGCAGGATGATGCGATGCAATCACAACTCGATATAAATGGGGGAGTCCTTATGGGAGATGTCCAGCATAAGACAAAGTAGAGTATGAGTCTTTATCGCAAAGTCATGGTGTAACTACAAAGGACTCCCAATCTTAAGGACAAACAACGACATGGGAACCATAATGCAAAAGGGGTTCTAACTAGGGTACCCATGTTCGGAAAGGCCCTACCGCCACATAACCACACCCTACCGCCACATAACCACACTTCTATAACAGTGTGAAGGTTCCGTGTCAGTTAAGAAGCGGGGTCACACCTAGGGTTAATGGAAACTGTCAAAAGGTCAAATGCATAATGCATGTGAAAATGACATCTAACCTATATGTCAGGTGTGAAATATACCTGCCCTAGGCACAAAATGATCAAACAATCAACTCTCGTCGAAGAAATATGTTCAAAATGCTACTCCAAGACATTGCATTAGTCCAAAACAGCTTAAAACGACAAAAACTATAGACAAGTGGGTTTCAAAAATTATAAATAGTAATAAAAAATTACAATTTACAATTCATTTTCACTATTTACCCAATTTGGAGTTTTTGGGTAGTTTTCACCTTTGATTTCAGTTGCTGATTCTAGGAGCTACGAGCATCCGTTCGTCAAACCGTCTGGAGCAAGTTAGTTGTCTCATACATACCTTTCATTTGATTGTTTTTATTTGAATTTTCAGTGATCCAATTTTTTAAATGGCCAAGCCCTATTTGGTCACAGCGGTACCCGTGAGCTACAAGCATATAGGTAGCAGGTAGGGCTTGATACCAGCGGTCAATGCATGTGTTGACTGTGGGTACCCGCCTCTGTGAGCTAATTAGTTCGCGGGTACAACCATGGAGTTTGTATTTTATGTAAAAATGACTAAAGTTTGGGTTTCTCTTCCTCCAGGATGGTTCTAGAATGGAGAGAAAGGGAGCATGACCTTGTGGATGAGGCCGTCCGCAATGATTTTCCTGCACAACAAGCTTTACAAGCATGCGGGATTTATTAATTTTTGAACATTGGGGGTTTAAGGGCCCAAAACCAATTGCTCCAACGTTTGATAAGCTACTGGGACATAGATGCACAAAACTTCAACTTGGGCGGGCAAATACTCTCCTTGGAGGTAGATGATATTTACTTCATTACTGGTTTGTCCCGTCGAGGTGAAGTGGCAAGTCTTCGATCTCATTCTGTGGGTGGTGGGATCACCATTCCCGACTACATTGAGCGGTACTGTCTTCCCAACACTCGGACAGTGGGGAGTCAGGTGCCCATCAGAGCCATAGTCAGTCTGAGCATGAAGGTTATAGTGGCTACCCTTATGCAGATTATAGGTTCAACAACTCTTCACCAGGCTTCAAGGCCGGTGATGTTCTATGCCTCACAGTGCATGCGGCCCATGGTATATGACTGGTGCACAACGTTACTGGGATCCATGAATACCCAGTTAACAAAGTGCAAGCGTGGGGAGGAAAAAAAATTTGGATACGACAGTATCTTATGCAGTTTCTTCCTTGAGAGGGTTCAGGGGCTCAGTATGAGGGTTGAAGTCCCTCCTCATAGTCTCTATGACCTAGCCCTGACCCGGTGGGCAGAGGCCTTGACGCGACAGGGTGGTGGCCGACAGTCATCACCATACACAGCTGAGTTCTTTCACTGGTGGGACCAACAGGTCATAGCCATTGACGACTACCCCTATGGAGGGATAGACTTCCGCGGTGATCGTGACATGCTGCTTCCGCTAGGAGCAGCGTTTGGAGATATCGGTGAGTTACTCTATTTAAGTTTTTTGGTGTATTAAATTTTTAGGGATTTTTTGATTATAGATGTAAATGCAAAAATATTTTTGGGGGTAGTATCATCTATTGACATTTCACTATTTTCTCGCAGACAAGGGTCTAGTTAGATCTTTGGGCTTCCCAAGACATCGTCGACGGGGCAGGGGTGGTGAAGTAGTGGGTGCTGCAGCAGAGCGTACACTAGAGACTATGCGGGTCAACCTATTGTTGGTTCCCACTTTGTCACTATTTTTGGTCGATAAATATACTCTGAATGGAGGCTCTATCATCATTTTTGATATCATAAATTGCTCTTTTTGCCATTTAGATCGCCGAATGGGACATGTATGCATTTGTTTATACATCTTATGAATGTTGGGAAAGATTCACCATATTTTGGTTTATTAACGATTATCTAGCTTTTTTAATGATGATTTTCTTATTTTATAGATGATGGCTCTCAACGGAACCTTCAAATAGATGCTTACTAGATTCATGTTCATTCAGCCCACCGTTTGGACGTGCATTCGATCCACAGACTCATTGGTTGAGGTATGCTAGGGTTGTTAAAATATGAACCGGCGCGTGGATTTTGTTGAGGACGGGGCTCTGGTGGTTTGTGAATTGGAGTTCTACAAGATTCTTCCTCCTATATGCCCAACTTGACACCGCATCCACTTCTGCCCATGTCGAAGAGGAATTAAATCTCTAGCTATTGTGTGGGAGAATGACGCCGTGGATCTTGGTGGACCTTCCGTGTGCTGTCCTGAGTCATCACAAAGCCGTTCCTTGGCATATGAGTTGTCATGAGATGCTGAGCAAAATCGTTTTTGGTTATGTGTTGTCAAAGGATGCTGGACAGAGTCGTTTTCCTATTAAAGACTGTCTATTATTAGAAGCAGTCGACCACTGAAAGGGTCGACTTTCTCTCCAGATTGTAATCATATATATAGGCGTTCCTACCTCTGAAACTGGTTAAGTCTTGTCAAGGTTTGTTGTGTATTGTTAAGTCTTGTTTTCTATTTGACATGAATGAGACGGAGTCAGTCTTATTGATCTTTCTCCGACTGCAAATGAACATAGGGATGCTGTAATGCTCTGTTAATTCTATATATCTATATCTATATCTATATCTATATCTATATCTATATCTATATCTATATATATCTGTTCTGGTTTTATGAAGATCTGGAAGCATGTATGGTGATTGATTAATAGAGACTCAGCCTCTGCTTGCTGAGACGGGCCCCTCAACGATCAACGGTCTCCAGTCTGTGTGTATAGTTTGTATTCATTTCTGTAGATAACGTTGTGTTGTGTATTTCATCTTTGCATCTATCTTATACATGATATCTACATCTTGAAATCTAAACTTCTATCCTGTTATTTACATGGATGAAATTTCTGTTATGTATTTTATTGTCACTCATGTTTTATTGTTTATATGAATGAAGAGCTCTATGTTATGTTATATGCATATTGTGAAGTGCTTATGATGTTTGCATCATACAAGTAAGTGACCGGTTACGCTTAGTTTTAGCTAAGTTTTCTCCATAGGATAGGTTAGATTTATTTCACCTCCTCTGCTTGATAGGTTAGGTTGCATTCATCTCTTCCAGCTTGCCTCTGTAGTCTTGCTTAAGGAATTTAGTTTACTTGAGTTCCTTTGGAATCAAGTGAGTTGAGTTTTCTGAGCCTTCCCATAGTTAAGCTCCTCTCTTAAACTTTGTAGTTCTTCCTCTGTAACATCAGAATTCCTCCAATCTCAAACTAAACTTGCTTTAGGATGAAGTAGAAATAGATAGCCTTCCTCTTACATAGATCACTTCTTCCCTCACTCTATCTTCTAAACAATCTACTCATTACTTCCTTTGCATCATAAGGTCATCTGCATTAACTAGCTGGTAACTAAGTCGTCCAAAATTCTTCCTTCCCTTAGCTTAACTCTTCTTCCTTCCTTCAGACTGGCATTCGGACTGTCATTCAGACAGGCATTCGGATTGCCATTCAGACCCTTATACTCTCTACATCATTTTAGCATCTTCATAATCTAGTTTCTTCTGCTTCTGATTTAGACATACTTTAACTTTGTTTTATGTTTGTAAGTTCTTTAATGAAATACTTTTTTCTTCTTTCTCTCAAACCTTCTTCTAAAGTAAAATTATTCACATATGATTTACTAAGTAGTTATTGTTTCAGCTTTGTTTTAGATAGTTAATATTTTTACCTCTTCTACGGTTGTTAAAGTCTCTTCTATTGTCAGATTGGTGTTTCACCCATATGAATATGTTCATGACATAAAAGTTGGATTATAATCAGATATCTTTATCAAAATCTCCTGTTTGTTTCTATACTGCTCAAGTTTTTCACTTGTTATCATATCGGCTTTTTATCACTTATGTATGGATGGGAATAAGCCATGATTCCATAGTTATATTTCTAAGCTTTATCACACCTTCTCTTTTAATTAGAATTCAGTTCTTCTTCCATCATTTAATTCTTACATAGAATAGTGTAACTTGACATTGCTTTAATCTGTTGGTTAGGTTAGCTTAGTAATTATGTTGTTTAGAGTTTGACTCGGTTTTTCATTTTGAATGATCTTTTGATCTCTTCTTTATTAAGTATCTCTAAGGTTTGACAAGCCAAAATCTGAGATCCCTTTCTACCTAGGCATATATTTTGTCTCAACTCTAAGTCTACTGATCCTGGTTGATAATTAATATTAGGTGTTTTCTTGAGATAGCTCACACACCCAACATTTTTGCGCCGTTTCCAGGGAGTTGAAAATAGGTAGAATATAATTACAAGTAGATAGAATTTTCTTTCCAAAATTTAGAAATAGGTTGGTGGCGGGTAAGCGGTAAGACGAGAGGTAAGAACCTACGCATCTGTTATAACAGGCATCCCCAAAACCCAACAATTGTTATAATAAGTTTTCTAGTTGTAATTTCTGTTTTGTGAATAGGTCTAGATATTTAGAGATCGTAACCAAAAACACCAAAATCTTCACTATCACAGGGGGTGCATCCTACCCAAGCTATTAAATTAATAAAAAAGTATCGGAACATAAACAAGGGGAATAGACTTACTAGGGAAATTATTTTAGGAACAAGGGGGAATCATAGGGATTAATCCATAAGGGAACATTATTAAAAGGATCCTCCACATTCCATAAGAAGCAGAAAGGGAGAAAACCTAGAACAAAAAGCCTACATGGATCAGGAAGATCATAATGAGATGAGACACAACATAGAAAAAGAAGAAACTCAAAACAAGGGAACTTTTGGATTCCCCATTTTAGAACCCACACGGGATGTAATCATTCCTCCTTCCCCATTACCTACCTTTTATGGGAAATATAGTGAGAATCCGGATACCTTTTTGTTCGAATTTGACATCTTGTGTAGAATGTATGACTATCTACAAGAGGGCCAAAAGTTAAAACTTTTTTCCAGCCACATTGAAAGGCTCCGCTCTTTTATGGTTCAAAGGGTTATCTAGTATTAAGACTTGGGGAGACATGGAGACCGCATTTCTTCAAAAGTATCAAGGTTATTATAGCTTTGAAGGTCACCTTGAGAGATCTCGCTATGTCCTGCATAAACCAAAATATAGTGACCCCCAAAAGGATACATTCTTCCCTAAGGACATTTTGGAAGAATTGTTGAGAACTCTTAAACTTATTTATGACATGAGAAATAAAGGGAAAAGTAGGAGGTATTTTCAGGAGGCTTGTATTAGAAATCTGAAAAACCCTGATAAAGTTACAAGGATAGAATTGGAAAGCCTGCTAGAAGACTTTAAAACTGACATTCTAGAAGCTATGGACTCTCAACTAGATGCATCACAAACTAAGAAGAAAGAACATGCAAGAACGAGTGTGTTCTGCCCTAGATGTAGAACCAAGCATCCTCGACAAGAATGTCCATTGGATAAAATTTCAATCTGTCACCCTTATAATCCAACCAACAACTCTTCACCATTGCCTGGTTTGCAAGGCATAAGTGAAAACCTTGGAGAAACATCTAGGAGGTCTTGGCAACCTAGAGATCAGCTAACTTACCAGGATCTGTTATTACAAACCCCACCTTACTACCACCCTTATCAAACTCCTCAGTTATGGGATCCTTCAAATTGGAAGAAATGGCCACCTCAGAATACTCAGCAGCAACAATGGGCACATAGATGGAGAGAACAAGCCTATTCTCCATCTCCCCCTCCCATGCCTAACTACCCTCATCCACCTAATATCCAACAAATTTTACTTGGATTTCCACCCCCTCCATTAGTCCCTACCTTAGATCAACCTCCCCATATCTGAGACATGAAGTCTCTAAAATTCCCAATATTGCCTGCACAACCGATACCAATCCTTAACAATAAGCCAACCCAAGATCTCAACAACATTGGGTTACAACTCCTCCCATCTTATGTTATGACCACCACACTTGTCCATGATCTTCAATCACGATCTGGAAGAGTTATGCAAGATCAACCCAAATCATCAGTTGTTATTCAAGAACCACAAGAGGAAATGAAACTAATTGAAAATGGACCTTCTCCTTCTCCTAGTTCTTGAGATTAAAAAAGGAGTTGTCTTTGTTTGTAGATATGTAGATATGTCTTTCCTTTGGTTTTTAATAAACATGAGTAATTTTTTGACAGTTGATGATATGATCAATAAAACAAACATTTACCTCCAATCAGCTCAAAACTTACAGTAATAAAGAAGAAAAGACTCTTCCTCCCTTTAACATTTTCATATATAGTTTCTATGTACATATAATTTTGCATAAAATTCAATAAATAATTTGCAATCTGGTGATAGGGATCACATCTTTAGCCTAACAAAGACATCAGTTGAAAAAGGAAATGCTCTAAAACTCATTTAACAATTCTAATGAAAAGTGAGCATAATCTCATCTCACCTTTAAAAGCCACTTTTATGATTCCTTTTCTTAAACTTCATAACTTGCATAGTAATTGATTCAAATATACAAATTCATGATTTTCTGTTAGCAGTTGTTTAAGACCTACTATAATCAATATAATTATCAGGAATTTTCTCTCACCTATGGATGATTAGATCACCTTGGACCCATTATTGAAACTTGTCTCTAAAGCACTCTTTAAAAAGTAAGCCCGAGGGTAAGTAATATTTCTACTTATGGGGAACACTACTGAAGAAGATGGATTAAGAATTCAAAGACAACTTTAGGTTATTCTCTTTTGATTTGATCAGTAATATAAGCTATTTTTACTTATATTCTTGAACTATGTGTCTAGCAATGTTCCATATACTCTTGTGCCAACCAGCTTCCATATGCTAACATCATTATACAAAGCAAACCCGCCGGGGTATTGAACAGGCTCGCTGGGATCGGGTCCATGCTAAGTAAAATCTTAAACTAGGAAGTTTGGTAAATGCAAGCAAAACCGCCGGGGTACTGAACAAGCTTGCTGGCAGCGGGACTATGCTTGCATGGTACCAAGATGAACCCGCCGGGGTACTGAACAGGCCTGCTGGCAGCGGGGCAATATCAGGAAGAAAAAGGTACAACTAATACATTGCTATGCACATGGTTCATTACACAAACACAAGTATTGGCTAATTATCTGTAATATCAATTGAGAATGGCTGTAAGATGGACTTGGACCTTGTCATTTAATCCAAATAATATCTAGGAAATTATTATCCTAGAAGTGGGACCCATAATCATAGAGATCTAACAAACTCAAAGGTGAACTTTATCTATATTCTTAAGATGACAAGAAATCTTTCAGAATGAGTCCTTGATGATTGGTTTTCCTGTGGCATTTTTTTGCATCAATTACATCATTATTATTCACATCGTCTTAATAAGCACTGCTATTTATTTTTAGTGATTTTGCATATATGAATCATTATTTCAGAGTTATGGCTAATTTTTTTTTAAATATTGAAAATCATATACTAACTAGTTCTGCCCCCTCTCTTCTGTGGCCCGAGGACATGCCATATTCTCAGTTTGGGGGATGAACATAATATTTTATGGTCTACTTATTTCTGACAATAATTTGACCATCTTTATGATAGATGTCTTCAAGGAAAATGCAGATAATCAAGAAAGAATTCCCTATGATAAAACATAAATTCCAGAAAAGCAAGGTTGCGATCATCATTTGTTTACTAACAACTTTAAAACTTCCTGCAAAAAGTAGCCACAGTCAGCATTTGTAAAACAAGCTCATATACAGACCAAAGTCTGCATGAAGGGTTGAATGATGGGTCGAATGCCGATCCGAATAAGGTGTCGAATGAGGCAAATAAATAATGAAGTGAATATTGAAATGACAAATAGAGTAAGTAAATTCCAATCCAAATAGAGTATAGAATAAAACTATAATACATTAATAAGTATGGCCAGATATGGTTTTTAGGGTTTTCATTTATATATATCTAATCCATTAATTATAATCAAAGGTCAATTCGGAATGATATCTTGGTATATTATTTTATTTCATTAATAAGGTTAAATCATACACCTTGGATGCTATCACATGATCCCAATTCTTTGTTTATTGTACCATTCAGCATTTATTTGGAAGACATCACGGTTTATATGTAATTATGCCTAATTCATAGCAAACGATTATGTTCAACCTATCCAAAGTTTTACTTTGGACAGGGTAGAACACATTGCAAAGCACACAAATCCATAATTACGAATTTTTAAGTGGCACACGGCTCAAGGAAATTCAATTATGAGCATATCACCCATACGTGCTCCACGATCATTCGACTGCTCAATCGGAACATGATTTAACCCTACCCTTGCTTGAATTTTCACTCATCCCGCTCATTTCCTCATTTTGCCCTGACGCTCTATCCCCTGCAACTAAGTGCATTCTTTTTGCTTTTTTAGCCACATTTGTCAGCTTCCATTCACAATGCCTACCTGCCATGAGCCAGGAAGCTATCAAGACCTCTTGCGCATTGCCGAGTTCAGAGCCTATCGAGAGATATTCCTGCATGCTGGTTGGGGCCCATTTATCCGTCTCTTTAATGACCATGACCACGAGATTTCCCTGCTGTTCTCAAAGGGTTTTGACGGTAAAGAGGCTTGGGTTGGCCATCTTACCTTCTCTATGACATAAGAGTTCATATCAGTAGCCACGAAACTACCTAGTGTAATACCCCCAATTCGACCCTTAGGATATATTAGCCTTTAATGTAAATAATGTGTACATGTGATGTATGTTTTCTTAGCGTGGAGCTCAAGGCCAAGGCCCCGCTAGTGAAAGCCGAATTTTATTTAAAGGGCAAGTATTTGACATTTTGATACCATGTGCTCTTAAGCCATGGAAATTGTAATAGGATGTAAATAAACATCAGGCAATATAAAATGTCCAAAGCTGGCTACGGAGGCAACGAATGAGAAGGGGCCATGTGTATCCACTAGGGAGTGGTGAGGGGGCTATGGGAGTGACCCATAGGTTTCCATTTGTCATTATGTGAACCCATTGACTTCCTTAGGTGACATTAATGCCAATTGTAAGGAAGTGGTTGAGATTTCAGCCCATGACTTTGATGGAGTATGGGCAGCCCTGAAATTCGTATGGGAAGGTATGGGCTCTTTTGACTTGTCCCACAAGTCACTCTACATCTTGGGGGTTGCTCCATCCTTATCCCCATTCCATTGTGGAAGCATGGGACATCTTTCTCCACCCAAAAACGAGCTCCCAACAGGGAGAAAACCGAAAATCGCGACTGTGAGAGAACCCACGTTTTTGGAAGCCAAAAACGTCCCGATTTGGTATTGGACAGAGAAATCCAATGGGGGATCCATTGGTAGGAACCTTGGGGCGAATTTGGGAGCAATAGCTACCCCAAAAGCCATGGGAAAACCCAGTTTTTGCAGCTCAGAAAACGAGTGACGGATTTGGGTTATTTGCTGAACGAAGCTGTGAGAAATCCGATTGTGGATGTGTGAATAGAGGATGGGATTGCTGAGTCTAGTTTGAAGGGTATGTGGCTCTGGGTTGGAGCTCAGTGGACTAGCATCCTCCTCCATCTCCTATTGCATGCTTGAGAAACCCAACCGTGTGTTGGCTTAGCATGGCTGTTTGAGTGAAACCCTGACTGTGAGGGAGCCATCTAGTTCCTCCTTAGTGGATACACAGCCCAGCTCGGGGGTGATCTCTCAGCTGAAAGAATAAAGGCTGGACAGAGATCTATGGTTGGGTGGAACGTTGCTCTCACGTAGCCAGTTGTTTGGGCCATTATAATTCGAGATAAGTATTCTTGATGTTAATTCTATGCCCTGCAAGCAGTTTAAATAATGATTGTTGTTTATATGTTGAATGCATGATAAAACTGTGTGCATATGTATTGTTAATTCCGCTGTGTTTATATTGAATTGAATCTGCATAGAGAAGTTTTAAAATGCCAGGAATTTATGTGCAAAAATATTGGGGCTAAGTTTATCAAAAGCCCGGTAGGTTGTTAATGTTTCCTTCCCTGTTGTTCTATGGAGAAGGGGACGCTACACCTAGAGGAGGTGCCCGTTGGCACAAGCATTTGTTTCTCCCACATAGCACACAAATTTTCTCTCAAGCATGAGTATCAGCATGTCAAGGGTGTAAAAGGGGTTCATCGAGAATGGGTTAAGGCCAAGTTCCTTGATCCATTGATTGTCATCATTCACTTAATCACCTGCGAAGGTAAATTCTCGGTCTTTAAATCCTGCCATTTTCGGTTGTTAGCCCATTTTGTTGATAATCAACCCTTGAATTTTCCCTTCTACTTCTTAAAAATCCTGGAGAAAATGTCTAGTCAAGTTCGAAAGAATAATGTCAATCCTTCTGGCAGCCTATATCACCATTTCCTTATCAAAATTTTAATCACCCATCAGTTACAGGAAGAGGGGAAGACTTGGGACAACTTTGTATTCGAGACCTTAAACCCTCACCTAGTTGTGAAACCTATTATCAAACCCTCTTCCTCTTGCAGGCGCCATCGATTTCACTCTCGTTTTGATAAGCCGATTCAAACCCCCGACCAAACGAAGAATGATTCCAAGGTTGTCCAAAGCACCTTGGGAGAAATGCACCCTGTACGAGCACCCTCTTCTGAGCCTATCCAAGAAGACACCACTCTAGAACCTGTTAGGATATTCCTATACTCCATCCTAGTCCCACCAGTATTTTGATCATTTACATTTTCAGTCATGGATGCACCTTTAGGGTTTGCATGCATTCTAGGGTTTGCATGCATTTTGTATGCATCCCAGTCATCAGTCCAGCACCTATCCCTCAGTTAGCTAGCCCCCAGGAGCTTCTCACTATTTAGTTTTAGCCCTCCAATTGCTTAATGCGCCCTTCTTCCATGATTTTAGGAAGCAACTCGCCCTTCTTCACCTACCAGTCCAGTTGTCTTCAGTTTACACTCAGTTACACTTAGTTACACTTAGTTACAGTCAGTTACAGTTAGTTACACTTAGTTACAGTCAGTTACAGTCAGTTACACCTACCAAACTCAGTTTGACTGATGGTTGACAGTTACTTGAGCATTGATGACTCCACTGATGATGATGAAGACTTCCACTTGTGCTCCGATGATACTAGTTGTGCTCCGATGACACTCCAGTGATCCTTTGATCACTCTATGATGGCTAATTCGAATTGCCACCTTAGGCATTCGAATTCCTCATGCTTTGTACTATTTATTTGTCCATATTGTGATTAATTAACTAGTGTGTGTGAAGTATTATTGCTTCTATTTGAGTTCTACTGTACCATATTATTTTGTTGCTCATTATACTGTATTGTTCACTCTTCTTCTATTTTCCTGCTTAATCATAATTACTCTTGCAGGTATACATCATCTCTTAGATCTGCTGTGAGGATTTTCACATGGTATCAGAGCATGTTGAGAGTATTGTTTATCTCCATTCTTGAGAGTTTTTTGCAGGTTATTACCAAGATTTCGAGTGCAACAGTTGCAATAGTTTCTGCATTTTTGCAGAAGTAGCAGTTGCAGTTATTCTATATTGTTTTTGCAGGTCTTCTACAACTTCAATGTATGATTTAGAAGGAATCCCTCCTCTTTCTCTATTCAACTATGATGAATGGAAACCGAATATGATAGCATATTTAAAGAGCCATGATCTCTTTGATTGTTATTTTGAAAGAGAGTTCGAATCCTTTGAAGAGAAGATTGACTGGTTGAATAAAGGTGACATGCACCTTGGAAGTATGATGCTTACTATGCCTAAGTACATATTGTACCCTTTCATTATTGATATTGAAACTCCAAAAGAGCTATGGGCTCACCTGGATGAAAGATTCGGTAAACAGAATGAAGGATTTGGTCCTAACCCCTTCAAAAGCAAGCAAAGTGATGCATTCACTCCCCTTGATGGTCTCTCAGATCATGAACGAGTATCATCTCATATTGAAGTTGTTGACAAAGAACTTGCAGATTCTCCACTCATGCTCAAACTTTCTTCTCTTTCTGTTCTAGCTCACACTCTAGATATTGTAGAAGGTCCTAAATCCTCTCTTGCACCAGATTCTGTTGGTTTGCATCATGATCACATGATTATTTCGGAGGTAAAATCAGCTATTGGAGGTAATGTATTCGCTCCTCTCAAGCAATCATCTCTTTTATACTACTACATGATCATTAATTCATGCTTTCAGAAGGTTATTGAAGATTATGGCCATTTCCATTCGCTTGGGATAAATTCTCATGCAATTACTGGTTTTGATCTCACCTCTCATGGTTCAAAGGAGATCTCAAGAAACCATGATTCAAGTCTTGGATCTAATTTGGATTCTAAGCAATTACTACTTGGGATAATTTCTCATGCATGCGATAGTTTTGATCTCACCCCTGCTGGTTCAAAGGAGATCTCAAGAAACTATTCTTCAAGTCTTAAATTTGATTTGGATTTCAAGAAATTATTGTTTGATGGTTCTTTTTGGCATAATCTCACCCATGATGGTTCGAAGGAGAAGACAAAAGACTATCTGCATATTCATGATTTTGATCCTACCTCAGCTGATTCAAATCACAGGTTCAAGGATCATCCTCATACTTTTGGATTTGTTCTCATCACATTCGATTTGAAGAGCAAGTACAAGCACATGTTTTTTGAGCATGATCCACTTCTTCCCAAGAAGAAGATACCTCCAGACATATGACCAAGCATCACACCTGCTTGAGTTTGGAGCATTTATTTTTGTGTGTGCCTTACAGTCTATTTTTGAGGAGAGGGTATGTTTCCCATGAAATTTTCCCACTTCCTTGGTTTATTGACTGTTATTATTCATTGTATTGGGTGACCTTTGGTCTTAGTTACTAGGGCCTAGGATGGATTAAGGGGGGGTGTTAGGATATTCCTATACTCCATCCTAGTCCCACCAGTATTTTGATCATTTACATTTTCAGTCATGCATGCACCTTAGGGTTTGCATGCATTCTAGGGTTTGCATGAATTTTGCATGCATCCCAATCATCAGTCCAACACCTAGCCCTCAGTTAGCCAGCCCCCAGGAGCTTCTCACTATTCAGTTTTAGCCCTCCAGTTGCTTAATGCGCCCTTCTTCCTTGATTTTAGGAAGCAACTTGCCCTTCTTCACCTACCAGTCCAGTTGTCTTCAGTTTACACTCAGTTACACTTAGTTACACTCAGTTACACTCAGTTACAGTCAATTACACTCAGTTACACTTAGTTACAGTCAGTTATAGTCAGTTATAGTCAGTTACACTCAGTTACACCTACCAGACTCAGTTTGACTGATGGTTGACAGTTACTTGAGCATTGATGACTCCACTGATGATGATGAAGACTTCCAGTTGTGCTCCAATGATACTAGTTGTGCTCCGATGACACTCTAGTGATCCTTTGATCACTCCATGATGGCTAATTCAAATTGCCACCTTAGGCATTCAAATTCCTCATGCTTTGTACTATTTATTTGTCCATATTGTGATTAATTAACTAGTGTGTGTGAAGTATTATTGCTTCTATCTGAGTTCTACGGTACCATATTATTCTGTTGCTCATTATACTGTATTGTTCACTCTTCTTCTATTTTCCTGCTTAATCATAATTACTCTTGTGAGGTATACATCATCTCTTAGATCTGCTGTGAGGATTTTCACAGAACCCTCCTATTTTTCACCAGTGCCAAAGAAATTGAGAAAGGCCAATCGTGCCCTTGATCCATCCTTCACTCAGACACAATATGTTGACCACCCCGACGAACAGGAAAATATCCCTGCCTTTGGATCACCTCTTTTGGCATTGGCCAATCTCTCTTCCACCTTTCTTGAAGACCCTGCTCCTACCCCTACAAAGACTGAAGAAAAGGGTCCCGAAGAATACATTACACCTTCTAACCCTATGTCATTCCTGGAGGAAGCAAGCCCTCAAAAGAACCCTGCATCTTTGATAGAAGCACCTCCTTCACTCTGACAGACCGTGGACATGTTAAATCAAGACTTGGCAGAATTAAGGAGTCAGAATGAAGGGTATGTTGGGACCATCTCTGAGCTTCGTCAAGAGGTCAAGAAATTATGTAGTCAAGTACAATTTGTTGAGTATTTGAATGAGGCTATGATAGTTGATAATCTGACTCTTCGGTTGAAGTATGATAGCCTATGGGATCAATGTAAGAAGTTCAAGGCTAAAGTTAAACCCTCCTCGTCGAAGTCGAAGGCTAGTGATACCGCAGCTCGGCCTTCTTCCTAAATCTCTTTTATGTTTTTCTCAGTGGGACCTGGCATGTCTTTGGTTTGGGGGAATGTTGGTTCCCACTTTGTCACTGTTTTTGGTCGATAAATATACTCTGAATGGCGGCTCTATCATCATTTTTGATATCATAAATTGCTCTTTTTTCCATTTAGATCGCCGAATGGGACAGGTATGCATTTATTTATACATCTTATGAATGTTGGGAAAGATTCACCATATTTTGGTTTATTAATGATTATCTGGCTTGTTTAATGATGATTTTCTTATTTTATAGATGATGGCTCTCAACGGAACCTTCAATTAGGCGCTTACTGGAGTCATGTTCATTCAGCCCATCGTTCGGACGTGCATTCGATCCACGGACTCATTGGTTGAGGTATGCTCGGGTTGTTAAAAGATGAACCGACGCATGGATTTTGTTCGGGACGTGGCTCTGGTGGTTTGTGAACTGGAGTTCTAGAAGATTCTTCCTCCTATACATCCAACTTGACACCGCATCCACTTATGCCCACGTCGAAGAGGAATTAACTCTCCAGCTATTGCATGGGAGAATGACACTATGGATCCTGGGGGACCTTCCGTGTGTTGTCTTGAGTCATCACAAAGCCGTTCCTTGGCATATGAGTTGTCATGAGATGCCGAGTAGAACCGTTTTTGGTTATGTGTTGTCAAAGGATGTTGGACAGAGTCGTTTTCCTATGTTAAAGACTGTCTATTATTAGAAGAAGTCGACCACTGAAAGGGTCGACTTGCTCTCTAGATTGTAATCGTATATATAGGCGTTCCTACCTCTGAAACTGGTTAAGTCTTGTCAAGCTTTGTTGTGTATTGTTAAGTCTTGTTTTCTAATTGACATGACTAAGACAGAGTCAATCTTATTGATCTTTATCCGACTGCAAATGAACATAGGGATGCTGTAATGCTCTGTTAATTCAATATATATAAGTGTTGCCAACACCATGACTAGTGCTAGCATGACTACCAAACGTAGTGGACGGATGAATTGTGCTATAATCAGGCATACCAAAAGAGAACGGGGTAGTGTTGGTCGTAGGACTTGTGTCATCATGTAACTCTGGCATCCTGTATAAATAATTATGTGGAATCAAAGGATTGAACGGGTCATCCTCAGGTGGATATGGACCAAACAAACTAGGTTGGGTCTCGGGGGGATCGCCCCCCCATGCCTCTCTAGGAGTAGGGGTGTCTAAAGTGTGCTAGAATCTACCTGATGGAGTCATAGGGATTTCTCTTGTGCCAGAATGTGCAGTCATGAAGTCGGTGTGATACGCTTCGTAAGAATCCGAAGACTCAGAGAGGGCCTTCTGACTTCCCTTACTAACATGGCATGAAACCTCGGCAGCCGGTAAACCAACCAACAGAAGAGACCGGCAGAGGGTTGGACCTCATGCCACGATATCTCCGGAGAGACAATAAAATCAAAGCATCTCCTAACGGCCAAACGATCGATCAAAAACACAAAATCAAGAGCACACACCTAGAGAAACTACAACCAAGAGCATGCAAACAGAGTGGCTAAATGAGCTCCCGACACTACAGCGGGTATGTCTTTCCTAGGAGAGGCTTGAGAATCCCAAACTATAGACGGAGGCAACATAATCAGTTATAAAGGCCCCCAGACTTCATTGCGTGCTAAGGGTCAAGTCCCTATACAACAGGCAACTATGCTGTCTGACCTCTATCTGACTCAGGACACTCGCAGTATAACCACTACGAATACCCTATGCGATACCTAGGTAAGGAAACTAAGGTCACCAAAATATAACCAATGCTCAGGGGTGTAGCTAGGGTTTTACCCCTAGCTTGTGCCAATGAGCACCTACTAAGGAGAATGGACTCCTTAGTAGCAGTTCAGTATATTAAACTAATTATGCAATAAACAAAACATTAAATTATTTCTAATACAAGCATGAAGCATAAACACCAAAATGAAAGAATGTCTTTGTATTGATGTTACCTTGAGTGTCAAGGTTGGTGAAGCCCTTTGCAGTGTCCAAGAGGATGCTCCAAGCTTCAAGAATGCTCCTTCTCCTTCTCCAAGGTTGGGAATGGGCCAAAGGTGGCTCTCAAGGTGAAAATAGTTCAAAGGTGAACTAGGGTTTCGAGAGAGATTTTGGCAGAGTAAGGGTGCTTGTGATTGTGGATATGGAATAAGGGATCTCCATCACCTATTTATAGTTTTTTGGTGGTGGAGTGCTGACCCATGGTTTTGGGAAACACATGGTTTTGGGCAGCTGTATAGGGTTTTTTCCTCCTTTTCCTCATTATTTTATATTTTTTATTCCTTTTTAGGGGATTTTTGCTATTTTTGGAGGAAAAGGGAGTTTTTTAGCCTTTTTAGGCTATTTTGAGGGTTTTTTGGCCTTTTGGAGGCATTTTAGGCCTTTTGGAGGCTTTTTAATGGGTTTTTTGGGATTTTTAATGGAAATATGGTAGGAAAATGGACAAATGAGTCATATAATGTGGTAAATGAGCTAGTGAGCACTTTTTGGGTGTTAACAGATTGCCCCCTGATGTGCGAGGTCAGGAGCTCATCGTATGGCCGATGGACATCATAAGTCATGAATGGTTTTCCTGGGATGTGGAGAGAAGAGAAGAAACAAACTGAAGCCCGGAACAACGATCCCGAACAACTGCAAGAACTAAAAGTACATAACCTCAATAATGGATGAGGAATCATCTGATCATATGGACGAGGCGGGCATTCCCATGCTCATATCAGGATATAACATAATAACAACAATGGGGTCCAAAAAATGGGGACCTGAAATATACATGACCTCAAATACTGACTGAGGAATAATCTCAATATATGGACGAGGCGGGCATACCCATGCTCGTATCAAGATACATAAATATAACTGTAAGGCCCGAAAAAAGGGGGACCTGTAAGGTACATGACCACTGTGTACATCATAAGAGTCCAGAGGGGACACAAATCTGAGACGTACTGCTGAGCAGATCATGTGTGAACTGCAGAACTGGTGCACTGGAACAATCAACAGTGCTACTGAGTGTGGTACCAAAGGAACTGATGAGCGGCTGGATCATAGTGACTGGGGTCAAACTCTCCATGGTACACTGAACTGGAACTGATCTGGGACTGAAACTGGGTACTCAAGGAAGCATGAAACTGGATGGCTTCCGAATACAAACGCCAACGCAGCCCGGACATCCACGGGAACATACAACTGGGCGTTCCGAAGTGACTCACCAATGTGCTAGAGTCGGGGGAAATCCGGGGTCTTCGACAAAAAACTGATGGAATATAATCCTACGCGATCCTCAACGATGCGATCAAGGTGCTGAAGTCGAGCATGTGAGGAACAACCACGCAGAGAGGCAATGATGTCTCCTCTCAGAATGATCCGTAGGCACTTACCACAGATGGTGATAAGTCCAAGGCGTAGGGACCTCTGGGCCTATCCTCTGGAATAGAGGAGCTGTCGTCGACAGAGGGAGACCTGCCCCTATCAAGGCAATGATGTTTCCTTGACAGGAGCGCGAGGTACAAGACCGAAATGTGATAGTGCTGATGGCAGGACTGATAAACTGTGGTGGGACAACTGGGCAAGTAGAGCGGGTGGACTCAAACTTCCTTTGTTCAGAGTATGATAATGGGAATGATCTGGCAGCATATGAAACTGACTCAGGGAAAAGGGATCATAGCTGTAATGAATCTGGGGTAATAACTGGCTGAGGGAGACTCAAGCTGGTATAAAATGGTAGGAGACTGCAGAATACTCTGAACAAAGGCGACCGAATTGGGGGTGCTGCCGAGATGATCGATTTGAGTGCCATGAGGCACGGGAGGATACTTCTTCATGGGTTAAGGAACTAGAAGAAGTGTGTGGATAAAATGATACTGTCGTGTGGATTTTACGAGCCCAGGACAGTTCATGCTCGTGGTTGCTTTCAATTTTAAGGAGTCTGAAAGCGATAAGAAGACTCTGAGGTAGTGAAATGGTACTGTCGTGTGGATTTTACGAGCCCAGGACAGTGCATGCTCGTGGTTGCTTTCAATTTTAGAGAGTCTGAAAGCAAGTAAGAAGACTCCAGGGGGTTGCTTTTTCGTAGGTTTAGTCTCCAAGGCCCAAAGAAGCATAAAAGGATGCAATGAAGAACTCTTCTAGTCGGTGTGACTAGAGTATTCCTTTTTCGTAAGTAGTCTACCAGGTCCGGAAAAGGGTTAAACTTATACCAGATAGACGCCCTTTCAGGTACTTTAACGAGCATGAAAGGAAGCAAGATTGCTCGGCGATCTTTTCATTCTTTTAGGAGTCAGAAAAGAGCTTAACGGAAACTCCCTAAGTGCCTTTTTCGTAAAGGACTTGTCCGGCCCGAAAAAGGGATAAAATTATACCGAACAAAAGGAATGGCCAGGCAAGGAGGAAGTGTTCAATCAAGGTTGAGTAATGATGACCAAGAACGAGGGTAGGTGGGAACACTGATGGACCTCCTTGCGGGGTAGATGAAATGGTGGCAAAATAACGAAACATTTGCAGTATGACAGGAGTGAATGGCTCATGTAAAAATGTGGAACAATCCGATGGCGGCCGATGTGGCACGCGAACCGAGGCAACAAGGTGTTGGGACAAAATGTTAAAATTGTACTAGGTGAGAGCGAGAAATGATCTCAAGCATCATCACGAGCTCGGAAAAATGAATCCGGCAATATAAAGGATGTCAAAAACGGGTGACGGCCGATGTGGCACGCAAACCGAGGTGACGGGGGGATTTTGAAAAACGCCCGGAAAAACTGGAGGTGAGAGCGAGAAATGATCTCTAGCATCATCACCAGCTCGGAAAACTGAATCCGATGATATAAAATATGTGAAAAACGGAGAACGGCCGATGTGGCACGCAAACCGAGGCGACTAGTGGCGTCTGAAAAATGGGTAAAAAGTGACAGGACAAAAAATAACGCAACGAGGTGACCATCATGACGGTCACGTCGCGCTGATTCCAGTGGTGGAAACGGTTTGTAAAAACAAAAAGCAAAAAAGAAAGTACTGTACAACGCAGACCCATGAGGCCGCGGGTTTCTTTTTTATGGGTAAAAACGCTTAAGATACAACCCATTACGAGGGTTGCGCAAAGGACGGCCTTCAGAGTCAGCCAAAACTGTAGCTAGGGTTTTACCCCTAGCTTGTGCCAATGAGCACCTACTAAGGAGAATGGACTCCTTAGTAGCAGTTCAGTATATTAAACTAATTATGCAATAAACAAAACATTAAATTATTTCTAATACAAGCATGAAGCATAAACACCAAAATGAAAGAATGTCTTTGTATTGATGTTACCTTGAGTGTCAAGGTTGGTGAAGCCCTTTGCAGTGTCCAAGAGGATGCTCCAAGCTTCAAGAATGCTCCTTCTCCTTCTCCAAGGTTGGGAATGGGCCAAAGGTGGCTCTCAAGGTGAAAATAGTTCAAAGGTGAACTAGGGTTTCGAGAGAGATTTTGGCAGAGTAAGGGTGCTTGTGATTGTGGATATGGAATAAGGGATCTCCATCACCTATTTATAGTTTTTTGGTGGTGGAGTGCTGACCCATGGTTTTGGGAAACACATGGTTTTGGGCAGCTGTATAGGGTTTTTTCCTCCTTTTCCTCATTATTTTATATTTTTTATTCCTTTTTAGGGGATTTTTGCTATTTTTGGAGGAAAAGGGAGTTTTTTAGCCTTTTTTAGGCTATTTTGAGGGTTTTTTGGCCTTTTGGAGGCATTTTAGGCCTTTTGGAGGCTTTTTAATGGGTTTTTTGGGATTTTTAATGGAAATATGGTAGGAAAATGGACAAATGAGTCATATAATGTGGTAAATGAGCTAGTGAGCACTTTTTGGGTGTTAACAAGGGGGACAGTCGCAGGTGGGATATGTCATATGGGAAGGGTAGCTAAGCCCGAAGCACAAGAGGATGAACCTTCGGTACCCCCAGATACGAACAAATCCTGGAAATATCTCCCATGTTCAGCCGGTATTGGAGGGCTATCTCCGCAACCAACCTCTCGTGACCTCATGCTTAAATCTGGTCTGAGTAGAGCTTCCTGATAACACTGATGTATATAATGGATTTCACCACTCCCTGGTCAGACACATAATGTTTCATCTAGTAGTCTTGGATTGTTAACTCACAATGATCTATTCCAAGACTCTAAACCTATGCTAGTTGGTGCACCCTATAAAATAAAAATCGTCACCAATCAATTTTAAATTAAGCGTTAATTTTAATGGCTGTGGTTACTCAAAGGATATGGTCGTAAAACTAATGATGTATATGACTCAATAGTATGCACAATCATCAAACTCTAGACCCATCTACTCAATGAAAACAATGCCACTGGAACGACAAGCAAATCCAACGGTTTCGAAATAAAATGCAACTCTTTTAACTTTCCAATGCACAAGAAGATCCTAAATGAAAGCACAAGCACTCAGATGCAAAATGCAATACATAAAAGTAAATTTTTTTTGTTGTATTTTCACTTATAAGCAAAAGGAAAATCCAAAACTATGTTTTTATATTTTTCAATATAATGAAATGAAAAATGCAAGCAAAATCCCACTATTTAGTTACAGAAATGCGGAGGAGATCACTAAGACAACTCAGCAAGTCCCAAACAGTAAGACTCAGCCAATGTAATGAGTTAGAAAATTAAAAATGGGTAAAAACCAACAAGGCTCAAAACCAAGAGAAAAGAGGAGTTATGGTCACGAACAAGGCATGGAACAGTCAGGAACAAGGCCAAAGAAGACTCAGGAACACTCACAACCAACCCAACAACAAGCAAAGGCCATAAGCCAATCACCCCCGGAGTTGTACGCTATTGTCGAAGAAAAAAATGCGGGTACATGCGGGCTATAATGCAGACAAAGGTGGGTAGACACGGGCAGAACTAGGCTTACCCGCGTATAGGGAAAAACAAATGAGTAAACAAAGAGCCCAATGACCTAGAAAAATCCTATTTCCTATAGTGTATCCTAACGGCCAATCAATGACATAAAGACTCAACACACAACAACTCTAAATAAGGACAAATTCCCAAAAATCCCCCAAAATGGATGTTCTCCCCAGCGGAGTCGCCATTTCTGTTACGGAGAAAACTTCCTATGGCTTGGGGTAGACCACAACAGACAGCTGACTACCAGAAAATAACTCAATTCTCAATGATATGCTATATAAATGACAATGCTAAGATAATGGAGAATATAACCAACCTCGATCCAGACGTCCGATGTAGATCCCCATTGAAGCTTTCAATTCGTGCACTTGAACCTACAAATTAGTCTTGACATCCAATATACAACAAGCACATATAATATATGAAAGACATTAACATCATCAATAGCAATGGTCCATGATATCATAAGTAAATGCAACCCAATGTAATATAAACAACATTCACAACATTAATGGACGAGAATATGAGTATTTCTATTAATGAATAACAAGAAGTACAATGTGATACGAACTCTTGCCGGCAACCAATCTGAACCAAGAACTGGGTCTCTCCACTTGTGCCTCCACCACGTCAATCCTCCATGGAATGTCAAACTCAAGCTATGAAAGGAGTTTGGAAGGTGAACATAAGGGTTTCACAAAAACAAGGATCAATGAGTGTAGAGTCAAGATACAACAAAAATCCACTAGAGTTATCTTGATCTCTCTTTCTCCTCCCTTCCATATGCCATAAGAGATCAATATATAGCCTTCCAAAGGTAAGTGAAAGGACACATTGAAGCGTTTTGGGGAAAATGGAGGGCCAAAGGTCACCCTAAGACCGCTTTTTAGGAGTAAAAAGTAATTTTCTAGTGACTTTTACCATTTTACTTAGCACTCGCGAGCTATAGTGGAATGGCTCGCGTGTACGCCGACTAAAGTGGACAGCTAGCGTACAGGAAGAAAAATAGGGAAAAAGTGTATTTGAAGGACATAAAGTGCATCTGCGTCAGTGAAATGGATCTTGAAGGACAAAGAGTGCTGATGCTCACAGGGTGGAAACTTACGTTGTAACATTGATGACTCCTTGCTCCTGCAGATGTTGTTAGAATATCCTTCTAGTTAAGGGGGAGTGTTGAAATATTGTAACTTCTAAGAATATTCTATTTGTACTTTATTATTATTCATCCGGAGATGCTTTATTCCTCTGTTGGGATGTTATTTATAGGGTTATTAGAATCTCCTAGAGAGGTCGGCCCTGAGTTAAGTTATATAGGGTTATTAGACTCTCATAGGAGAAGTCGGCCTAGTTAGGGTTAAAAGTCAAGTGAAGTAAAGTATAAATAGAGGAGGTGTGTTCCTCATTTGAACACACACTCACTCACTTGTGAACTCGCATGGGAGAGAGAGAGATATGCAAAGGAGGAGAAGGAGCTCTTGTTCGGGGATTTCATCTTTGTATTTGTTGATCATCTATATTGACGAAGTTTTGCTGGGTTTTCTACCCCATGAGAGTTTCCCAGGATAAATCTATTTCTATCTTGTGATTGTGTTTCTTTTAGTGATCCTTATTATGCTCTTGTTGTGAATTTTATGCTAAACTTAACATCGATGCTGAAAGAATAAAGAATGAGAGGATCAACGATAGACCAAGATTTTGTTTAAAAAAATCGTGGTCGAATAATGGTAAGACAAAAAGCGAAAAGAGTGCTAAAAAGGGGGCAGATTTGAAGTAAATTAGTGGTCAAAATTAAAATAAGGATATATCAACGGTTGATAATCTTTTTGCACCCACAACTAGCTTGGAGAAAGGAAAGGGTGAGTGGCAGCGAAACATATACCACTTGCCACGTGTTGAACGTGAGTTCATTTCTCCGATTGAAAAGTGGTTATGGGAAACCACATTTAGTGATCTTGAAACCGCTTTAGGTGATAGTCCTTGGTGAGATCGATGATGTAGGTGAAAAGGGAGACAAGATCAATGGTTAACATTCATTTTTTGATTTTAAAAAGAGATATTATAAAGGGAAAGGTCACAGGAAATGAGTCATCTGTCTTCTTGTACATGAGGAAAGAACGTGTCTACATTAGTGGGAGTCGAGTCAAGATATACCTTTCCAGCCTTCGTATACCAGGTAGGTCATGAACTTTTAACCACTTATTGTTCTTTTAAAATGGAAAGAGAAGAAGAAGAAGTAGAGGCACATGTTAAAGAGTTTAGTAAATTGGAAGAAATCTTTGAATACATGTATAGAGATGTATTTGATACAGTATTGTCCTTTGGTTCGGTACGAGAAGTAAAATATAGGCTAAAGATCTTAGATGAACAAGGAATTGATTTGCATAGTGTACATAAGTATCTTTTTCATCATTTTTTCCCAGAAGAAACCCTAAATTTCCCATATTTTGTAGCTTGGTGTGCACCAAACTATTCCCAGTTTGAACGTGTGATAATGGATTCCAGTAGGTCTAAATCCTTTGTTCTGTAAATTCCCAAATTGTTAGAGATTCTTTAGAAGTTCCCAGGTCGTTTGTTCAAAATTTGGAAGATTTTGCTGAAGAGACTTTAACTGAACAGTTTAGACAAGCCCCTGCACAAGAAAAATAAGTCTTTTAATCCAAAAGCCTAAAGCCTGATCTTTCTGTTGAGAATGAACCTTTTCCCTTGGATATTAACCCGTTCAATGAAGAGTCTCAGTGGGTCATTTCATTATTAAGTCAATTTCTAGGGTTAGATACTGATAAATTTGTCCCGGAAACCCTTTTGAGTTTGTTATTTAGAATAGGTAAGCACCGTTTTGACATTCAGTTTCCTTTCCTTAAATTTGATGAGTTTCTAGATGAGAGTATTCATTCTTAGTTAGCAAATTTCCACATGACAAGACATTTCAGGTTTCAATCATATTTGGTCAGAATGTTCCTGTTTTTAAATGAAGAAAATTTCCAATTCTGGGAGATTATTTTCACTTTCAAGGTCAGGAACAATAATTTCAATTATATGAATCTTATCATGTCAGAAATGTATAGGTTAATGTTTCATAACCGATTACCTAGAGTATTACTTGAAATGCAATAGGTTTTATAGTTCAGTTCAGACCAAAGAGTTGGAGATTGGTTTCTTTTGAAAGAGCATACTATCATTAGAGTTTATGGCTTTGTTCATGAGCCATATATCTGTTGAGATATTGTAACTTCAAAGAATATTATATTTGAACTTTATTATTCCGGAGATGTTTCATTCCTCCGTGAAGATCTTATTGTATATCCGGAGATGTTTATTCCTCCGTCAGATTGTGGTAACTCGGGTTATTAGACTTCCCTAGTGGGGGTTGGCCCTGTATATGTTATGTGGGTCAAAGGGTTATTAGACCACCCTGGAGGGGTCGGCCCAGTCAGTTGTAGTGGGCTATTTAACCCATTGGTTAAATACGAGCCTACGTGTACCTGTGTAAAATACATGTCAGTGTAGTGTATAAATAGAGGAGGTGTGTTCCTCATTTGACACACACACTCACTTGAGAAAGGAGCACTTGTGGAGGAGAGGTCTGCTATGGTGGAGGAGGAGATCATATCTTTGGTTTGCATCTTTGTGTATTGCTGGTCATCTATATTGAGGAAGCTTTACTGGGTTTTCTACCCCATGAGGGTTTCCCAGGATAAATCTGTGTCTCTTGTGTTTATGCTATGCTTGTTGTTTCTTCAGTGATCCTGTATATGCTATTATTGTGAAATGGAATGTAATGCTTCTATTTTCAGTCTTAGCATATTAAATATTAACATGGTATCAGAGCTAACCTGAAGGAAGGCAAGGTATGGCACTTACGACACTTGCTTTACTTACGACAATTTGAAGGTTAGGGTTTTACATAGCAAAAACCAGTCATCGTGGAACTTTCGCTATAAATACATTTATGCGAAGTTTCAGGGTCTGAAAAGTTTACAGGTCGAAGATAACATCCCCAGGTAACTTGTGTCCAAAGGGAACCCTCCGATTCGTTGTACTTTATGAGTTATGATCAGTACAAGTTAGGGTTTCTGCCTCTTCCAGATCTCAGTCAAAATCAGGTAACCTTGGAAAAAAAGGTCATAACTTGGGATAGGAAGCTCCAAATGAAATTTAGTAAAAAGTGACAGGTAGTACACAGACTGTACTATCTCAGGAAACGTTTTCAGAGGCCGAAGGTGAACCAGTGACACGTGGAACGCCGTACAAGTTCGCTATCTTGTTTTATCCCATAAACAGGTCACGTTGCGACACTTGGCATAACTCTCTCTCAGAGAGTCCAATTGAGGTCAGACCTATCAGGATAGAAATCTAACAGGGAGAGCTATCTCAGGAAAATTTTTCAGAGGCCGAAGGTCAAACAGTGACACGTGGCATGCCGTACAAATTCGCTCTCCTATTTTATCCCATAAACAGGTCACGTTGCGACACTTGGCATAACTCTCTCTTAGAAAATCCAATTGAGGTCATACCTGTCAGGATGGAAAGATGACAGGTCAGGCTACTACAAAAAACGTTTTCAGACCCTTTGGAGCAAAAATTTCAGAGTTATAGCAGAAACAATCAGGTGCATATTTTTGTCAAAACAGAATTATTTTTGGAGCACCTTTATTCATGGCTTCCGAAATTTAGGGTTTCGGAGAAAGTTAGAATTTTTGGAATCAGAATCCACGCCTGGAAGCTCCTCAGAAAAATAAGAGTTTAGAGCCTTGGATCAAACCTTTTGATTGAGCAAAAGGGTGGGCTTCATCAAACCCTAGTTCGGGATCCTGTCAAGAAGATCTAGAAGTTTGAAAGGCAATTTTGAGGGGTCAATTTTTGGAGATTTCAAAATTGAAGTATGCTAGTTTGATCAGCTCAGCAAGACACATCCTTCCATTCATTCGGAAGTGTGAAAGTCAAAGATTGAATTTTTAGGGTTTCTCTAGCAAACCCTAATCAAACTCTAGATCAAGTTTCAGGGGGAGTTGAGGCTAAGGCCTTACATAAGAAGACTACAAGAAGTCTCGACAGGTATGACTTGAGGTTCAGGTATGTCTTGAAATCTGATTCTTGATTAAGTTCATAATGTGTTTGTCTTCATGTTATTTATTAGTACAATCTTGATTAATGTTAGAATTGTCTTATCACCCTAGTAATAGTATGAATGCATGTGAATGATCGAAGACATTCATTGATTAGGGCTATATGATTGTACTAATGCGTTATGGTGTTGTATGAGGTTGATGTCGTTTGCTAACAAGATACAGGTACATCACAAAAGACAAATCAAGCTCCTTAAAACATGACAACATGAAGACAAAGACTCATCCATAATCTTTGTTCTACTTACGAGGTATGTATGACTTTGTTATATTATGCTTAACCTATGAGACATGCAGGTTCTAGCTCAGGATCTCTAAATCATTGAAGAGATTGTTTAGGTATGTTGTACATAGCTAAGCAGATATACTAATCCAGGTATGTTTTCCTATGACAAGTTAGAATCTTACCTTAGGATCCCTTATATAAGTATACTTGGTATGATTGGTTATGCTTATTCATAAAGTTAGTAATCAAGGGTTTATGCATATTATGTCTCTTATCTTGATGATCTAATTAACCAGAAGAGTACTATGATCAAACAAGAATATGCAGAAGTAAAAGAAGACTTCCTTGAAACCTTGAATATTATCTATAATCATGACTATACATTTTCAAAGATTATTTAGAACTAGAATGTTTTGATAATATTGAGAATATACTAATGAATGTATGTCTGTGTATGAGGATGACACTAGTGCACACTTGAGCATGCACAGTGGTACAGAATGAATAGAAGTTCAAAAGACATATAGAAGATCAAGCGGGAGGCAACCACACAAACATAAAAGATAAGTATTTGAGATGTTATTTGAAATAGTAAATGATATTGCTTGTATGCATATTTGTATTCCTAGAAGATATCATGCTGAGTGTAAACATTCAGAGAGCATTGAACAGTATACTACTAATATGCATATGATTGGTAAGTTGGACAAACATTCCATTGTTGCTTGTCTAGAATGAAACCTCTTTGCTGACATGCTGAGAGCTGTGCACACTCTCAATAGTATGTTCTGGTAGAGATGGAAGGCATCTAGATAGCCACTGTATGCATACAGGATATGGGAAAGTGTTGTGCCAAAGTATTGGTCAAAATAGTTACATAACTATGTAAATGATATCTGTATGCATAATAGGTTATCATGTCAATATGATTTGATGATTATGAAGTATTACTAATCATGTACTTAATTTTTATTTGTAGGAAAGATCATGATGAATGATGAACACTGAACAAGCGATGGATGTTCAAACAAAAGGATTTACAAATCAAACACACTATAGAAGGCTTGTGGCTAGAAAATTCTCTTAGAAAGAGGAAGAGAATCATGATAAGATGTTTGCTCCAAGTGGCTAGATAAGACCATTCTCTTAATGGTGTAATTAAAGAAGAAGTGTGAATCAGGTTCTGTATGGGTACCCAGGATCGATAATCAATTGATGAGCTTAATGATCACCATGGGTGATGAGGATCTCAACCTTTGCTACAAGGTTGAATATTGTTTCTATACACAGACGATATGGTGCAGAAAGGAACCAAAAGTTCGAATTTGTAACAATGTACTAACCAAACCTCTACCGATCCGATGTACTAACCAAACCTCTACCTCAAGTAAAGTTTTCTGAGACAAACTTAATATAGTTCAGAAGGACCCTCCTCGAAAGGGGGAGTGATGTGATAACTCATGATGAGATTGCCTGCATCGATAGTGAGGTCGATGATGAGGATACCTATATTAGTGATGTCGACAGAGAGGTTGGTGGATGGTCCTTAGATAGGGTCTAAGGTGACAAGAGGATTGCATCATCCTTGAACATATATTCTAAAAGAGGTCGTAGACATGATGTCTCCAAGAATGAAGTCCTTGGTGGACATGATAGGATTGCATCATCCTCAAGAGAGCCATAGACGTATGTCTTCGAGAATGAAGTTCTTGGTGAACATGTGAGGGGATTGGATCATCCCTGGACTTTAGTCCTAAAGAAGATCCGTAGACGTATGTCTTCGAGAATGAAGTTCTTGGTGAACATGTGAGGGGATTGGATCATCCCTGGACTTCAGTCCTAAAGAAGAGCCGTAGACGTATGTCTTCGAGAATGAAGTTTTTGGTGAACATGTGAGGGGATTGGATCATCCCTGGACTTCAGTCCTAAAGAAGTGCCGTAGATGTATGTCTTCGAGAATGAAGTCCTTGGTGGACGGTTGAGGATTAAGTCATCCTTGGACGTAGTCCTAAATGTACGGTTGAGGATTAAGTCATCCTTGGACGTAGGTCCTAAATGTACGGTGGAGGATTAAGTCATCCTTGGACGTAGGTCCTAAATGTACAGTGGAGGATTAAGTCATCCTTGGACGTGGTCCTAAATGTACGGTGGAGGATTAAGTCATCCTTGGACGTAGGTCCTAAATGTACGGTTGAGGATTAAGTCATCCTTGGACATGGTCCTAAATGTACGGTTGAGGATTAAGTCATCCTTGGACGTAGGTCCTAAATGTACGGTTGAGGATTAAGTCATCCTTGGACGTAGGTCCTAAATGTACGGTTGAGGATTAAGTCATCCTTGGACATTGGTCCTAAATGTACGGTTGTGGATTAAATCATCCTTGGACAGTAAATCCAGTAATTCCGAAAGGAAGGATAGTCCTAAATGAATTGAGTGGATTAAATCATCCTTGGACAGTAAATCCAGTAATTTCGAAAGGAAGGATAGTCCTAAATGAATTGAGTGGATTAAATCATCCTTGGACAGTAAATCCAGTAATTCCGAAAGAAAGGATAGTCCTAAATGAATTGAGTGGATTAAATCATCCTTGGACAGTAAATCCAGTAATTCTGAAAGGAAGGATAGTCCTAAATGAATTGAGTGGATTAAATCATCCTTGGACAGTAAATCCAGTAATTCCGAAAGGAAGGATAGTCCTAAATGAATTGAATGGATTAAATCATCCTTGGACAGTAAATCCAGTAATTTTGAAAGGAAGGATAGTCCTAAATGATATTGAGTGGACTAATCATCCTGTAAATAGATTGGGATTGCCTCATCCCTAGACATGGTGAGATGTCTTAAACTAATAAGGACTAATCATCCTGTAAATAGATTGGGATTGCCTCGTCCCTAGACATGGTGAGATGTCTTAAAGTGATAAGGACTAATCATCCTGTAAATAGATTGGGATTGCCTCATCCCTAGACATGGTGAGATGTCTTAAACTGATAAGGACTAATCATCCTGTAAATAGATTGGGATTGCCTCGTCCCTAGACATGGTGAGATGTCTTAAAGTGATAAGGACTAATCATCCTGTAAATAGATTGGGATTGCCTCGTCCCTAGACATGGTGAGATGTCTTAAGTGATAAGGACTAATCATCCAGTAAATAGATTGGGATTGCCTCGTCCCTAGACATGGTGAGGTGTCTTAAAGTGATAAGGATTGATCATCCTGTAAGTTGATCTGGATTGCATCATCCATGGACATGAGAGTTGTCTTAAAATGAGAGGGACTGATCATCCCGTAAGCGGATCAGGATTGTATCATCCTTGGACCTATGTCCTAAAGTGAGAGGGATTGATCATCCCGTAATTGGATCTTGTGTGTTGCAGGGTATGCTTCTATTGTGTATACTTGTATTGATGAGGATACTTGTATTGATGATGTGTATACTTGTATTGATGAGGATACTTGTATTGATGATGTGTATACTTGTATTGATGAGGATACTTGTATTGATGATGTGTATACTTGTATTGATGAGGATACTTGTATTAATGATATTTATACTTGTATTGATGATGTTGCTGATTGTGATGATCTAGATGACGATGTTGCTGATCGTGTGATGACGATGCTGATGATTGTGTGATGACGATGCTGATGATCGTGTGATGACGATGCTGATGATCGTGTGATGACGATGCTGATGATCGTGTGATGACGATGCTGATGATCGTATGATGACGATGCTGATGATCGTGAGATGACGATGCTGATGATCGTGAGATGACGATGCTGATGATCGTGTGATGACGATGCTGATGATTGTGTGATGACGATGCTGATGATCGTGTGATGACGATGTTGATGATCGTGTGATGACGATGCTGATGATCGTATGATGACGATGCTGATGATCGTGAGATGACGATGCTGCTGATCGTGTGATGATGATGCTGATGATCGTGTGATGACGGTGCTGATGATCGTGTGATGACGACGCTGATGATCGTGTGATGACGATGCTGATGATCGTGTGATGACGATGCTGATGATCGTGTGATGATGATGCTGATGATCGTGAGATGACGATGCTGATGATTGTGAGATGACGATGCTGATGATCGTGTGATGACGATGCTGATGATCGTGAGATGACGATGCTGATGATCGTGTGATGACGATAATCGTGAGGATACAGATGATGATATTGTTGTAGCTGTTCAAGTGCTACAGAAGATAAAGACTCAATACTGAAGATGTCGATGTTCCAGTATTGAAGATGTTCCAGTAACTGCTTGAGTTATTGATGATGTTGAGAAAGCTTCCAATGATTTATAGATGTATCATGTATGATGTTGATGACTCCTTGCTCGTGCAGATGTTGTTATAATATCCTTCTCGTTAAGGGGGAGTGTTGAGATATTGTAACTTCAAAGAATATTATATTTGTACTTTATTATTCCGGAGATGTTTCATTCCTCCGTGAAGATCTTATTGTATATCCGGAGATGTTTATTCCTCCGTCAGAATGTGGTAACTCGGGTTATTAGACTTCCCTAGTGGGGGTCGGCCCTGTATATGTTATGTGGGTCAAAGGGTTATTAGACCACCCTGGAGGGGTCGGCCCAGTCAGTTGTAGTGGGGTATTTAACCCATTCGTTAAATACGAGCCTACGTGTACCTATGTAAAATACATGTCAGTGTAGTGTATAAATAGAGGAGGTGTGTTCCTCATTTGACACACACACTCACTTGAGAAAGGAGCACTTGTGGAGGAGAGGTCTGCTATGGTGGAGGAGGAGATCATATCTTTGGTTTGCATCTTTGTGTATTGCTGGTCATCTATATTGAGGAAGCTTTACTGGGTTTTCTACCCCATGAGGGTTTACCAGGATAAATCTGTGTCTCTTGTGTTTATGCTATGCTTGTTGTTTCTTCAGTGATCCTGTATATGCTATTATTGTGAAATGGAATGTAATGCTTCTATTTTCAGTCTTAGCATATTAAATATTAACAATATCTTGCCTGCATTTTTAACACCATGGATATTTGCTCTAGAGTTTTTTAGACAGAAAATGATTGTAGAAAATGAGCACTTCTTGAGCTTTAGGAAGGCTTATGAAATCAAATTTCATATGAAGATTGGTCCTTTAATTATAAAGAATAAGGCTTCCCTCTCACTCATTGAAGGTCTATTACAGGATATGAATTTTGCAAAAGCTACCAAAATCAATTATGACCCTTACCACATTATTTCACAAAGAAGGCAACAAAACAAAAGCAAAGCTTTTGATCATGAATAGGTAGAAGGATTAGTTGAAAAAGCTAATTTAATGGAATATCAACCAGATATAGAGACTTTAGAGACGCTGTAAGCTAATCCTTCTGCAATAATGAAATCACCTGCAATGATTATACCAACTCCAAGCAAAATTGACATCACTGGTAAAAGGAGTTTTCCAGAGGATGATGATAATATGGATGAAGATCTAGAAATATCAAAAAGACCAAAGATTGATTCAAATGAGGAAATGGTTGAAATTGGAATAAAAAAGATAAAAGAAAAAGACCAGGAACCAGTTTTCCAAGTTCAAGAATATAGTTTTGAAGAAGCACAAAAAATCTAGTGAAACATTTAATTCAAGGAGTGACTTGTATACCAAATGTGGACAGGAAAGGCACATTTCTTCAGAAAAAGTTTTAAAGATTTATTCAAAGGTAAGGGATATCTCATATAAAGAATTTTCATTGGTTACTGTAAAAGGTCATATCAAAAACAAAATAAAATTTGGCAGTAAATACCCAAGATAGAGTTTCAGAGATGAAACTAAATTTGCAAAGAATCCCTATACGTAATAAAATCCATCTTCATAAGCAAACTGGGGAAGTGATATATACAGATTTGATGAAAATTGCTCTGAAGAATTCGAAATTATAGTCTATAGTCTTGAGGCTAGAAAATCAGTTAAACAAGAGAAATTGGAAAATAAGGCATACCAACAACAAGTCAAAAAAATCCAGGGTGATATATTGACCATGGATAGTGAACCAGATAAAGGTCAAGCCACAAAAAGATCTTAGCTGAAAAGGAGAGCACTATCCAACTATTAAAGAAAAAAATCAAGATTCCAACTACTCAATTAATTTAGGCTTCTAAGTTAACATAGTTAGAGAAGGAAAAGGAAGCTTTATCTCAAGAATTAACTGATACTAAAGAAAAATTATTGAAACTTACAGAAGAACAAAATGGATGGGAAGGAGAAAGAACTACACTTTTAGCTAAAATTGATGTCCTGAATGAAAGTCAGTTGATTCTGGTAATGAATAATCAGATAAAAATGGGTCAGTCAAGCACATAAACTAGTACAAAATATATTGTTCAAGTTATGTCACAGATTAGTTTGAAAGAAGAAGAAATAAAAAGTTTAAAAACATAAAATCAAAATTTGGCAAAGGAAGTGAAAAAAGAAGAAGAAAGAAAGGTCCTCGAAGAGGAGAATAAGAGATTATTAGAGCAAAATGAAAAGTTGACTAAGAAAATTTCAGGGAAATTACTTGTGCAAGGAGACAAACATTTAATCTGGGATATGATCATGGTTGAATTTTCTAATTTAAGGTCTTATCTATATTTTATAAAGGATAAAGAATCAGTGATGAGTATAGCTCTGCAAAATTGCTCAGTCATGATGGAGACTTTGGAGGAAAGACCAACAGAAACAACCCAAAGCACTATTGATTTCCTTAATTCCTTAACTTTAGAAGATATGAAAACTTTGGGAATAAAAGATAGAATTACAATAATAACTCATGCAAGAAGGATCATTGCAAAACACCATCATGTTCAAAGTGTCCAAGCAAGAGTAAATCAAATGTCACAGCAAGTTAAGTCTTTTAAAAGTTTATTTTCATAAATGTTTAAAAAAGGACTCCCTTCTTTTTGGGATGAAAATGGAAACCAAATTTACTAGTCTGAGTACCAATATTTGTTAGTTAAATCCAGAATGGATCACAAAAAATTTGAAGACATGACTCAGTCCCTAACAAGAAAAGTCATAATTGACAAGTTGGTTGTAGATTTTGAAACTCATAATCGGTTAAAGATGACAATTTTTGAATTTCCTCCAATATGCTGTGTAGAGCATGTTGGGTTGAGGGTTTCAGTGATTCGCATCGCAGTTGGCAAGTCATCGACGTTGATGCAACTTCGACTAGACAAGTTTCCATTCTGACAGGTTCTGAATTCGACACAAATCTGACGAGTCTCGACTTCGACACACCTCGACACATTTCCACCTTCGACATGTTCAACAACCTCACAGTTCGCGACATCGACAAGCAGCGTCGACATGCAACCAACGACTGTCAAACTTCGACAGACTGTCTCTCTGTCTTCCAGTCAACTGTAACAGTTGAACAGTTAAACCATTCTAACTTCTTCTTTGTAACTAAACGTAACGGGCAGGCACCCAAGCGTCTCATAAATCTATATAAGCATGTATAATATTGTAACATACATCAATTGATCTTACATGTTTACATCTAATAGAGAAGAACAGTTCGCATTCCTGCATATTGTCTGCGTATATTGTGTTTATCTGTGTAGTGTAATCCTGCTTTGCTCATTCTGCTTATTCTTATAGCTTCCACCATAATAGAGCCGAATCATTCAGTCGAATTGTTGTCCCCCTCGTGCTTACTTGACATAACCCGGATCATTGGTATCAAAGAAGACTCAAATTAGAGCACTCAATTTCTTCCTTAAGGTCTGCGTATACACTTCTCTCGAAGTTACTTGGATTATTCCGGTTCAAACTCGATCACAATCTCAACAATCCAAGTAGACGCTACCTCCAGAAATGAAAGAAGAAACAAACAATAGACATGCAGCCAACGAGACAACACAACTTATTGAGCAAGCTTTGGATCAACAACGGACTGAAATGTTCTCCCAGTTCAATGAGATTCTCATGTGATTCACTTTGACATCCGAAGGATTGTTACACCTAAAATCTTACCACCATTAGATTCAGTGTATACATTCCTAAATTTCTACTGTCTAAGTCACTTGCCTGGAAGGGACATCACTGTACTTCTGTTAGGTTTTGAGAGTTCGTCGCAGGTTTCACTCATGCAACCTACGACGTCGCACCTTGCTCCATTATAGGGTGCGACGAAGTCAGTTAAAAGGAAAAAATATCTTCTTCGAGCTCATTCTCGAAGGTTGCTGACTTGGATCCTTATCTTTGACCTGTTGGGGGAGCTGGCCTTCGGTTCCTAACCTATGGGTAGGATCCCCTATCTCTCTCCTATCATATCTCAACCTACCCTATCCATATCCTATCCACTTAGTCCTATATAAGTGAGGCTCTACCCCTCTCCAAAGGGAGGAAGTCTGTGGTACTCTTATGTTGGTGGAATTAGCTTGGTAGATCAACACTCTAGCTTGGGGAACATCTACTTCTCTCTAGGAGCTTTGGCATGGCTTGTCAGAAGGAGCTTGCAACGTTAAGGAAATGGTTGTGATACTCTTTTCTATTGTACTCTCCACTTTTCAATACAGTTAATACAATTGCTTTCCATAAATATTGTCGCATTGATAATGTTTAGAGTTTTCCTCCTTAACTGTTAACTTAGATCTATCATATGAGATATATGCTTTCACTATTCTTGGTTTATTATATGTTCAACAGGGTATAGCTATTCAAGATTTGGAAACGCTGGAGCATTGGATCAACGAAGAAGAAAGGGATCTGCAAATCTAAGGTAAACGATCTATCTTTACATTCTCATTTCTATTTGATCTAGGAAAGTATTTTGTGTTCTGTCCTATTTGTTCTAGACTTACGTTAAGCTAGGGAGATCAGGCCTTGAGTCTGCTCTCAGTAGATTGTCCGTCAAACAAATTTGGCGACCATACTGGGGATTACATTGCTTCATAGGTGTCATTTGAGTGTTATTTTCAGTTGACTTCTTTCCAAGCCATCTTGTTTTCCACTTGCTTCTTGAGATAGTTCCACCATCGGATCTTCACTTAGAAGAGTCTGATTACCTTCCCCTGAGTTTGCAAAACTTATTTTCAAACTTGTTTACTGCTCATTACTTGGAGATCTGACTCATCTTTGAACTTAGATCTCGCATGTCGCACCTGGGTGATATACACAGAGTGACACTGTGTCTTTTTTGGTCTCTGTTCTTTCTTTGTTGGCTTGTCATCGCAACCCTATCACTGATCTTCTGTGACACTGTCACACTCCCCGCATTGGTGAACCGCGACATCGCACTGTGTACAAGCACAGAGTGCGTCGATCTACCCTTTTTTCCATATAGGCACCTTTTCCCCTCTTCTTTTTTGAGTGTGGTTTGTATGCATACTCCCTCTACACTATATGATCCTGTCAAAGATCCTTTTTGCTGTATGTGTTTGAGTTGTTTGGTTGTTGGAGTTGTTTTGGGTTCCACCTTGGACAAGTTTGAGATTCTGGTAGTGGAGGACACTTTGGTCTCCCCCACCTTCATCCACTCACCCTTGTTTTCCCTCCTCTCCCATCCTGATCTGATCAAGTGCATTGGATCAGTCCCAGACCTCACTTGCATTCTTTTTGTGAGCCTTGTTTTCTTTAGTGCTGCTTGTTATTGTTTGACTTTGAGTGTTTGAATGTATTTTCAGTCCATTGAGTGCTCGCTTTCTCTTGAGATTTTCTAAGTTGTTAGAGTATTGCAAGTGACCTTTTCATTTCAAAAATCCATGTGTAAAAACATAGCTGTTATCAAATTATTGTTTTGATGCATTCGTTGAAAGATTAAAGGTACTTTGTTTCCATCATTTTCGAAATCATTTAAAAGAATTGTTCATGCATTGGAATGTTTTGTTCACAAATCTTTTGGAAAATTGAAGAAGAAATGTATTAATACATTTTTCATGAATTATGAATCATTCATCTTCTTGAGAAACTTGGATAGTTTTCAGTTTTGCAAAAGTAGTTTCATGCTTGAAAAAGTCACATCGTATCTTTTGATTTTTTATGCTTTAAGTAATCATAGTGAAAGTGAAAAGCTTGCATACTCTGCTTAGGATCTCTCTCTTTTCGTTATTCAGCATTGTTTTTGAAAAGACAAAAGAAAGAGAAAAAAAATGTTTTGATTTGGCTTAGTAATGTTGTGAAAATTTTGTGTTTCGTTGAAAAAGGAAAATAATTTTTCAATATCATTTTTCGTAGATTTGGGATTGTGTTACATTGCATTGCTTTGGTAAAATTGTTGGAAAGAAAAAGAAGATTTCTCCTTCCCATAGGTAGCATTCATCGAAAGAAAAGCATACTTTTTGCATGTAGCTAAGGCTTGCATTATGTTTCCGATTATGTACTCACCTCATGCATTCACCTAATCGTCCAGATAAAATTAATGGTAGAACTAGGGTAAAATATTTAGAAACTTGTGCGTAAGTTAGAGACGTGTTTTGACGTCATTAAGCGTGTCAGATGTTGTTATTTGCCAGCACTTTATCCTAGGGGTATTATAGTATTCCACGTACTTATCGGTATATCGAGATCCTTCACGTACCCACCAAGTCATCTTGAGTACTTGGCGTATATCGAAGGGTGTATCATGCACTCGGTAGTATATCGGAAGGTCTCTTGCCGAACGGTTGTGCATTAGAAAACACCACTATGGATTTGAGCTCCCACGTACCTTGCGTATATCAGGATACACCCTTAGGATTCCTGAAACCAACTGAGTTAACCTTTTGGCCATCTTGGTGGAGCAATACACTGAGAACAACACTCGGGGAGCTACTACGCACGTACCATCCAGGTAATTGGGTATGTAGGCAAGGGTACAGTTCCAATCCTCCTTATTGCGTCATATTGTTGGACCCTGCGGTATATCACGAGTTGCGAAGCCTTGACAATCCTGTGAGGTTCCAGACTATTGAATCCACTCTTATAGCATAAGTTTGCTTGTGGCCTTAGTTTGTGTAGGGTTTTGTCTGGTTTTCTTTCTTTTAGCTTGCCTTAGGAGAAACTCTTGTTTCAGTCACTCTGGCTGACTTTCCTTGGAGAAGGTCCCGTAGAATTCAAAACTTACCACCCGAATATCCCCTTAATCAGGAGTTAATTTCGAGGGTGAGGATGGATCCACATACCAGGTTCGGGTCACACGAAGTGGAAAACCCCACTTTGAATGTTGGAGGACTTTTGTTTCCTCATACTCCTCCAGATTCACCTGCCTCTCATCCCCCACAGGGTGAAGAAGCACAACTCCCCACTTCACAAGACTTGCCTCCCGTTGCTTCAGGAGAGCCTGGGTCGTTGGAATAGATAAATCAACCCCAAGAAGACCCCACAGTCGCTGTCCATCAACAGCCTACTTGACATCTTCTACCGGTCATCCAGTGGACCATTTTGCCATTGCACCCCCACCCAGTCAGGCTAGTCCCGACGATTGCTTGACACCTTATCGTGAGAAACTGACTCGTTTATGTGCCATGGGTGAGGAATTTCAAAGTCGAAACTTTCAAATAATATTTGACGATCGGTCGATCCCAGGTCGCTCTTTATCTTTCTAGTCATCGGAATCATCCATGCAACGCGTGACCACTTCTGAAACTGGTCATCTTGCGCATGCATCTCCTAGACAGGAGACTAGTTCAGTACTTCCTACTGCCCAACCTATTGAACAACAATAGTCCAACACACCTGTAACCACCACGGTTACGTTACCTGTTCCCCCACCTCAAACTTCAAGAGGAAGATACTCTTTACCCCCTACCCTTTTTACAAGTAATGTTAACCCTACAGTGGATAACCAACAACCAGCGTTGAGTCAACCTTTACCTAGTGATCACCAAGTTGTTGCTGGGGGGAAACCCCCGTCTCTTAACCATAATACGATAGTTGGAGTCCCTATCAGACCTACCATCGACAATTCGCTACCTCCTGGACCTTCCACTATGGGACTATTCCATGCTGGAGGACCATCCAATGTAATTCAACCTCCATCAAGTCAAGCATATCCAGGTTATCCTAACCCTGTGCCGGGTCAACTTATTCCCGTAAATGCACTCTACAGGGTACCCTACCCCAGTAATCCTTACAATCTTTGGGGACAACAAAATGGGTCCCCACTCACAGTCCCTCAAGTCCCTCCACCTCCCATTGGGTCACCCCCGCATCCCAGCGAAAGCGATAGGCCCCCACACAACCCCGGAGGAGGCGTGCCTCTACCTTATGGTGAAGAACCACCTCATTTCGGTCATCCTGGCCCACCTCCCCCTGGAGGAGGTGGCGGAGGACCACCACCACCTCCTGGCAGTGGCGGTGGTGGAGGACCATCTTATCCTGGTGGCGGTGGTGGCGGTCCACCACCCCACTATGGTGGAGGCGGAAAAGGAGGTCCTTACCCATCTGGTAGCGGTGGTAGTGGACATCCATCTCCTCCCAGCGAATGCGGTGGAGGCCCATCCTATTCTGGCAGTGGTGGTGGACCACCACCTTGTTAAAATTCAATATGCTAAGACAGAAAATAGCAGCATTACATTCCATTTCACAATAATAGCATATACAAGATCACTGAAGAAACAACAAGCATAGCAAAAACACAAGAGACAGAGATTTATCCTGGGAAACCCTCATGGGGTAGAAAACCCAGCAAAGCTTCCTCAATATAGATGACCAGCAATATACAAAGATGCAAACCCTGAGCATAAGCTCCTTCTCCTCCATAGCAGACCTCTCCTCCACAAATGCGCCTTTCTCAAGTGAGTGAGTGTATGTATAATGAGGAACACACCTCCTCTATTTATACACTTCTTTGATATGTATTTTACACAAGTACATGTAGGCTCGTATTTAACCATTAGGTTAAATACCCCATTATAACTGACTGGGCCGACCCCTCTAGGGTGGTCTAATAACCCTTTGACCCACATAACACATTTAGGGCCGACCCCCACTAGGGAAGTCTAATAACCCGAGTTACCACATTCCGACGGAGGAATAAACATCTCCGGATATACAATAAGATCTTCACGGAGGAATGAATCATCTCCGGAATAATAAAGTACAAATATAATATTCTTTGAAGTTACAATATCTCAACACTCCCCCTTAACGAGAAGGATATTATAACAGCATCTGCCCGAGCAAGGAGTCATCAACATCATACATGATACATCTATAAATCACTGGAAGCTTTCTCAACATCATCAGTAACTCAAGCAGTTACTGGAACATCACTGTCAACATCAATCATCAACATCACGATCTTTAGCATCGTCTTCATACGATCAGCAGCATCGTCATCACACGATCAGCAGCATCGTCATCACACGATCAGTAGCATCGTCATCACACGATCAGCAGCATCGTCATCACACGATCAGCAGCATCGTCATCACATGATCAGCAGCATCGTCATCATACGATCAACAGCGTCATCATCATACGATCAACAACATCGTCATCACACGATCAGCAACATCATCATCACACGATCAGCAGTATCGTCATCACATGATTAGCAGCATCGTCATCGCACGATCAGCAGCATCGTCATCACACGATCAGCAGCATCGTCATCGTATGATCATCAACATCATCATCATACGATTATCAGCATCGTCATCACACGATCATTGGCATCGTCATCACACGATCATCAGCATCGTCATCACACGATCATCAGCATCATCAAGGAATGATGTAAACCAGTCATGTACCTTTTGAACCGAAGTCCAGGGACGATCCAGTCCTATCTTTATCGAAGACATACGTCTATGGCTCTTCTTTCGGACTTAAGTCCAGGAATGATCCAATCCCTTCATTATCGGAGACATACGTCTACGGCTCTTCTTTCGGACTGAAGTCCAGGAATGATCCCAATCCCTTCATTATCGGAGACATACGTCTACGGCTCTTCTTTCGGACCGAAGTCCAGGAATGATCCCAATCCCTTCATTATCGGAGACATATGTCTACGGCTCTTCTTTCGGACCGAAGTCCAGGAATGATCCCAATCCCTTCATTATCAGAGACATACGTCTACGGCTCTTCTTTCGGACCGAAGTCCAGGAATGATCCCAATCCCTTCATTATCGGAGACATACGTCTATGGCTCTTCTTTCGGACCGAAGTCCAGGAATGATCCCAATCCCTTCATTATCGGAGACATACGTCTACGGCTCTTCTTTCGGACCGAAGTCCAAGAATGATCCCAATCCCTTCATTATCGGAGACATACGTCTACGGCTCTTCTTTCGGACCGAAGTCCAGGAATGATCCCAATCCCTTCATTATCGGAGACATACGTCTACGGCTCTCTTTAGGACTAAAAGTCCAGGGATGATCCCAATCCCCTCAACTGTCCACTAGGGACTTCATTCTCGGAGACCTTACGTCTACGGCTCTCTTTAGGACTGAAAGTCCAGGGATGATCCCAATCCCCTCAACTGTCCACTAAGGACTTCATTCTCGGAGACCTCACGTCTACGGCTCTCTTTAGGACTGAAAGTCCAGGGATGATCCAATCCCCTCAACTGTCCACTAAGGACTTCATTCTCGGAGACCTCACGTCTACGACTCTCTTTAGGACTGAAAGTCCAGGGATGATCCAATCCCCTCAACTGTCCACTAAGGACTTCATTCTCGGAGACCTCACGTCTACGGCTCTCTTTAGGACTGAAAGTCCAGGGATGATCCAATCCCCTCAACTATCCACTAAGGACTTCATTCTCGGAGACCTCACGTCTACGGCTCTCTTTAGGACTGAAAGTCCAGGGATGATCCAATCCCCTCAACTATCCACTAAGGACTTCATTCTCGGAGAGCTTACGTCTACGGCTCTCTTTAGGACTTGAAAGTCCAGGGATGATCCAATCCCCTCACATGTTCATCAAGAACATGTATCCTCATCATCATAGCATGTATCACCTCAGCATGCATCATCAATATCAAAACATGTAAAACCACAACATGTATCATCATCATCAAAACATGTATAACCACAACATGTATCATCAACATCAAAACATATATGACATGTATCATCAACATCAAGACATGTATAACCACAACATGTATCATCATCATCAAAACATGTATAACATGTATCATCAACATCAAAACATGTATAACCACAACATGTATCATCAACATCAAAACATGTATAACCATCACAACTAGCATGTATTCTTACTAATACATCAAAACATGTATACATCACACCAAAACATGTATACATCTAGCATGTATTCTCACCAATACATCTATCATCAAAAGCATGTATAAGTAAAGCTAAGTATTCTAAGTATAAGAGTCCTAAATCTAAATATTTCTAAGTAACTGGGTGTAGAGAACAGGTTACCTCATCAACGACCTTGTTGTTTGATGAGACAATCTCATCAGTAGTGACTATACTACTCCCCCTTTCGAGGAGGGTCCTTTTGAACTACACCAAGCTTGTCTCGGAAGTATTCAAACTTCACTCGAGACAGAGGTTTGGTTGGTAACTTCTTCACTAGACGTAGAGGATTGGTTAGTACAATGGTAACCTGTTACAAATTCAAACTTTTAGAGTTCCTTTCTATGTCATATCTTGTTAGTTCCCTATGTTCTTTGACTTATCATGGAACACTAGATTCTATGTCATCTTGATACAACTCTAATTATCACATAGGATCTCAGTTGGTTCTATCTCTAAGTCAAACAATCCTAAAGCCAAACTTCTTCACAACTAGCAGAGCAAGCAACCATATATTCCGCTTGTGCTGAGAGCCACACTAGACTGCTTCCAGCTAAACCACGAGATCATGGCTAATCCCAGACAATAACATCCTCTCGATGTGTTCTTCTTGTCTGATACACTTCCTGCCCAAACAGAATCTGAATAGCCATCTGAAGTCATGATCTTCAAGATAGCATAGATCAAATTCTATCGTGTCCTTTATGTGCCTCATCACATGCTTTGCAACTATCAGATAAACACATCTAGTTTCCACTAGATACTAACTCAAGGTGTTCATAACAAAGCATATATATATAACCTAGTATATGTTAGATATATCAAAGACCCAATAAATTGACTGTACATAGTTATATCCACTAACTCTGATGAGTTATCCCCTAACAGCTTCAAGTTGGAATCCATAAGAGTGGCCATTCCAACACCTCAAGTCATATTTCTCATCATACTTTCCCTGGTTGAGAAATATTCCTTCTGAGCCTTGCCATACTTCCAGACCTAGGAAGTAAAGCATCAAATTGAGATCTTTCATTTTCATTTCTGCATTGAATGATCTTCTGCATATCTATCTGTGCCATCTCTCGTTAGATGGGTCTACTGATATGAGCCTCAATATCATTCGAACTCTGTGGTGAGTTCCTTCTTGCATCCATGTCATATGTGTATCATATTCAACCTTGTAGCAAAGGTTGAGATCCACATCACCCATGGTGATCATTAAGCTTATCAAATTATTATCGATCCTAGGTACCTATACAGAACCTGATTCATACTTCTTCTTTAATTACACCATACTTGGAGCAAACATCTTGTCGTGATTCTCTTCCCCTTTCTAAGAGAATCTTCTAGCCATGAGCCTTCTATATTTTGTTTGATTTGTAAATCTTCTTGTTTGAACATCCACCACTTGTACGGTGTCCATCATTCTTCATGACCTTTCCTACAAATCAAAATTAAGTACATGATTAGTAATACTTCATAATCATCAAAAGATAACCCATTATGCATACAGATATCATTTACATAGTGATGCAACTATTTTGACCAATACTTTGGCACAACACTTTCCCATATCCTGTATGCATACAGTGGCTATCTAGATGCCTTCCATCTCTACCAGAACATACTATCGAGAGTGTGCACAACTCTCAGCATGTCAGCAAAGAGGTTTCATTCTAGACAAGCAACAATGGAATGTTTGTCCAAACATATGCACATTAGTTGTATACTGTTCAATGCTCTATGAATGTTTACACTCAGCATTATATATTCTAGGAATACAAATATGTAGGCAGGCAATATCATTACTATTTCAAATAGCAACTCAAATACTTATCTTTTATGTTTGTGTGGCTGCCTCCCGCTTGATCTTCTGTATGTCTTTTGAACTTCTATTCATTCTGTACCACTGTGCATGCTCAAGAGTCATCCTCATAAACATACACTCATTAGTATATTCTAAATGTTATCAAAACATTATAGTACTAAATAATCTTGAAGACGTATAGTCATGATTATAGTTAATAAACATTAGTATTCAAGATTTCAGGGAAGTCTTCTTTTATTCATGCATATCATTGATAAAAGATATAATATGCATAATCCCTTGATTACTAACTTTATGAATAAGCATAACCAATCATTCCAAATATACTTATATAAGGGATCCTAACACAAGGTAAGATTCATGGGAAACATACCTGGATTAGTATACCTACTTGGTTATGTACAACATACCTAAACAATCTCTTCAATGATTTAGAGATCCTGAGCTAGAACCTGCATGTCTCATAGGTTAAGCATAATATAACAAAGTCATACATACCTCGTAAGTAGAACAAAGATTATGGATGAGTCTTTGTCTTCATGTTTTCATGGTCATGGAGCCTGATTTGTCTTTTGTGATGTACCTGTATCTTGTTAGCAGACAACCTCAACCTCACACAACACCATAATGCATTAGTACAATCATAAGTGTCAACACCCTAACCAATGAATATCTTCTATCATGCATTCATAATTTTGTTAAGGTGATACAACAAATCTAAAATCAAGATTGTAATAACTGTAATAACATGAAGACAAACATACCATAAACTTAATCATGAACAAATCTCAAAACATACCTCGATGAGTCATACCTATCGAGATTGCTTGTAATCTCCTTATGAACTCCTTCACTTATGTAGGTGACCAATCCATCTTCTTCTAGGATTAACCCTATCCACTTGATTTGCAAGAACTGGACCTGAAGCTGGATATGGGTTTGTCAGAGAAACCCCAAAAATTCAAACTTTGAATTTCAAACTTCCGAAAGGATAGAGATATGCGCCTTGATGAGCTGATCAAACTGATATATTCAGAATTTGAAAGCTGCAAAGTTTTACTCCTCAATTTTGCCTTTGAAACTTTCGGATTCACTGGACGTGACCCTGAACTGGGGTTTGATGAAGCCCACTCTTTTTCCCAATCAAAAATTTTGATCCAAAGCTCTAAGCTTCTATTTTTCTGAGGAGCTTCCAGCCGTGGTCACAGATTTCAAAAATTCCCATTTTTACAGAAGCCCTAATTTTCCGCTTTTTTGATCAAAGTCCTGAACTAGGGTCTAATCAAGCCCGGCCTTCTGTCCAACCAAAAATTCTGATCTTGGTCTCTAAATTTCTATTTTGATGAGTAGCATCCAGCCGTGGTCTCCGATTACAAAAATTCCAACTTTCTCCAAAGCCCTAAATTCCGGAAGTCATGAATGAAGGTACCAAAAAATAATTCTGTTTTGACATAAATATGTACCTGATTGTTTCTGGTGTAACTCTGAAATTTTTTGATCCACAGGGTCTGAAAACGTTTACTGAGATAGCCTGACCTGTTATCTTTCCATCCTGACAGGTCTGACCTCAATTGGATTCTCTGAGAGAGAGTTATGCCAAATGTCGCAACGTGACCTGTTTTGGGAAAATACAGGAGAGCGAACTTGTACGGCGTGCCACGTGTCACTGTTTGACCTTCGGCCTCTAAAAAGGTTTTCTGAGATAGCTCGGCCAGTTATCTTTCCATCCTGACAGGTCTGACCTCAATTGGATTTTCTGAGAGAGAGTTATGCCAAGTGTCGCAACGTGACCTGTTTTGGGAAAATACAGGAGAGCGAACTTGTACGGAGTGCCACGTGTCACTGGTTCAACTTCGGCCTCTGAAAAAGTTTTCTGAGATAGTGAAGACTGTGTAATACCTTTCACTTTTTACGAAATTTCATTTGGAGCTTCCTAGCCCAAGATATGACCTTTTTCCCAAGGTCACCTGATTTTGACTCAGATCTGGAAGAGGCAGAAACCCTATATTGTACAGACCATAAATCACAAAGTACAACGAATTAGAGGTTGTCCTTTGGACACAAGGTACCGGGAGATTTTAGCTTCGTCTTGTAACAATTTCAGATCCGAAAACTTTGCCAAAACAGATTTATAGCGAAAGGGCTACGATGACGGGTTTTTGCTATGTAAAACCCTAACCTTCAAATTGTCGTAAGTAAAGCAAGTGTCTTTAGTGCCATACCTTGTCTTCCTTCAGGTCAGCTCTGATACCATGTTAAAATTCAATATGCTAAGACAGAAAATAGCAGCATTACATTCCATTTCACAATAATAGCATATACAAGATCACTGAAGAAACAACAAGCATAGCAAAAACACAAGAGACAGAGATTTATCCTGGGAAACCCTCATGGGGTAGAAAACCCAGCAAAGCTTCCTCAATATAGATGACCAGCAATATACAAAGATGCAAACCCTGAGCATAAGCTCCTTCTCCTCCATAGCAGACCTCTCCTCCACAAATGCGCCTTTCTCAAGTGAGTGAGTGTATGTATAATGAGGAACACACCTCCTCTATTTATACACTTCTCTGATATGTATTTTACACAAGTACATGTAGGCTCGTATTTAACCATTAGGTTAAATACCCCATTATAACTGACTGGGCCGACCCCTCTAGGGTGGTCTAATAACCCTTTGACCCACATAACACATTTAGGGCCGACCCCCACTAGGGAAGTCTAATAACCCGAGTTACCACATTCCGACGGAGGAATAAACATCTCCGGATATACAATAAGATCTTCACGGAGGAATGAATCATCTCCGGAATAATAAAGTACAAATATAATATTCTTTGAAGTTACAATATCTCAACACACCTCCTCCCGACAGAGGAGGTGGAGGCCCATCTTACCCCGATGGTGGTGGCAGACCACCCCCCTTTGGCGGCGGCCCACCCCCTCCCAGCGGCGGAGGCGGGCCACCGCCTTATGGTCATGGGCCACCTTATTATGGTAATGGACCACCCCACTATGGAAACGGACCTTCTTTTGGTCCGAGCGACACATACCCCTACGACCAGTTTCCTCCTGGTACACCTTACAGTCATACTGGTCATTACACACCTTATCCATACTATCAGTACACGCAGCCTAATCCACAACTGCCCTTTTTGGCTACTTTGGACCTACCTGACCTGTCTCGTTTAACCAATGACCCTATTTACCGAAATGTGAGTGGTGAAGGAGACGTCATCTCATTGAAGATCCAATTCCAGACCAACTCCTAGCAGACTGGTTCACGAAGTCTCTCATCCATACCATAGCACGAGATGTTTCCATGGGAGGTACTGTCACTGAAGAACAATCCATCGCTTGCGCCCATGTGCTAGACTTAGTTTATACTCAATCCAACACATTGTTTGATATTCTTCCTGATGCACCCCACGACGCTAATGACCCTACGAAACCACCCAAGGGACCCCAAGCCGATGGCATCGTTGGATCCCTTTACACCCAGCCTTCTCATCAACCTGTTGGTTCTTCGAACCCCCAGGGTTCGTCCCCATCACCAACGCAGGTTGGTCTTAGCACCACCAAATCATCCACCCCTGCTGCTACCGAAGAGGTGAATTCTATTTCATCAGCTTCGCCTCAGAAGTCTGATGGTAAGAAGAAAAACAAGGGGAAACCTAAGAAATATTCCACCCAACAGGAACAAAAGAGCACCCCTGATGATACCAAACAGAAAAGGAAGTTAAAGTTTCATTGTCTACTGTGTGGTGATGATCATTTTTCTAAGGAGTGCCCCCATAGAGACAAAGTTCAAAAGTTTCTTAAGGGAAAACCCACACCCGCAGTTCTCAACGATCCTTTCCCTGCTCAAAATCAGCAGTCGATCGCTCACACTTCTTCTTCCCAAGGAGAAGCATCCAACACCGCACATGTTCTCATGGTATGTAATGAGACTATCAACTTGAACACTCATTCTCATTCGTATGACCCCATTCCAGCCAAAGAACCTGGTGGAAGTAATACTGAAAAAGCTTCCACTTCGATGCCCGATGTCACCATACCGGCTGCGCCTCTCACCATTGAGAAGCCTTCTTTCGAATCAGTGTTGTGTCCACCCAAGAGAACGATTAGAAAATCAATTTTTAATCCCAATGCTCGGGCTGCTCAAAACTATAATATTGTAGAGGACCTGGCACAAGCTCCTTGTGCTATGTTGACGCTTGAAGTCTTGCAAAACTGTCCAAATCAGTGCAAGACTCTCCTCACTGCTATCGGTGTAGTTCACCCGGATTTATCGAATACCATCATGTTCCGACTGGAGTACTTCAAACCGAGGCTCTCCCATCGATTGGGATTCCAAGTTGCCACAAACATTGTTGGGAAAATTATCCATTGTACCCTTTTAGACGAAGGAGCCTCTACGTCAGTCATGTCAATCGCATGTTGGAGAGCCATAGGTTCTCCCGAGTTGAATCGTTCTCCTACCACTTTGAGAGTCTTTGACGGACATGGCTTTCAACCTCATGGGATGTTACAAGCTTTACCAGTAGAATTGGGGGCAAGATCATAACCCTTAACATGGAAGTGGGCGCTGCACCATTAGATTACAACATTATGCTTGGTCGTAATTGGTTTTATGCCATGCATGCGGTTGAATCATCTGTCTTTCGCATAGTACAATTCCCCCATCACGGTCAAACTGTCACAGTCGACCAACTGGATTTCTGCACACCTGACACCACTTCTCACCTAGGCGATAATGTTCCTTCCATTGGATAGTCTTCATAAAAGTATGAGAGTGTGGGGGTTGTCCTCCTTAAGGATTCATCCCTTATGGGCATTTTTCCTATTTTGGATCCCCTAAATCATGTCGCCACGGTGAACATGATGTCCTCGGAGTTATCTTCCATCTCCAACTCTACTGATTCATGGATTGTACGTAATGAAGCTACCACACACCTGATTGGAGACCGCATGCCTCTGTCACCAACTGAACTGGTATACGAGGCTATCCAGTCGACCCTGGAGGATCACTGATCTGTGACCTCCACCCCTATTTCTCTGCAACGGACATCATCCGATCCCTTCCTACAGACTTTTCATTCTGATGAGTCCATCATGGAAATCATGAGCGCGGACGATCCTCCATGAGAAGACCTCCATCATCGTTTGCCTTCCCTTCCCATTTTTACTACTGTAGAGAACGACATCTGCACCATTTCTACACTAGATGTTCTTTCTGGCTCTCCATATTTGATACTCGCGTGTCAAACGAATTCTGAAGGAAACTTAGCCAACATTGAGCCTACTACTTTGATCAACATTTCGGTTAAACCTGGTGTAGTGGAACACATTTAGTTAGGCCAGAAGTGTTCCCCTGAAGAAGTCATCTTTGCTATGGCCTTGTTCAAGCGGTTTCGAGATGTATTTGCTTGGACTTATGAGGAGATGCCTGGGATAGACCCCTTCATTGTTCTGCACGAGATGAAAACCTATCCCGACATCAAACCTGTTCGCCAAAAGTTTCGACCGGTACACCCCCGAAAGACTGCGGCAATCAAGGCAAAAATAGAGAAACTCTTGAAGGCTGGTTTCATTTACTCTGTCCCATTGACAGAATGGGTCTCAAATGTCGTCCCTGTGAACAAAAAGTAGGGAACCATCCATGTTTGCGTCGATTATCGGGATCTCAACAAAGCTTGTCCCAATGACAACTACCCGACTCCCTTCATCGACCAGATCATCGACAATTGTGCTGGAAGCGTCATTTTCTCATTTATGGATGGCTTTTCCAGATACAACCAAATTGAGATCCACCCGGCCGATCAACACAAGACTCCTTTCATCTTCCCTTGGGGAACGTTTGCATACCGCAAACTTCCTTTTGGCCTTAAAAATGTTGGCGCCACATTCCAGCGGGCCATGTCGTATGCTTTCCATGATGTGAAGGACTTTGTGGAACCTTACTTGGACGATCTCCTTGCCCATTCGAAGCAGTGTGAGTTCCACTTTGATCATCTGATGGCTGTTTTCCTCAGACGCAGGTGGTACAACATCCACCTGAATCCTCACAAAAACATTTTTTGTGTCGAGTCCAGATACCTCCTAGGCTTTATCGTCTCCAAATATGGGATCCTTATTGATCCCTCGAAGGTGGAAGCCATTGTCGCTCTTCCACCTCCAACCAATATTACGAAACTTCAAAGCCTATAGGGCAGAGCAACTTACTTACGACGCTTCATTTTTAATTTCGCACAGAATATGCATGGTTACATGAGATTAATGAAAAAGGACATCCCGTTCATTTGGGATGACCAGGCTCAACAATCTTTTGATAGTTTGAAGCATGCCATCACGCATGTCCCCATGATCCAACCGCCGAATTACTATCGATATTACATTTTACATCTTGCTGCTTCCAACATCACTATCGCCATGGTTTTGGTTCAGGAACACCAGGACGCCCAGGAACATCTGATCTATTATGCCAGTAAAGGTCTCATCGACGCTGAAACTCGCTATTCACATGTTGAGAAGCTTTCTCTTGCGGCAGTCATTTCCATGCAGAAATTCTGACATTATATTCTGCTCCACACCACCACCATCATTGCCGATTTGAACCCCATGTACCACATTCTGACACGTCAAGTGCTTGGGGGAAAGTATTCACACTGGATCGTGATACTGCAAGAATTCGATCTTATTTTCGAAAAATCTAAGTCTAAAAAGTCTTTGGTGTTTGTTGAGATTATTTGTGACCTCCCCCATATTGATGTAGAGTTTGAGCCCAATGACTCCTTTCCAGATGAGTCATTGTTTCTTATCAGTACGTCTGATCTGTGGTATGGAGATATCACATTGTATCTCCAAACCCAACGTTTCAACCTCGAATTGAATCACGACGATCGTTGTTGTTTACACCACCACACAAAGTATTATCTGATCATCAGTGACACTTTGTACCGTCGTGGTATCGACTCTATCCTTCGACGTTGTTTGACTCATGAAGAGGTTGAACATGTTCTAAATGACTGCCATGCAGGGGCATGTGGCAGTCACCTCTCTAGGATGGCTACAACCCAGAATATTTTGCACATAGGATATTTTTGGCCGACTATATTTAAAGATTGTATCGAGGCCGTTAAAAAATGTTCTCCATGTCAACATTTTCATACTAAGAAGTGCACCCACCCCGCCCCGTTACACCTGGTTATTGCCATTGGCCCCTTTGCTAAATGGGGCATCAATTTCATGCACTGTAAACCTACCTCGACCGAGGGGCATAGTTGCATCATTGTAGCTGTGGACTACTTTACAAAGTGGGCTGAGGCAATGCCTACATACACAAACGACGGCAAGTCCGCCGCACTCTTCATGTTCAATAATGTAATAGTGCGGTTTGGAGTTCCTCAAGCAATAGTCACAGACCATGGTTCCCATTTCATGAACCACATGGTTGATGAGTTGAGCGATAGATTGGGTTTTCACCATGAAAACTCAACGCCATACTACCCACAGTTGAATGGACAGGTCGAGGCCATTAAAAAGGTCTTGAAAACCATGGTCCAACTAATAGTAGGTACGCACAAGACCAATTGGCACAACATGCTCTTCACCGCACTTTGGGCTTATAGGACTTCCGTTAAAACCACCATTGGATTCACTCCTTTCCAACTAGTGTATGGATTGGAGGCGTTCCTTCGTATAGAGTGCGAGATTCCATCTCTCAAGCTCGCCATCGAACCTCTCCTGAACATCACTTCCGAGGAAGAACGCTTCCTCTACCTAGCTAAGCTCTATGAGACTCGCCAAGATGCCGCTCTTGCCAACGAGGCCCATAAGAAACGCATCAAAGCGCACTATGATAAGTCGGTAGAACCTCACGTTTTTAACAAAGGGGATTTGGTCCTTACTTACGATCAAAAACATGATAAGCTGGGGGTAGGTAAGTTTGAGTCCATTTGGCATGGACCTTACATAGTGAAACGCGTCTTAGAGAAGGGCACTTACGAACTTGAGGATTATGATGGGATATCTTTGGGTGAACCCTGCAATGGGATTTACCTTAAGAGGTACTATGCTTGAGTCTTTCATGCATAAGTACTTTTGTACATACTGTACATGGCGTGAATGTGTGTTTTCTGTATGGTGTGACACTTTGTTTTCTTGCATGTTTTAGGTCTTTCTTTGTTTCTTATACCATGTTCTGTCTGCATGTGCAGATGGAAACGTGCTATTGATTCACAGACAGCGCCAGCCGACATACCCATAACCTTGCTTTGGCAACATGGGTACTCTATTCGCCTACTGGCGAGCTCATTAGCTCGAGGGGAATGTGTCTAGGTTTTGCAACTAACAATGCTGCAGAATATCAAGCAGTCATTGGAACCCTAACTAACACCATTTCTTTGGGTATGGACCATGTTGTCATCCATTTGGACTCTCAACTAGTGGTCTCTCATCTTAACCGAGTTTACGCAATCCGTGATCCTTTTTTGCTCTGTCTGTATCGATGAGTCTGTCTTCTAGAAAGGTCCTTTGAGTCCATTCAATACCTGCACATTCCATGATATGTTAACACAGTTGCCGACTCTATGGCCAACTTCATCTTGGATTGGTACATTGAACACACATAAGCATATCTCATGAATTGTTAAAGTAGACATAGCATGTAAATAATTCATTTCATAAGCAAACACATAAGCAATACCACATCATTCACTCATTTGAAACACATAATGTATAAACTGCTGGAATGTCTGTATATATATATATAATCTCAAAAAGGTAGTGTTGGTACAAAAGTATGAAGCACCACGGCTTTCAATAAGTCTCTACAAAATCTGAAGCCTCATAGCTTTCAGTAGTACAAAAATCTAAGGCCTCTAAGCTCTCAACACACATAGTAATAACATGTGGCCTATCATCTGGCCCGTACAACCCTAGGTGGTCTAACAGCTCGAGCCTGCTGAGTGTGGAAACAGTCCACTGCTCTCGCAACCCTGCGAAGCAGTGCATTGAAGCGCGCAGTCGCTCCAACCATGTGTACCTGCATGGGCCATGGCACCTCATCTACCGTTGGCTCAGGAACGTCTAGTGTCAACCCACTCAAGTTGGCATAGACTCTGTCCATCTCTGCGATGGCAGCATGCACAGCTAGACCCACAACAGCTCCCTCTCCTCTCTCTCTCCTAGCCAGAAGAGAGGTCCCCACTGGTCGTATAGGCCCCACATCTGCATACACATGTTGTTCACCTGTCAGCACTATATCAAAAAAATCATAAATGCATAAAACTTTAAAAGGTACAAGGGTCATTTGTTCTTACCGAGATATCCCCATGCTACTCCTTCTGGCAGCGGCAGGTCAGGATCATCTCTGAAGTCGGTACCACCATCAGTAACTGGCCCTCCAGCCAAGTGAAGAACTCAGGAGGGAATCCGATGATAGGAACCCCACCATGTCGGGCCATCACATCGGTCCACCTAGCCAAGTGTGGATCCCTGAGGTCCCTATCCTCCAGTGGTAGCTGAGGACAGAAAAGGGGAACCCGTTCCAGTAAGAACGAGATCACTATAGATCCATAGCCAAACTGTTTGATCTCTCCCCCCTGACACTTTGTCAGCTGAGCTCGCATGTTTGCGAGGACTCCCTCGCACCAGTTAAAGATATTCAGAGACATACAGTCCTCCGCATAAAGCATCTGTGCCCGGGTGGCTAAGTGAGGAGCTTGACTCCCCACCATCCTCGTAATGGTGAATAATATGGCACATAAGGGACGATCCTATACATCTTTGATGGGAATCTTCCCACTAGATGTATGGGCGTTGGGACCACAATGTTGTCGGATCATATCTTCCATAGTCCGATCACTCCCACGTGATCCAGTAAGTAGCACATTGTCCCCCTTCAGGACAAACCGGTCAGAAAGTAGATGTCCTCGACATCTATGGTAAGCTCATGCTCACCGATCACGAAGTATTGCTGATCCGCATCCCAGCATCGAAGCATATGCATCAATAGTGGAATTTGGGATCTCATCCCCTAAATGCGGAAGAACTTGAGGAGCCCACAGTTCCTCAATACTTCCACACAATGCAGATCGTTTGCAGCTTGCTCATCATCTAATTCATGTTCCCTTTCCCGCCATTCCAAAACCATTTTGGATCTTTGGAACCTGCCAACAGGAGGTTTTTAATAATGTTAGAACTTGCTTCACCCACTGGAAGTCCTTCTTTTGAGTTTTGTTTGAGTTTGGGGATGGATGTCACTGTCGTCGCACCCCATTTTTGAAAATAGAGAAACATCGTCGCAATCCACATATATGACATTGGCGACAACTCGGTCTCATCGCAGTTCCTGAAAGGGAAAACTGCGATGAGCTGAGGGTGCAATGGCCCTTCCCAAATCAAGCCAAAACCCTAAAAAAATGACTGAAATCCAAAATTGTAAACCACTGCAAACATGCTGGATGAATTTTAGGGTTACCTGTTCCTGACAGCGGGTGAAATGGCTGATCGTAGCTCCCGGAATCGACGAGTGAAGTTTTGGCTCCAAATGACACTACTCCCAAATTTGGCAAATAGAACAATGGTGACTATGTTTGGTTTTTATTTCTATTTATAAATAAAATGGAATATTCCTTTTTCAAATATTTTGATGCCGTTATGCCATTTGCTATAGTTTGGGTTGATTTTATTATTTTTGAACATTTGGTTGGCTATTTGACCTAGTTTTCGAGTGTGCAGGAGTTGTGAAGTGTCTTTCTATGCCTTTTTCATATTGGAACGATCATCTTAGGTATGAACACCCCTTGTGAATTTTTCGTCGTTTATCTTTTTTCGATAGATTGAAATTAATGAGCTTACTCTTTGTTCTTTCTTGTTCTCTTGAAACTATGAGAATACGTTACCGAGTTATGATTTATCACTTTTCTGGGCTCGTTAAACTCCTATGGAAAAGGAACCACCTCGGAGTATATCTTTAAGCTCTTTTTAGGCTCTCGAAATATGAAAAGATTTCCAAGCGAACTTGTCGTGTTCACGCTTGTAAAAGAATTTGAATGACCATCTTCCTGGTGATGGTTTACCCCTTTTTCGGACTAGGAGGCACTAGTCATGAAAAAGGTATACTCCAGCGAATCATGACTGGAAGAGTCGTCTCCCGCGTTGTTTTACCCTTTTTCGAGCGATGAGGCTAAATTTACGAAAAAGGACCATTGGAGTCTTCTTTAGTTCTTTTCAGACTCTCTAAACATGAAATGACGACCGAGTTTACCTTCTATGGACTCGTTAAATTCTTACATTGAAGGGCCCACCATGGGACGAACCCCTCCTATCCCAGGTTCAGAAAATATTTGGGATTGGACTCATCTATGAGATGAGCTATACCGAGCATCTGGTTACCCTCATCAAGCTTGTAAAAAACACATGAGGCACTCATCATTCCTGAAGGGGAAAAAAGGAAAGTTTTTGTATTACCCCTTTATCAGTGGCAGTACCTAGTTGTTCTTGAACATGGCACTCATTTGCATTTTCATGTAGTACTTGGATCATCTGTTTGTCCTCGAGTTCCGCTTACTTCCTGAGTCTTGTTACTCTTTTGAGTCATTCAAAGAAAGCTTCCATCATTAGTTGCATTAGGATTTTGTGTCACACTCATCATGTCAATACTGCCAAGTCATGCCATGACCATGTTCAAGGATATTTTTCACTGCTTCATCTATTTGCAGTCAGTACACCTTCAATCATGTCGGTCTACTTTGAGTCAGTCTCACGTATGTTTGTACCATCCGATCCACTCTACACATCCTTTGTCATGTTTTGTGTCGATGATGGGGGATTCATCATGGCCCTCCTTCGATGCATTCATCTTTGTCAACTTCAACAAATCATCCAAGGATCGAATCTAGAAACCAACCAAGTACCTTGGTCCTGCATGCCTCAATGGCAAGTTACCTCGCTTTCGACATGAGTTTAAATCATTGAGTCTTGATCGAAAGATTTCATCTCGCGTTCGAATTCAAATCATTAATTCACGCTCGATGATATGTATTGTGATACCTTGGGGATCATTGACATTAATGATGATTTCCCTCGCACTTGTTAACGGTATACATCAATGACCGGTAATCAAGTGGTTTCTACCATGTTTGATGTCACGACATTTGTAATCATATGGATAGATTCGTATCATTGCGGGTTCAGCTTGAAGACCATGGGGAGTCATATGTTACCCAGGTTGCGATGGAGTTTGTATTGAGTCATATTACACGGATCCACATTTGTATTGGTCGTGGCTGTGTTATCATCTCATCATGGATCTACGTTTGTGTCCAGTAGCCATGATTGTGTTCAATCGGTCATTACTATCATGGATCTACATTGTATTGGTCAGCAGCCATGTTGTACATCTTATGATATTGTCAGTTTTAGAGTCAGTTGTATTGCAGCAGTATCCTTCATCTGACAAGTCCATTGCCATCTCTTTCTGTCAAAGCATTTCACCTGTCCAATCTTTAAACAGCTTCGTGCTTTGGGGGCCATTCTGTTACACCTAAAATCTTACCACCATTAGATTCAATGTATACATTCCTGAAGTTCTACTGACTAAGTCACTTACCTAGAAGGGACATCATTTTACTTCTTTTAGTTTTTGAGAGGTCGTCGCAGGATACACTCATGCAACCTGTGACGTCGCACCTTGATCCATTATAAGGTGTGACGAAGTCAGTTAAAAGGAAAAAATAGCTTCTTCGAGCTCATTCTCGAAGGTTGTTGACTTGGATCCTTATCTTTGACTTGTTGGGGAAGTTGGCCTTCGGTTCCTAACCTATGGGGAGGATTCCCTATCTCTCTCCTATCATATCTCAACCTACCCTATCCATATCCTATCCACTTAGTCCTATATAAAAAAGGCTCTACCCCTCTCAAAAGGGAGGAACTCTATGGTACTCTTATGCTGGTGGGATTAGATTGGTAGATCAACACTCTAGCTTGGGGAACATCTACTTCTCTCTAGGAGCTTTGGCATGGCTTGTCGGAAGGATCTTGCAACGTTAAGGAAATGGTTGTGATCCTCTTTTCTATTGTACTCCACTTTTCAATACAGTTAATACAATTGCTTTCCATAAATATTGTCACATTGATAATGTTTAGAGTTTTCCTCCTTAACTGTTAACTTAGATCTATCATATGATATATATGCTTTCACTATTCTTGGTTTATTATATGTTCAATAGGGTATAGTTGTTCATGATCTGGCAGCGTTGGAGCATTGGATCAACGAAGAAGAAAGGGATATGCAAATCTAAGTTAAATGATCTATCTTTACATTCGCATTTCTATTTGATCTAGGAAAGTATTTTGTGTTCTGTCCTATTTGTTCTAGACTTACGTTAAGCTAGGGAGATCAAGGCTTGAGTCCACTCTCAGTAGATTATCTGTCAAACAAGGATCTTCGACGAGAATTCACTCCGATAAAATCAACCCCTTCAAAGTGCAAATGAATTTGGATATACCAAATATTGAAGGTAAGATTGATGTGGAATCTGTCAAGAATTGGGTGCAACAATTGGAATCCTATTACGCTGTAAATAAACTCTTAGAAGATGAAAAATTCACCATTGCATCCTTAAATATTTCAACCTCCGTGCACTACTGGTGGGAGAACCTCTCGACAAAGATGGAGAAAAGTGGAGACCCCATCGACACATGGGATAAATTCATCGAACACATCCGAAAGGAAGTTTACCTGCCTAAATACCTCAAGCAACAATATAAGAAGTGGCAGCAACTAAGGCAACAGAAAGACCAATTAGTACAGAGTTACACCGATGAGTTATACCGACTCATGGCTAGACTTGTGTTATGGAGAAAAATTCCTATGGCTTGGGGTAGACCACAACTGACAGTTGACTACGATAAATTAACTCAATTCTCAATGCTATGCTACATAAATGACAATGCTAAGATAATGAAGAATATAACCAACCTCAATTCGGACGTTTGGTGTAGATCCCCGTTGGAGCTTTCAATTCGTGCACTAGAGCTTGCAAATTAGTCTTGACATCCAATATACAACAAGCACATATAATACATGAAATACATTAACGTCATCAATAGTGATGGTCCATGATATCATAAGTAAATGCAACCCAATGTAATATAAACAACATTCACAACATTAATGGACGAGAATATGAGTATTTCTATTAATAAATAACAAGAAGTACAATGTGATACGAGCTCTTGTCGGCAACCAATCTGAACCAAGAACTGGGTCTCTCCACTTGTGCCTCCACCACTTCAATCCTCCATGGAATGGAAAACTCAAACTATGATAGGAGTTTGGAAGGTGAACATAAAGGGTTCACAACAACAAGGATCAATGAGTGTAGACTCACGATGCGGCAAAAATCCACTAGAGTGATCTTGCTCTCGCTTTCTCCTCCCTTCCATATGCCATATGTGCTCAATATATAGTCCTTCCAAAGGTAAGTGAAAGGACACATCGAGGCATTTTGGGGAAAATGGAGGGCCAAAGGTCACCTCTAAGACCGCTTTTTGGGAGTAAAAAGTCATTTACTAGTGATTTTTACCATTTTACTTGTCACCCGCGGGCTATAGTGCTGTAGCTCGCGGGTATGCTGGCTAAAGTGGAACAACTAGCGTACAGGAAGAAAAAATAGGGAAATAGTGTGTCTGAAGGACATAAAGTGCCTCTGAGTCAGTGAAATGGATCCTGAAGGCCAAAGAGTGCTGATGCTCACAAGGTGGAAAATTACGTTGTAACAACTTGGCATCCAAGAAGAAGAGAAATTGCTTGTTCTGAAGTGCATCAACGGATTGTCCCAGTACATCCAATAGGAGATGGAATTTTTGACTGTCAATACGCTTGCAGATGCATTCCACTACACCAACAAACTGGAAATCAAGAAAAAAGGGAAAGCTCATTTCATGACAAAGCCGACATCAGGACGACCACCTAACAAGAAGGCACCAACTAACTTCAACAAGTCAAAATATTCTCATCCAACACCTCCAAAGCCAGACCACAGAAATAAGACTTTTCACAAGAGGGAATGTAGTAAACAATTGCCGACAGGAAAATGGTGTGATTACCACCACTCATCTTGGCATGATACGTCTGAATGCAAAGCTCAGAAGACATTTTTGACAAAAGTGTCAATCTCCGACACGTTCGACAAGATGGTGGAAGAATTAGATCCAGAAGTGATGACACTTTTGACATCGACCACTCCAGCAGCCTCCACTATCATCGATGAGGAGGAACGAGAACGCCTGTTCCATACATGGATATGGGTCTAGAGCAACCCATTGCATCTGATTGTGGACAACAGGAGCAAGAAGAACTTCATTTTTGAATATCTCGTAAAGAAACTAGGTCTTGTTACCACTCCACATCCTTAGCCTTATAACATCGGTTGGATGAAGGATGGACAAGAACTATGGATCACTCGACAATGCAAGATCTCCTACTTCATAAAGACTTTTGAATTTGAACTACTCTGCTACGTGGCACCACTCTCCATAGCCGACGCCCTGTTTGGGAAACCTTACCTCCGGGATAGACATGGGAGTTATCAGTCACAGCCTCAGAAGGTGATTGTCTAAATCTAAAATTGATGGTTTAGCATACCAGAGCATCAACCTAAACCGACGGTTGCACTGATATATACCAAACAAACAAAGAAGCTCATCAATCATGATCAAGCCGCAACATTCTAAGAACACTGCAATAATGAGTCGAGTCACCGACCAATGCAGCTCTCAATAGAAGTAGCAAGTCGATCATATTCTTGATGAGTACCAGAACCTCTTTCAAGCTCCAGACGGGTACCTCAACATTGTCAGGTAAAACACTCCATTGAACTTGTTCCTGGTTCTTCTTTTCCTAACGTATCTGTTTACAGAAGATCCATTCTCGAAAATGAAGAGATTCACAGACAGATCCAAGAATTAATCAAGAAAGGTCATATTCGACCCAACTCCTCTCCTTGTGGAAGTCCAATCATCTTGGTTCCGAAGAAAGATGGGACTTGGCGCATGTGCATCGACTACAAAGCTCTCAACAAAATATCGATGAAGAATCGGTACCCTTTGCCACGGATAGACGAGCCCATCGACTGTCTGAAAGGTGCTAAATTATTTACTAAGCTCGACCTCAAGTCGGGATACCATGAGATTCCAATCGAGCCCTCAAATGCGTGTAAAAATGCTTTCAAGACCAAGGAAGGATTTTTTGAATGGATAGTCATGCCTTTCGGCTTAACCAACGCACTTGCAACCTTCATGCAACATATGGATAACCTTATTCAAGCTTTCATCGATAAATGGGTTATTGTCTATCTCGACGATATACTGATTTTCAGTCGATCATGGGAAGATCATGTCGGACATCTTCGACAAGTCCTTGACACTCTCCAACAACATCGACTTTATTTGAACATGGACAAGTGCTCTTTTGCGATGACCAACATCAAATATTTGGGGTATGTTATTGAATCTGCAGGCATTCACGTCGATCCAGAAAAAGTACAGATCCTCAAAGGTTGGCCCATTCCTAGAAGCATTCAAGAAATAAGAATTTTTCTTGGTTTGGCGAATTTCTATTGACGATTCATACTTGGCTTCATTCACATAGCCTGGCCCTATTAGATTTTGAGCATTAATTCAACATACTCTAGGATCTTTACTGAGAGAATAACATGTACATCATATCAATCATATCAGGCATGTATCAAGCATATCAAGCAATCACATAAGACAATGGACACATAGAGTTTCATTGGGGAAAACCATAAAGGTGAAAAACCCCACAACTTCCTCAGAGATAGAAAGAGCAATGATACAACCAAAGTACAATGGATAGTCTTCTACTAGCAGGTGCTCCTCCTCCTCAACCAGTGCGCCACTTTCTAAGTAGTGTAGATGTCAATAATGAGATGATCAAATAGAGATCTCCCAATCTCTATTTATACTTGTCCTATCCTACCCAATAAACTAATAGGGTTGACTTGTCTAACTCAGTCTAATAATCCATGGTTACATTAATCCGGTCCGACCCCACACTCGGTGGTCTAATAACCCATCACAACAAGTTACGACACTTGCAACACTTGTCAATACAACTGATGACACTTCCGTATAGAGGAATAATACCATCTCTATAGGAGTACAATATACATAGATGAAATACATTTTGAATTTACATATACATCAACACTCCCTCTTAACTAGGAAGGTATTTCTCGACACAGATCCGCTAGCACAAGTCTTCTTCTCTGGATTATCATCACTGGATCATCGTCATCGAATCATCATCATAGAATCATCGTTATCGTCACTGCTGCTACTATCTCAATCAATCTCCAATCTACTCCTCATAGGAAGTTCTATAGAGCCAGTCCTTTTTTATACTGGATGTAGGCCTTCCACCTGTAGGTCTTCATCATCTACAGAGCCAGCACTTTTTCATGCTGGATGAACATCATCAACATCTCTGCGAGCAAGCCATCAAGTAGGTACACCTTAGGACTGATTACACTGCCTCTGCAAAACCTGCAAGATCTCCCAGGACTGATTACACTCCATCTGCAAAACCTGTAAGAGATTCTCAGGACTAATCATATGCCTTTGCAAAACCTGTGTACCATATTGTCACATCATCATCTTCAGATCATCATCATCGTCCACGGAGCACAACCCAGATGCACACACACAGCACTTATATACATCGGCATGGGAGGACCTACCTACCACCATCTGGGAATGGATCAACACTTACATCACGACCATGGGAGGAGTCTCCTATCACCATGTCACCATGGAAGGAACTACCTACCACCATGTTGGAAAGGAACAACACTTACATCACGATCATGGGAGGACTCTCCTATCACCATGTCACCATGGAAGGAACTACCTACCACCATGTCGGAAAGGCACGACAATTACATCAACGACCATGAGATTACTCTCCTATCACCATGTCACCATGGAAGGAACTACCTACCATCATGTTGGAATATCCCAAAAATTACATCAACGACCATGAGAGGACTCTCCTATCACCATGTCACCATGGAAGGAACTACCTACCATCATGTCGAAAAAGCCCAACAACCCTTATATCTCACCATGGGAGGACCATACCTACCACCATGTGAGAATGGCCTAGCCCTTACATTTTCACCATGGGAGGACCATACCTACCACCATGTGAGAATGGCCCCAGCCCTTACATCTCACCATAGGAGGACCATACCTACCACTAGGTGAGAATGGCTCATGTGCATCTGTGTCTCCAGACTCATCACTTCCCTTTGGAGGTAATCTCGATCTGAAGTACACCAAGTCTCCCTCTGAAGTATTCAAACTTCACTTTGGCCAGCAGCTTGGTCAATACATCGGCTATGTGCTCGTCCCTCGCAACATACAGGAGCTTCATTGCTCCTCTCTGCACCATATCCCTGATATAGTGATACTTGATCTCAATGTGCTTCGACTTGTCATGGAACACTAGGTTCTCCGAAAACTTCACACAACTCTGGTTGTCGCAATATATACAAGTAGCACATAACTAGAGATCAAATAGATCAGACAGCAACTTCTTGAGACATACTGCCTCACAACTAGCCGAACAAGCTGCGACATACTCTGCTTCAGCTGTACTTAGTGCCACACATGACTGCTTCCTGCTAAACCAAGAGATCATACTGGATCCCATACTGAAGCAGCACCCCGAAGTGATTTTCCGATCAATGGCACTTCCTGCCCAATCCAAATCAACATAACCCTCCAGGTTAAACTTTTGATTCACCTCATACTTGAGCCCATAGTCAACTGTACCCTTTAGGTACCTCAGAATATGCTTTGCAGCTATTAGGTGAACATGTCTCGGATTTGTCAAGTACTGGCTCAAGGTGTTCACTGCAAAGCAGATGTTTGGTCTCGTATTCATCAGGTACATCAAGGACCCAATCATCTGACAATACATCGTAGCATCAACCGGCTCAGAAGAAGCATCACACAGAAGCTTTAGGTTCGATGCCATAGGTGTGGACATGGCCTTTCAATCCATCATCCCGAACCTCTTCAGGATCTCTACTGCATACTTCCCTTGTCCAAGGAAGATTCCTTATGCACTCTGCCACACCTTCATACCAAGAAAGTAGTGCATCATACCCAAGTCCTTCATCTTGAACTTGGTAACAAGCTTCCTCTTCGTGTCGGAAATCAATCTATCCTCACCTGTTACAAACAGGTCATCCACATACAATAGTAGTATCACTGGATTGCCTTCCTCAACCTTGTAGTAAAGGCTGGAATCCGCTTTACTCTTGGTAAAGCCCAAACTAGATAGGAAGCCATCTATCCTGCCATACCAGGTCCTGGGTTCCTGTTTCAAACCATACTGGGCTTTCTTCAGTTTGCACACATGTGACTCTCGGTCATGTGTCTCAAACCCGAGTGGCTGCTCCACATACACTTCCTCTTCAACTACACCATTCAAGAAAGCTGTCTTGACATCCATTTGGTGTACCTTCCATTTCATCACTGTAGCCAAAGCAAGTACTGATCTAATGGAAGTGTATCTAGCTACAGGTGCAAAAGTCTCTTCATAATCAATCCCTTCTTTCTGGGAGAAGCCACGAGCTACAAACCTAGCTTTGTATTTATCCATGCTACCATCTGCAGCATGCTTGATCTTATAGATCCATTTGGAAGTCACTACAGACTTCCCATCTGGTCTTGGGACCACATCCCAAACATCATTCTTCATGATCAACTGGTATTCCTCGATCATGGCATTCTTTCATTACTGTATCCCGAATCCTGGGATCTTTAGATTCTTCAATAGACAGCTTGTTGCTGGAACAAATGTTGTAGTCCTTCTTTTGTAGGTGATGGTATATGGTCTTTCCTACAAGACAAGTTCAATTGCATGATTAGAAACATATTATATATTTCAGAACAAATTCTTACTTATAAAGACATATGTCATATAGTCATGCAATTATCTTTAGCCACTGCTTCAATGCAACATTTATCCATATTCCGTAACTTTCTAGATGCCTTCCATCTCTACCAGAACATTGTTAAGAGTGTGCACAACTCCCAACATGTCAGCAAAGAGGTTTCATTCTAGATAAGTAGAAATGGAATGTTGTACAGTGCCATAGGCCACTTACCCATCACATGCATATTAGTAGTATACTTTTCATTAATGCAATTATTCTAATATGCATAATACACAACCTAAGTCTAGGAACATAAGTATATACATCATTGAACAACATTATTTAAACAATCAGAATATAGAATAAATGGCAATTCAAATACTTATCTTTGTTTGTTTGTTGGGTAGATTCCCTCTGAATCTTTGCTTCCTTGCAGGAGCTACTGGAGTCCAACTTTGAAGTAGCTTCTTCTACTCCTTTCTGTTGTGGATTGTAAGGAGTAGTCAACTCCCTCTTAATCCCTAAATCACTACATAGCTTCTTGAAGTCACCTGAAGTGAATTCTCTGCCATTGTCGGATCTGAATATCCTCTCAGAGAATTGGATGACATCGGACCGCATACATCAGAGTGGATGATTTCCAAGATTCTTTTTTCCTTGCTTTCACTGTTTGGAAATGTCTTCTTTGTGTTCTTTCCCTTTGCACAACCTTTGCAAATGCCTTCATGCTTTGACTGGTTTTCAAGAAGACCTTCCACTACTTTGCTTGCAATTGGTAATGCTCTATAGTGCATGTGTCCAAGCCTTCTATTAGCACTCAAATTGTGCTAGGTTCTGTGGCAGGTTTCATGGAAATAAAAGTGCTTCGTGGTCATCAAAATCCCTGAAGGGAGAGCCAGCTCACGGGCCACATCCTCAGAGATGGAAGAATTCGAATTATGGGTGATAGATTTATCCAAGGGCATGGTAATCCTAGCGTCCATGCTATTTCGGATGCATAGTGGCGGGTAAAAAATTCCAGACACGAAAAGAAGCATGTAAGGATGGTCTAGATCAAATGCCCTGAAGATCGATGACCCCGAGCACATGGCGCAAATGAAGTTGTGGGTGATCTAAAGCATGGACGGGCGTGAGCTGGCGGGCAAGTTCTTAAAGCAATTGACGACGAAGATCAGCGAGAGGAAATATCTATGGTGTACAGCCACTGCGCTGATCTAACTTGCACGAATTATGTTATGTTTCAAATCACCGCAGTCAGAGTAAGTGCTGTGCACTTATCAACGGTGCAGATCTACCGAAGGCGAATCAACGGTCTAAGATGACTGCACTGATTTTACTCATGGGTAGGTTAACCCCGTCTCAAATCGCCATGGCAGGTGAAGGATGCATCATCTGATGATCAGGATTTGAGCGAAGACTGGACCAACGGCTAGGAATGCTTTGAAAGATCAAACGACCGATTGGAATAGGTGTGTCGTTGAAATGGAAAACTATAGAGGCTGAAATCTACGGTCCCAACCCAAGATCGAGTTTTCACAGATGAAAGATACCTTCGCTGAAAATCAATGATTGTCGCGTGGGCTGAGCCCCCTCGATGCAGTCAAGTGTCCTTTCTGTATGGCCTGAAAAGTACAACCAAATATGTCCGATGTCATTTCAAGCCTTAGTCATCATGCCAAATCATTTGGAGGGTCCAGTCAGAAAATCATAGCGGAATGATTCACATGGGAACGCCGTCGTTATGAGTTGTTATAAACCTGATCTCCTAGGCTCTCAACTCACGTCTAAAAAAGGTGGCGAGTTCCTCTATCTTGGTATTTTTTGCAGTCTGTATCAGAGCATGGAGAGAGAACAAGGAGCCGAAGTAGTAATTATACCAGAATATGTGTTTTCGGAGATGGAGGAAGAGCATGTTTATTTACCTCCCATAGTTCGTGGTCATGTGGAAGATGGTTTCGTTTGCAAATCAGAAGATCCCCAGGAGGGACAGACAGATGGGAGGTTGCAGCAGCATAGAAAGAAGGAATAAACCTATGAAGAAGGCGAGTAGGAAATCGGCCAAGAGGTGGAAATTATCAAGGATCTAATACTCCCTACGGAAGGGATACCTTCTACTCCTCTACCGAAAAGAAACCAGGTAGAAGATTCTTTTGACGTGGGTAATTTTCTTGATTGGTATGGTCAGGTGAAAACCCAAGACTAAGGTGGCAGCATTTTTGTTATTTACATTTCACCACCTGGCAAGTCTGTCTATTGGCTACATGTGTACATTCCTTCTCTCCAATTTTGAAGGTTAAGGCGGTCCATAACCTATTTTGAAGTGCGGTATGGCTTAGTGGTGTACGACATGGGCAGGATCGGTTGGGTCTGGTCTGTTATAGGTAATTTTCCTTTCTACATCGAGCTATCACAAGTGATGAGACAGGCCTGGTAAGCAATGGTTCCAGCTTTAGATATTTTTGTTCGGTATGAAAAGTTCAAAAGATAATCTATGAAGTCATTCAACAAGAATGGAATCCATGAGCTGGGGCAGTTTCTTACTGTTTGTGTATTTTGTTTAAAAGTAATTTGGCCATGTAATGAATGGCCACGCAATTATAAATGCCAGTTAAGCTTGCCTCGTAGATGTTTTGTTTTGTAATAGCGACATCAAACAATGCCTTGATTTGGATGTTAGATAGGTGTCATATGGTTGTAATTGTTTTCTGTTCAGAAGGAGCCGAGCCTAGAGCTCGAAGACATATATAAATACATTTGTAATCGAAGGCACACAAGTTGAAAATATTATTTGAAAGCTTTTGGTATTTCGAAGATTAGTCTGTAAGACATTTTTGAGCCGTTTTAATAAAGTTTGCAGAGACGAAGCCTGCGATATGACAAGGATTTCTTGTGTAATTAGTCTGGTAGTCTGTATTTCCCTTTTTCCCATGTGAAATTGTGTTTTTGTCTTTGTTATTCCATTATGTGTTATTTCTTTCATGCTTGGATCAGGGTAACGGTTAAGTGGAATTCATAGAAGTTATGCTCCGCTTAGCTTTTTCCAAGTATTTCACCAACATATTCTACTAAAGTTGATGTAGGATTCATCTTGGTATGCCTTACATTGATGGACTGTTTCTTTCCTCTTCTGTTCCATAAATTAAATCTCTTTGAATACCAATTGCTTGCTACCTTGCCCTTGAAAATGCGTTTGCAGAATCTTTGTGAATGATGTTTCATAGTTTGTTAAATGTGACTCCATTGCCCAAACGAAATTCATATGTTTTCAACCAAACAGTGCTTGAATAATTTTTGTTCCAAACAGAAATCTGATCTTCTGTATAATTGTTGTAATTGAATATCTTCACCGTGAATGCTGGTGTTTCTTTTTCATTATTGACAATCTTGATTATTCCAGACTTTTCATGGGATTTTAGAGAGAGCCCTCTCTGTCTATGTTGGGTTAGTAGCACAGGCCAAAGATTGGTTAGTAGTTACTCGGAATTACCCTCTTTCAGCCTTGGGGGTCAATTTCAGTGTTAACAAATTGGCACCGTTGCCGGGGAACTAAAAGTTTCATCATCCCTGGGAGAACGACAAAGGGGAAGATCTGACTGTTGATGGTGAACATCAATCAGACAATGAGCAGGTTGTACCATTCACCTGGCAACTCCACTCAAGATTCAATTCAAGTTGTAGACTCCACTGGAGAATGAGCTCAACCACCTTAAAAATGGAAGAATCAAGGTTCAGGTATCAAAGAATCAGTCCTTTCAAAGAAATCTTGTTCTTTTGTATCAATCTCGTTTTACCTCTATGTATATATATGAAGAAAATTTTGTTCCACCGAAGAGCTCTAGGTTATGAGAGACTCTCTTTTGTATATCCTTCTCTAGATCTTATAGATGTATATCCTCCTTTAAATCCTAGAGCTGATCCCATTCTTTCTCCTAAAACATACAAGATCCATGGCCAGCCTTGCAAATCCCATGAGAATGAGGCTGAAGAGTTCCCCCCTGTACATATTCCTTTTCCTCCTAGATCTCAGCTGAGATATGGCCCTTTGAAGCTGCCCCCTTTTCTTCATGAATACCCTCTCAAATACCACAGATACCTTCCCAAATTTGATGGAGAATCTGAAAACCTAACTGCTGAGAAACATCTTCAAAGCTTTGAGCATTTTTTTGGATCTTTTTGAAGTGGAGCATGATGATGTTTGTATGAGGGCTTTCACCCAATCCTTCCAGGGAGATGTGAAGAAATGGTTTGGCCGTTTGCAGCTGGAGTCTATAGACACATGGCAGAGGTTTTCTTGGAATTTTGGGGTAAGAGAAGGTCATGGGACCTAATGCTTTCAGAATTTTACTCCATGAGAATGTAGGAAGGCGAAATCATGTTTAGCTTTAACAGAAGGTTTGCAAGTTTTTATTATGATATGCCAAGGGAAATTCGACCCATAGAGAATGCCGCCAAGTTACACTATGCATCTATCTTTCCTTCTGACTTATCTTTTCTTATTTTGGAGAGAAGGTGTTCAAATCTGTAGCACATGTTTATTGATGCTTTGGAGGTTGAAGAAAACCTTAGAGTGTCTGGAAAATTATCAAGTAAATATAACGATGAAAAGATTGAAGAGGAATCCGGATTTGAAGAGAGGCATGAAAAAGGAGAACTTGCTTTGCATTCCAATCTTTCCCAGGATGTACAGAGAGAGGACCAGCCTGGTGATGTACCAGAAGAAGGTAATTCTGATCCGTTTAAAGAAAATTACAATAAACCTGCTGAGATTTCTGGTGGTAATGGTAAAAAAAAGAGTTTCAAACCACCTAAGTATGATGAGTATGATGATTATGAAGAAGATTGCTCTGGTATTGAGTCAGCTGAAAACTTTACAGGTTCCAGGACAGTTAGTGAAGAAAATTTGGTCTCTTTCCATGATCAAATCTCTAAAAATAAACATGCTGAAAGTGATTGCTCACCCCTCTGTTATGCCTCATTTGAAATGATAAAACAAGGAATTAGGGATTCTAATAAAAAACAAAAGTCTAAAATGGAGAGCTTCGAATTCTTTTTTGAGAGTGATGATAAAGAGTAGAGGCAAGTGTGTAATAAATCCCAAGGAGCAGAAATTTGCCATAGGGAAGAGAAGTACCAAACAGAAAATCAAACCCCTCTTTCACATTCGAAAATTTCCTATCAAGAAGAGTTTGTTGCACTTAATTTTATTGAAAAATTTAATAATATTTCCGCTGTGTTTGATAGAGAAGTGCAAGTTCCCAATTCTGAGATTTTAGATGAAATTGGTGATGACCTTCATATCTATGTTCTCGAGAGGGATGAAAATTTTCTTCAGTTTTTCCATTTGTCATACAATTCAGAAGAAGATCCGTACAATCAGATGAGCTTTTATCCATGTCATTCGACTTCAGATTCTTGTTACCTAGAGGGAATTGTTTTCTTTAATACATTTGAAGGTCATGATGCCATTTCGATTGAAACCCAAGGAGAGCTTCAGTTCTATCAGTCTGATGTACATATGTTCGATTGTCTAATACCTCCTGACAGAGAAAATGAATATGCTTTTCAAAATCTTTATGAAACTCAGTTTGGCAGATGGCAAGTAGAAGTGCAGTTTGATTGGCCTCGTTGTGACATATATAATGTGAACAATCAACAAGAACCCATTGAAGAGACTCTCATGATTGGTCATAAAGACGTAGGACTCTTCCATTTTATTGAAGATCCTTTTGCTAAATTGCTGGAATCATCAGAGAAGATGGAGGCTATGTTGTTCAAGAATGCAGGAATTGAAAAATATTTTCAGTTGGGGTTATCATTTGTTGAATTCTTTTTTCAGGTTGGAGAAGCTGAAGCTGAATTTCAGTCTGGAAGTCATTTGCTTGACAGGATTCATTGGGAATATGTGATCACCTGATTTGGCCCTTATGCTCAGCAAGTAGGGTAGGAAATCATCTGTATATAAATAAGCTTGAAGGTCGAGCATTTTCATTGATTTCAGTAAAATAAGATAGGTAGGAAGAATAGGTTTGCTTAGCAAGCATTTTTAGTATATACGGTGTCATTTTTTCAGTCACAGTTTTCGGATGAAAGACACGTTGCAGGTTGCAGTTGACAGGGTTGGGAGCCACCCAATGGATCAGGCACTTGGTCTACGGGTTCTTTGCTACCTCACAGGGAGGATAGCATCCCCGGCTGGAGCCAATTGTTAGCACTCAAATTGTGCTAGGTTTTGTGGAAGGTTTCATGGAAATAAAAGTGCTTCGTGGTCATCAAAATCCCTGAAGGGAGAGCCAACTCATGGGACACATCCTCAGAGATGGAAGAATTCGAATTACGGACAATAGATTTATCCAAGGGCATGGTAATCCTGGAGTCCATGCTATTTGAGATGCATAGTGGCGGGTAAAAAATGCCAGACAAAGAAAGAAGCATGTAAGGATGGTTCAGATCAAATGCCCCGAAGATCGACGACCCCGAGCACATGGCGCAAATGAAGTTGTGGGTGATCTAAAGCATGGACGGGTGTGAGTTGGCGGGAAAGTTTTGAAAGCAATTGAAGACGAAGATCAGCAGGAGGAAAGATCTACGGTGTACAACCACCGCACTGATCTAACTTGCATGAATTATGTTATGTTTCAAATCCCCGCGATCGAAGTAAGCATCGTGCACCTGTCAATGGTGCAGATCTACCAGAGGTGAATCAATGGTCTAGGATGACTGTGCTGATTTTACTCACGAGTAGGTTAACCCCATCTCAAATCGCCGCGGCAGGTGAAAGATGCATCATCCGAGGATCAGGATTTGAGCGAAGATGGGACCAATGGCTATGAATGCTTTGAAAGATCAAATGGCCAATTGGAACAGGTGTGTCGCTGAAATGGAAAACTATAGAGGCTAAACTCTATGATCCTAACCCAAGCTCGAGTTTTCATAGATGAAAGATACCTTCGCTAAAAATCAATGATTGTCGCGTGGGCTAAGCCACCTCGACGCAGTCAAGTGTCCTTTATGTATGGCGCAAAATGTACAACCAAATATGTCCGATGTCATTTCAAGCCTCAGTCATCATGCCAAATCATTTGGAGGGTCCAGTCAAAAAATCATAGCAGGATGATTCGCATGGGAACACCGTTGTTATGAGTTTTTATAAATTTGATCTCCTAGGCTCGCAACTCACGTCTAAAAAAGGTGGCGAGTTCCTCTATCTTGGTATTGTTTGTAGTCTGTATCAGAGAATGGAGAGAGAACAAGGAGCCGAAGTAGTAATTATACCAGAACATGTGTTGTCCGAGATGGAGGAAGAGCACGTTTATTTACCTCCCATTGTTCGTGGTCATGTGGAAGACGATTTCGTCTACAAATCAGAAGATCCCTAGGAAGGACAGACAGATGGGAGGTTGCAGCAGCAAAGAAAGAGGGAAGAAACCTATGAAGAAGGTGAGCAAGAAATCGGCCAAGAGGTGGAAATTATCAAGGATCTAATACTCCCTATGGAAGGGATACCTTCTACTCCTCTACCGAAAAGAAACCAGGCAGAAGATTCTTTCGATGTGGGTAATTTTCTTGATTGGTATGGTCAAGTGAAAACCCAAGACTAAGGTGGCAGCATTTTTGTTATTTACATTTCACCACCTGGCAAGTCTGTCTATTGGCTACATGTGTACATTCCTTCTCTCCAATTTTGAAGGTTAAGGCCATCCATAACCAATTTTGAAGTGCGGTATGGCTTAGTGGTGTACGACATGGGAAGGATCGGTTGGGTCTGGTCTGTTATAGGTAATTTTCCTTTCTACATTGAGCTATCACAAGTGATGAGACAGGCCTGGTAAGAAGCAGTTCTAGCTTTAGATATTTTTGTTCGGTATGAAAAGTTCAAAAGATAATCTACGAAGTCATTCGAGCAGAACGGAAGCCATGAGCTGGGGCAGTTTCTTACTGTTTGTGTATTTTGTTTAAAAGTAATTTGGCCATGTAATGAACAACCATGCAATTATAAATGGTAGTTAATCCTACCTCGTAGATATTTTGTTTTGTAATAGCGACAACAAACAATGCCTTGATTTGGCTGTTAGATAGGTGTCATATGGTTGTAACTATTTTTTGTTCAGAAGGAGCCGAGCCTAGAGCTCGAAGACATCTATAAATACATTTGTAATCAAAGGCACACAGGTTGAAAATATTATTTGAAAGCTTTTGGTATTTCGAAGATTAGTCTATAAGACATTTTTGAGCTGTTTTAATAAAGTTTGCAGAGACGAAGCCTGCGTTATGACAAGGATTTCCTATGTAATTAGTCTGGTAGTCTGTATTTCCCTTTTTCCAATGTGAAATTGTGTTTCTCTCTTTGTTATTCCATTCTGTGTTATTTCTTTCATGCTTGGATCAGGGTAACGGTTAAGTAGAATTCATAGAAGTTATGCTCCGCTTAGCTTTTTCCAAGTATTTCACCAACATATTCTACTAAATTTGATGTAGGATTCATCTTGGTATGCCTTACATTGATGGACTGTTTCTTTCCTCTTCTGTTCCAAAAATTAAATCTCTTATTGTACGCCATTGTGCAAGCTCTCAAACAATGGAGGCATTACATCCTTGTAAAGGAAATGGTCATTCTCACTGATCATAAGCCTCTACAGTTCGCTCCAACATAATCAAAGTTGTAGACAAATTGACAACTCAAGTGGATTAATTACCTACAACAATTCCAATTGGTGATTAAGTATTGGAAAGGTAAAGCTAACACCGCCACCGATTGCCTCAGTTGAACACCCATTACTCTCCTTTTGAAAATGATGAGTATGCAGGGATGTGACACCACCACTTGGACATACTTGTATGAGGATGATAACGACTTCTCAGCAGTCTACCGACAGTTACAGACTAACAAGTCATCGAACTCAAACTTCGACTACTTCCTGAAAGACACCTTGCTATAAAATCTTGGATAGCTTTGTGTACCTACCAGTGAGCACCGACAACAGTTCATTTGGGACATGCACTACAGCAAGATTGCAGGACACTTTGGAGTACCAAAGACACTTGTTGTTCTGCATTAGTATTTATTTTGGCCTACACTTAAATCCGATGTCAATAGGTACATTCGATCATGCATGGTTTGTGCCTAAACTGCCTAATCGACGACAGTGATTGTATACACCTCTACCAGTTCCTAGTCGACCATGGGAATCTATTTCTATGGACTACTTGATGGGTTATCCTACTACCAAACATCAGCATGACGTGATCTTAGTAGTATTCAACCGATTTTCCCATATGGCCATTCTCATACCATGTAAGAAGACCACAACAACGCATCAAACCGCTCATCTCTTCTTTACACATGTTTGGAAACACTTTGGTTTACCCACAACCATTATTTTCGACCGAGATGCCAGATTCATCAGCATCTTTTGGAAGACCCTCTGGAAACTACTAGACACACGACTCTCATTGTCAACAACTTTCCATCCTTAGACCGACGGACAGATGGAAGTTGTTAATCGATTGGTTGTACAACTGCTTCACATGTATAATCACCAACATCGATGCACATGGGATGAAAGTCTTCCATACATACAACACAACTACAATCGTGCTCAGCATAACTCTACAGGAAAGAGTCCATTTGAAGTATGTTACGGATTTCAACACTCAGTGCCTATTGAATTAATCATCTCCTTGACACAACTGAGCGACACTGACTACAGTGAGCGAGAAGTTGATAAAGTAGTCAAGTTCAAAGATCAGATATGCGGCATCCAGAAGTAAGCACATAAAATGTTACACAGAGCAAGCGAGAAATCTAAGGTTCGACACAACAAGCATCGTATTCCTCATTCATTCCAAATTGGGGATAAGGTCTGGTTACAGCTTAAGAAGGAGCGCTTCACAAGCCCATTCAAGAAGCTCAAGCCTTTGTGATATGGTTCGTACAGTATTCTTCGATAGATTGGAGAAAACACTTTCCAGCTTGACATTCTTGCATGCCTGGGTCTGCATCTAGTATTTAATGTGGATCTACTTTGACCATACCATGCACCCTTGTTGGAACAGAACGATGTGCAGACATCAGAACTCGAAGACATCCATCCAGATGTTTAGGAGCCTCTTCCCTGCGACACCATTGTGGGACAATGTGTATGCCATACAAGGACGAACACAATTCCCTTGTTTCAGGTTTCCAATGCAGGCCAGATCCCATCTCAAGGAAAGTGGTACTTTGTTACTGAATTGAATGACAAGTTTCCTCACCTTCGTGAGAAAACAATGGGGTCCATTGTTTCTTAAGGAAGGAGGTCTGATCTGGATCGCAGTTGGCAAGTCATTGACGTTGATGCAACTTTGATAAGTTTTGACTTTGACACGAATTCGACTCGACAAGTTTCCAGTCCGACAGGTTAGCTCTGACAGGTTCCAAATTTGACACAACTCTGACGAGTCTCAACTTCGATACACCTCGACACATTCGCACCTTTGACATGTTCAACAACCTCATAGTTCGCGACATATACAAGTAGCGTCGACATGTGACCAGTGATTGTCGAACTTCAACAGACTATCTCTCTGTATTCTAGTCAACTGTAACAGTTGAACAGTTAAACCATTCTAACTTATTCTTTGTAACTGAACGTAATGGGAAGGCACTCAAGCGTCTAAGAAATCTATATAAGCATGTATAATATTGTAACATACATCAATCTATCTTACATGTTTACATCTAATAGAGAAGAACAGTTCGCATTCCTGCATATTGTCTGCGCATATTGTGTTTATCTGTGTAGTGTAATTCTTCTTTGCTCATTCTTCTTATTCTTATAGCTTCCACCATAACAGAGCCGACTCATTCAGTCGAACTATTTTCCCCCTCGTGCTTCCTGGACATGACCTAGATCATTAAGTTAAAGAAATGACTGGTTATGAGACGCCATCTGTAGAACAGTGGAAGACAGTGGAGAAATTCAGGAGAATGAGATACAAGCTACATCAATGAAGACAGGTGTCCAGAATATACTAGCGAAGGAGTATCAAAATACACTATAATGTGGATTGAAAATATTTTCCATGTTTTTAACCATTTAGTTTTTAACTTTTGACACATGTGATAAAACAATTATGAAATTTCTATTTTTATAATGCAAACAGCTAGTCGCAGATCATGGAGCATTTTTTATGTATTTAAGCAAGTTTTTGTAATGTAATGGGGGTTGGAACTTATGAGAATGAAAGTTATTTTGTACTGAATATTTCAAAGCTTAATAAAATTTGCAGAGCCAAACAAGAAACTTTTGAAGTAGAGATTCTCGTGTTATTACTTCATAGTCTGTATCTCCTTTTCTCCTGTGCATGTTACTCCTGTTATATTATTTCCATTATGTTTTCTTTCATTCTTGAATAAGTGTATAATGGATCAGAATTCATATTTTTATGCTATGATTTATTGATTTCAAGTATTCACAAATTAGTTTTCCTCTAAAGTTAATATTGGATTCATCCTGTTGATGCCCATATTAATGGACTGTTCATTTTTCTTCTTTTACCACCAACAAATCAAGAACTTGTCTGTGAATGAATAACTATCCTGCCTCTATGGAAATATTTGTATTGTGAAATCCATGTGTATCTTTTATATTTTATGATTATGACTCCATGCCCAATGCAACCATCTTGTTTCAGCCATTACAATCTTTAATTTAGCTTGTGTAAAAATATTTCTGGCCATTGTATTCATCTACTGAGAGAGTCCTCTCTGGTAGGAAAGAAGCAAGCTTTCCTCCTAAATATTGGTTTAAAAGAGTTACCTTAGAATTATCCTTCTACAACCAAAGGATAAATTTTGAGTGCTAACATTTTGGCGCTGTTTTCATGGACCAAAGGTTCGGATTTTCCCTAGGAAGAATGACACTGTGATCAGATTGATGTGGGCAAAGAAGTTTGGTATCTAGTATTGGTTTTATTTTTCCCTGACAACTTCACTTTTAAGTTTGCAGTTTTAAAAGGCGACTCCAAGAAATAAATTGTTGCTTCCTGAAAGATTCACACGAGGAGAATCCAAGTTCCCAGTTATTTCAAGCGGTAGAAAATCCTAAAGAGATTTTGAGAAAGATTAAAGGGAAATATCAAGAAGGTACATCCTAGTCTGAAACTTTGTTCCCTTCCTCTCAAGAAGAACTGTTTAGCTATGAAGATATTGGTTTAGGTGAAAGATTTGAACAGTCTCTATTTAGATCCAAGTATGAATCAGATTTAAAGGAAACTGTTATTGATCAGAATAGATTTCAATCATATCTATTACAGTCAATTTGGGAAGATTTACAAAAATCTAAAAACGTTGAGTTGAGAAAACCTAAAACTCAGAAAACACCACTACAAAATCATAACATTGTTCAAAACCCTCCAATAGTCATGGCTTCTAGATTTTCTCCACTTGCTTGGCCTCTTGTTTTGCATGACCTCCCTCAGAATTATGCACAAAGAATCACACTGTTTGATGGAGAGGGGAATTACACAGCTCAACAACATGTCGATAGGTTTAATGATTTCATTGATCCCGAAGAAGTAGACCATGACGATGCAAAAATGAGATTGTTGGCCCAAAGATTTTCCGGAGAGGTCAAGAAATGGTTTAGAACTCTTGCTGCAAGATCTATCATTTTCTATGATGACTTTATAACTCGCTTGCTTGAAAGGTGGGAAGACAAGAAAAATCCTTTACAAATATTAACATAATATAATAATCTAAAAAAGGAGGTTTTGAATCTGTTCAAGAATTTTCTACAAGATTTATGAGGGTTTATAATTCAATTCCTGCCGATGTTAAACCTTTAGTGGGGGCTGCCAAGTTACATTATGCAGATGCTTTTGATGGTGATTTTTCTTGTATGTTGAGAGAAAGAAAATCAACCACTTTGAAAGACATGTTAAAAGATGCAGTAGAAGTAGAAGCAAATATGATGGCTTCTGGAAAGATGAAACATAAAACTGACATAGATAGAAGAAAAACTAGAGAAGAAAACCTAGCTTCAACATCTTGTTTTGCTGATGCTAGATTTGATATGATGATGAAAACAATGGAAAAATTAATAGACAGATTAGCTTTAAAAAATAAACCCCAAAATAGAGATCAACAAGAATCTCAGATCATAAACCCGAATTTTAGAAGACAAATTCCTCCATAGATAAGACAGAGAGATCAAAGAGATTAAAGAGATCAGAGGAATCAAAGAAATGCAGAAGATAATCAAGTAAGACCTCGATTCCTTGAAAAATTTGTGGATGAAGAAGGAGAAACTGAACTTGTAGAAAGTGAAATTCATCATTTTGATGATCTTGATTTTGAAGTTTATTTGACTAAGATGGAACATGCCATGTTTTCCAGAGATGGGGAATGTAATAATTTTGAGTTAGAGACAGAACAATATTAGATTGGGTATCAAGATGCAGTAAATGACCTTCAGAAAAAGATCAACCTCAGAAACAGAGATGTAATTATAAATAAAGGGAAGGGTCCTATTGATCAACCTTCAACTAGTCAACATAAGAAAGAGAAACCAAAAGAATATGTAGTGAAGAAGATTCCAGAGAATAAAGAGATTCAATCAAAGAAAGTGACAAAATGCTCATTCCATTTAGCTTGCAAAGTGAAATTTCAAAAATCAAAATTTCTATCCCATTTAATGAGATATTAAAAAATATTTAATATAAAGAACAGATATAAAAAATGGTTAGGAATGAAAACCAAAATGAACCTGATACTTTGGAATTGAATGATGATGCCCCGACTATTCTTCTGGGTTCTAAAATGGAATATAACAGTTTGGAAGAAGATCCACCTTTCTATGTAAATCTAAACGTCCATGATATGATTCTTCATAACTGCATGCTTGATTTAGGATCTTCACATAATTTGATGCTAAAAGTTGTAGTGGAGAGTTTAGGTTTAGAAATCACAAGACCATATAAGGATTTGTTTTCTTTTGATTCAAAAAAGGTCAAATGATTGGGGTTGATAAAATACTTGGTAGTTTCTCTCACTAAAATTCCAGTCAAAGTGTGGTTATGGATGTGGTTGTTGTTAAATTTTCAGAATTTACTTCAATGTAATCTAGGATCTTAACTGAGAGAACAACATGTACAGCATATCTACAGCATATTAATCATGGAGACAATAATGCAAGCACACAAGAGACACAAAGATTTACTTGGGGAAAACCATAAAGGTGAAAAACCCCAATAACTTCCTCAGAGATAGATAGAGCAATGATACAACCAACCATGAGAGATAGCCATAACCTAGCAGCAGATCCTCCTCCTCCATAAGTGCGCCACTCCTCCTTGAGTGTATGTGTGAGAAGTGAGTAAATAGAGTGCCTCCCGCACTCTATTTATACTTGACTTGACTTGCCTTTTTACCTAACTCATGTAGGCTCGAACTTAACCACATAACATAATGCTGAGTGGGCCGACCCCCAATAGGGTGGTCTAATAACCCTTTGACCCACATGGCCGACCCCCAATAGGGTGGTCTAATAACCCTTTGACCCACATGACTTATACAGGGCCGAACCCAAATAAGGTGGTCTAATAACCCATCAAGTATAAGTTACGACACTTACAATATAAATGACGACACTTCCTTATAGAGGAATAATACCATCTCTATAGGAATACAATATACATATATGTGAAATACATTCCGAGGTTACATATACATCAACACTCCCTCTTAACTAGGAAGGTATTTCTCAGCACAGTTCTTCTGGCACAAGTCATCTTCTCTGGATCATCGTCACTGGATAATCGTCATCGAGTCATCATCATCGTCACTGCTGCTGCTATCTCAATCAATCTCTGAATCTACTCATCATAGGAAGTTCTACAGAGCCAGTCCTTTTTCATACTGGATGTAGGCCCACCACCTTCAGGTCTTCATCATCACTGGCCATACTATGGAATCCTCAGGACTGATTACGTGCGTCACAAAACCTCGAAAGAGAATCCCAGGATGTTACGAGCACATAGCTCTACCTATAGGATCTCCCAGGGCACCGAATTACATGTGACCTCACCACAAAACCTCGCAAGAGCATCCCAGGCTGTTACGAACACACAGCTCCACCTATAGGATCTCCCAGGGCAACGAATTACATGTGGTCATGGCAAAACCTCGCAAGAGCATCCCAGGACTGATTACGGGCACACAGCCCAACCTATCGGATCTCCCAGGGAAACGAATTACATGCCATAGGACAAAACCTCGAAAGAGCATCTGCCAGATATCCCAGGGCACCGAATTACATGCCATAGGCAAAACCTCGAAAGACTATCTGCAGATCTCCCAGGGCACCGAATTACATGTCCTCCCAGAGCAAAACCTCGAAAGAGCATTTGCCAGATGTCCCAGGGCACCGAATTACATGCCATAGGCAAAACCTCGAAAGACCATCTACAAATCTCCCAGGGCACCGGATTACATGCTCATCTGCACAACCTGATCCACGGCCACAGAGTATCAACCTGATACTCACCATACATCATCCTGATGTATCCATGATCATCCTGATCATCAGCATTGCAACGTCCTGTTGCATGTCATCTGGAGCAACATCCTGAAGCTCGTCATCTATGATCATCCTGATCATCACTGCAACATCCTGCTGCATGTCATCTGGAGCAACATCCTGAAGCTCGTCATCTATGATCATCCTGATCATCACTGCAACATCCTGTTGCATGTCATCTGGAGCAACATCCTGAAGCTCGTCATCTATGATCATCCTGATCATCACTGCAACATCCTGCTGCATGATCCACCTGATCATCAATGCATCTACTTGATGCATACCAAGTATCTACCTGATACATATCATCATACATGATCCTCCTGATCATCAATGTATCCACCTGATACAAATACATGATACATATCATCATACATGATCCTCCTGATCATCAATGGATCTACCTGATGCATACCAAGTATCTACCTGATACATATCATCATACATGATCCTCCTGATCATCAATGTATCTACCTGATACAAATACAAATACATGATACATATCAATATACATGATCCTCCTGATCATCAATGCATCTACCTGATGCATACCAAGTATCTACCTGATACATATCATCATACATGATCCTCCTGATCATCAATGTATCCACCTGATACAAATACAAATACATGATACATATCACCATACATGATCCACCTCATCATACAATGTATCCACCTGATACATATACAGATACATGTTCCAAGCATCCAACATGATGCATATACAAAATATGTACACATGATCCAACTGATCATATCCAAGCAGAAACCAGAACATCATCCTGATGCTCATCATCCTGATGCTCATCATCCAGCGCTTACATCCACAGCCATGTGAAGGATCCTCCTTCCAACATGCTTGGAATGGCTTCAGCAAATGTGTCCATCACTTCTTCCTCGAAGTGTCCTCGATCTGAAGAACGCCAAGCCTCTCTCTGAAGTACTCGAACTTCACTCTGGCTAGTGGCTTCGTCAGCACATCTGCAATCTACTCGTCCATCGCAACATACAGGAGCTTCACAGGTCCTCTCTGCACCATATCCCTGATATAGTGATATTTGATCTCTATGTGTTTCGACCTGTCATGAAACACTGGGTTCTCGGACAGCTTCACACAACTCTGGTTATCACAGAAGATACCAGTATCCTCCATTGAGAGATCAAATAACTCAGACAGTAGCTTCCGTAGCCATACTGCCTCACAACTAGCTGAGCAGGCTGCAACATACTCTGCCTCAGCTGTACTCAGTGCTACGTAGGACTGCTTCTTGCTAAACCAAGAGATCACACCTAATCCCATACTGAAGCAACACCCAGATGTGCTCTTCCTATCTACAGCACTGCCAGCCCAATCTGAATCAACATAACCCTGCAGGTTAAACTTTTGATTCTCCTCATACCTGAGCCCATAATCCACTGTACCCTTCAGGTACCTCAGAACATGCTTTACAGCAACCAGGTGAACACTCCTCGGATCCGTCAGGAACTGGCTCAATGTGTTCACAGCAAAGCAAATGTCTGGTCTCGTGTTCGTCAGGTACATCAAGGACCCAATCATCTGATGGTACATAGAGACATCAACCGGCTCAGATGAAGCATCACATAGAATCTTTAGATTCAATGCCATAGGTGTGGCCATAGCCTTGCAGTCCATCATCCCGAACCTCTTCAGGATCTCTATTGCATACTTCCCTTGTCCAAGGAAGATTCCACCACTCTGCCACACCTCCATGCCAAAAACAAATAGTGCATCATCCCCAAGTTCTTCATCTCGAACTTGGTAGTAAGCTTCTGCTGCGTGTCGGCAATCGAACTATTTTCACGTGTAACAAACAGGTTATCTGCATACAAAAGTAGTATCACTGGATTTCCTTCATCAACCTTGTAGTAAAGGTTGGAATCCGCTTTACTCTTGGTAAAGCCCAAACTGGATAGAAAGCTGTCTATCCTACCATACCAAGTTCTGCACACATATCTGACTACACCATGCTGTCTTGCAATCCATTTGGTGTATCTACTATTTCATCACTTTTATATTTCTCAATGCTGTCATCTGCAATATGCTTGATTTGATAGTTCCATTTGGAAGTCATAACAAACTTCCCTTCACGTCTTGGGATTACATCCCAAACATCATTCTTCATGATCGACGGATCATGGCATTCCATTTCTTCATCCCAGATCCTGGGAACTTCAATATCTTCAATAAATAAATTTGTTGCTGAACAAATGTTGTAGTTCTTCTTTTGTAGGAGATGGCATACGATCTTTCCTACACAACAAGTTAAATTGCATGATTAGAAAACATCTCATAGTTTTTCAGAACAAATTCTTACACATAAATAAATATGTCATACAGTCATGCAATTATCTTAGCCAATGCTTCAATACAACATTTATCCATATCCCGTAACTTTCTAGATGCCTTCCAATCTCTACCAGAACATTGTTAAGAGTGTGCACAACTCCCAACATGTCAGCAAAGAGGTTTCATTATAGATAAGTAGCAATGGAATGTTGTATAGTGCCATAGGCCACTTACCCATGCATATTAGGAGTATACTGTTCATCAATGCAATTATTCTAATATGCATAATACACAACCTAATTCTAGGAACATTAGTATATACATTATTGAACAGTATTATTTAAACAAACACATATGCAAGAAATTAAAATACTTATCTTTGTTTGTTCGTTGGGTGGACTCCCTCTGAGTCTTTGCTTTCTTGTAGGAGCTGCTGGAGTCCTAATCTGCAGTAGCTTCTTCTACACCTTTCTGTTGTGGAATGTAGAAAGATGGTCAACTCCCTCTGAATATCTGCATTCTTGCAGAAACTACTGAAGTGTACTCCCTCTTGATCTTTGCTCCCTGGATTACCTGTCCTTGAACTTATATACATTCTCGATCCCTATGCATGCTTGTTAGTATCATGATTAAATCATACATTCATTAGCATACTATTAAAGCACAATAATCTCAAGCATGTATAGTCATGATCATTTCAAACAGAAATAATAAGCATTAGCATTCAAGGTTTATGTAGGATTCTTATGGTTAGTCAAATCATAAGAAACATAACGTGCCTAAACCTATAATTACTCAAAGCTATGACTCTTCGGGTTAGTCATATCATCAATCAAGAGAAGAGATATAATATGCATAAAACCATGACTATTCAAACCTATGGTTTCATGATTCTTCTGGTTAGTCAAATCAATCAATATAAGAGACATATTATTTTACTTATATTCCTATTTGACCATAGGACTTTTCTGGTTAGTCAAAGTAAAAAGCATAATATGCCTAAACCCATGATTACTAACTTCAATGAATAATCATAATCAATCATGCCAAGTATAATTATATATAGGATCTTATCACAAGATGAGATTGTAACTTGATATAGGAAAAACATACCCGGATTAGCATGCTAGCTAGTTATACTCACATGATGTCTTCTTGTTCTTCTTCAATGACTTGTGCTAGTAACCTGTATATCTCATATGTTAGCCATTATAAAACCAAGTTATACATACCTCGTAAATGGATCTTCTATGAGATCCATGACAATGGATGAATCTTTGTCCTCATGTTATCATGATCATATGTTCTTGGACCAGAACATGATTTGTCTTTCTTGGTGTACCTTTCATGTTAGTAGACAGCATAAACCTCATACAACACCATAATGCATTAGTACAATAATAAGTGTCAACACCCTAACCAATGAATATCTTCTATCATGCATTCGTAATTTTGTTAAGGTGATACGACAAATCTAAAATAAAAAATTGTACTAACCGTAATAACATGAAGACAAACATACCATAAACTTAATCATGGACAAATATCGAAACATACCTCGATGAGTCAAACCTGTCGAGATCGCTTGTAATCTTCTTATATAAGGCCTTAGCCTCATCTCCCTCTGAAACAAGAACTTCTTCACTCATGCAGATGATCAATTCATCTTGATTAACCCAATCCACTTGATTTGCAAAAAATGGACCTTGAGCTGGATATGGGTTTGTCAGAGAAACCCCAAAAATTCAAACTTTGAATTTCAAACTTTCGAAAGGATAGAAATATGCGCCTTGATGAGCTGATCAAACTGGTATATTCAGAATTTGAAAATTGCAAAGTTTCACTCCTCAATTTTTCCTTTGAAACTTTTGGATTCACTGGACGTGGCCCTGAACTGGGGTTTGATGAAACCCACTCTTCTGCCCCATCAAAAGGTTTGATCCAAATTTCTAAGTTTCTATTTTTCTGAGGAGCTTCCAGCCGTGGTCACAGATTTCAAAAATTCCCATTTTTACAGAAGCCCTAATTTTCCACTTTTCTGATCAAAGTCCCGAACTAGGGTTTGATCAAGCCCGGCCTTCTGCCCAGCCAAAAATTCTGATCTTGGTCTCTAAATTTTTATTTTGATGAGTAGCATTCAGCCGTGGTCTCCGATTACAAAAATTCCAACTTTCTCCAAAGCCCTAAATTCCGGAAACCATGAATGAAGGTACAAAAAAATAATTCTGTTTTTACAGAAATATGTACCTGATTGTTTCTGGTGTAACTCTGAAATTGTTGATCCACAGGGTCTGAGAAAAGATTCTTGAGATAGCCTGACCTGTTAGCTTTCCATCCTGACAGGTCTGACCTCAATTGGATGTTCTGAGAGAGAGTTATGCCAAATGTCGCAACGTGACCCGTTTTGGGAAAATACAGGAGAGCGAACTTGTACGGCATGCCACGTGTCATTGTTTGACCTTCGGCCTCTGAAAACGTTTTCTGGGATAGCTTGGCCTGTTATCTTTCCATCCTGACAGGTCTGACCTCAATTGGATTCTCTGAGAGAGAGTTATGCCAAGTGTCGCAACGTGACCTGTTTATGGGATAATACAGGAGAGCAAACTTGTATGGCGTACCACGTGTCACTGGTTCAACTTCGGCCTCTGAAATTTTTTTCTGAGATATTACAGTCTGTGTACTACCTGTCACTTTTCACGAAATTGCATTTGGAGCTTCCTAGACCAAGTTATGACCTTTTTCCCAAGGTCACCTGATTTTGACTCAGATCTGGAAGAGGCAGAAACCCTATATTGTACAGATCATAAATCACAAAGTACAATGAATTAGAGGTTGTCCTTTGGACACAAGGTACCTGGAGATCTTATCTTCGGCCTGTAACAATTGCAGATCCGAAAAATTCTCCAAAACGGATTTATAGCGAAAGTTCTACGATGACTGGTTTTTGCTATATCAAGCCCTAGCATCGTAAGTGCAACAAGTGTCATACATGCCATATCATGCCTTCTTTCAGGCTAGCTCTGATACCATGTTAAATTTTCAGAATTTACTTCAATGTAATCTAGGATCTTAACTGAGAGAACAACATGTACAGCATATCTACAGCATATTAATCATGGAGACAATAATGCAAGCACACAAGAGACACAAAGATTTACTTGGGGAAAACCATAAAGGTGAAAAACCCCAATAAATTCCTCAGAGATAGATAGAGCAATGATACAACCAACCATGAGAGATAGCCATAACCTAGCAGCAGATCCTCCTCCTCCATAAGTGCGCCACTCCTCCTTGAGTGTATGTGTGAGAAGTGAGTAAATAGAGTGCCTCCCGCACTCTATTTATACTTGACTTGACTTGCCTTTTTACCTAACTCATGTAGGCTCGAACTTAACCACATAACATAATGCTGAGTGGACCGACCCCCAATAGGGTGGTCTAATAACCCTTTGACCCACATGGCCGACCCCCAATAGGGTGGTCTAATAACCCTTTGACCCACATGACTTATACAGGGCCGACCCCAAATAAGGTGGTCTAATAACCCATCAAGTATAAGTTACGACACTTACAATATAAATGACGACACTTCCTTATAGAGGAATAATACCATCTCTATAGGAATACAATATACATATATGTGAAATACATTCCGAGGTTACATATACATCAACAGTTGTTGCGGATATTCCTCCCAAATTTGGTATGCTATTATCCAAATCTTGGGATTCAAAACTCAGGGGAACTTTACAGATGGACATGTCTTTTGCTACAATTCTAGTTCTTGGTGAACACATAAGATTATACACTGAGAGAAGACTTGCATATGTGGTAAGCAAAAAAAATGAACCAGATAGTCATTCCATTTATGCAGTGGATACTAATTTAGGATCTTCCATCTTCTATAATGATTTCCAGTCAGAAGAAAAGACAGGTCTTAATAAACAACAAGAAGAAAATAATTTGACTGAATAAAAGGAAATACTTAGGCAAAAACAAAGAATTGAAGGAATTTGGACTATGCATTTTGATGGATCGATGAGTAAAGAAGGTGCTAATGCAAGTGTGTGGATAATATCTCCTGATCGGGAATTTTTGTTGTATTCTTTCAAGTTGGTCTTTGAATGTACTAACAATGTTGCAGAATATGAAGCTCTGATTTTGGGGTTGAATGTGTTGAAATATTTGAAAGCAAAGAAAATTGAAGTGTTTGGAGATTCTGATTTGGTAATAAATCAAGTGAATGGAATTTACCAAACAAAACATCCAAAAATGAGATCATATAGAAATGAAGTTTGGGATATGTTTGAAAATTTCTTTATGAGCATGACATAGTGGTGATATCCATGATTAATAAATCAATAACAGATTCTCTAGCTACTATTGCTGGTGCTTTTACAATACCCAGTTTCTCGAATAAAAAATATGAGATTGAAGTTGTGAACATGCCTTCCATTCCTGATAAATCGAAACATTGGCAAGTTTTTGAATATGATTTGCAGATTAAGAGGTTTCTAGAAATGACATATGAGTTTGCTAATACAAATATTGATAATGAAGATCAAGGTATGGAGGGAGTTGTTAATAATGAAGAATTTCTAGAAGAGCAAGAAAAGTTCAGAAGAGAAATTGGAGGAAAATAAATAATTCAGCTAAAAAACAATGTTATTCCAAAAGGCCTTATACCTTTGGAAAGATTGTTTGACAGCAATGATGTAGCTAAAAATCCAAAAGTAGAACCCCAGGAAGGTGAAATTAAACATTGCAACATTCGGACAAAAAAGAAGTCCAAAATAGTAAAAATTTCTAAGAAACTGCCACCATAAGAAGAAAAGAAATATATTGAGTTAATGAAAGAGTTTTCAGATGTATTTGCTTGGAGCTACGAAGATTTAAAAGAGTATGACACTTCCATAATTCAGCACACAATTCCCATCAAACCAAATGAAAATCATTTCAAACAAAATCTAAGGAGAATAAATCCCTTGTTGCTTCCAGTAATTGAGAAAGAAGTTAGAAAATTGTTTGATGCTAAAATCATTGTGTCACTGAGATTTTCCAGGTGGGTGGCAAATCAAGTCCTTGTGAGAAAGAAGAATGGAGAGATAAGATTGTGTGTAGATTTCAGGAATCTGAATAAGGTATGTTTAAAATACAACTACCAATTACCTAAGATGGACCACATTTTGCAGAAGGTTGTTGGAGCAGAAAGGATTTCCATGTTGGATGGTTTCTAAGGGTACAATCAGATCAAAGTTCTTCCATAGGATCAGGAGAAAACAACTTTTACAACATCGGCGGGGGAATTTCATGTATGCAAAGATGTCATTTGGATTAATGAATGCAGGGGCTACATTTCAGAGGGCCATGGATATTGCATTTGCAGAAGAGAAAGACAAGTTTGTGGTGGTATATATGGATGATATAATAGTCCATTCAAAGTCATATACATACCACTTGAAACACTTGGAAAAAGTATTTTTAAAATGCGGGAAATTTGGTATATATCTAAATCCCAAAAAGTCAAGCTTTGCCATGAAAGAAGGGAAACTGTTGGGACACATTATATCGAAATATGGTATTAAAATTGATCATGAAAGAGTGTCATCCATTCAAAAAATTGGAATACGAAGGAGTAAGAAAGAAGTGCAATCCTTCATTGGTAGGGTAAATTTATTGAGAAGATTTGTTCCTAGCTTTGCATAAATTTTGAGAAATATTTCAGACATGTTAAAAAAGAAAGTTTCTCTCACTAAAATTCGAGTCAAAAGTGTGGTTATGGATGTGGTTGTTGTGGATATTCCTCCCAAATTTGGTATGCTATTATCAAGATCTTGGGATTCAAAAATCAGGGGAACTTTACAGATGGACATGTCTTTTGATACAATTCCAATTTTTGGTGAACACAGAAGATTATACATTGAGAAAAGAGTTGCATATGTGGTAAGAAACAAAAATGAACCAGATAGTCATTCCATTTATGCAGTGGATACTGATTTAGGATCTTCCATTTTCTATAATGATTTTCAGTTAGAAGAAAAAACAGGTCTTAATAAACATCAAGAAGAAAATAATTTGACTGAAGAAAAGGAAATACTTAGGCAAAACCAAAGAATTGAAGGAATTTGGACTATGCATTTTGATGGATCGATGAGTAAAGAAGGTGTTGGTGCAGGTGTGTGGATAATATCTCCTGATCAGGAATTTTTGGTGTATTCTTTCAAGTTGGCCTTTGAATGTACTAACAATGTTGCAGAATATGAAGCTCTGATTTTGGGGTTGAATGTGTTGAAAGATTTGAAAGCAAAGAAAATTGAATCGTTTGGATATTCTGAGTTGGTAATAAATCAAGTGAATGGAATTTACCAAACAAAACATCCAAAAATGAGATCATATAGAAATGAAGTTTGGGATATGTTTGAAAATTTCTTTGATGAGCATGACATAGTGGTGATACCCAGGATTAATAAATCAATAGCAAATTCTCTAGCTACTAATTCTGGTGATTTTAAAATACCCAGTTTCTCGAATAAAAAATATGAGATTGTAGTTGTGAATATGCCTTCCATTCCTGATAATTCGAAACACTGGCAAGTTTTTGAAGATGATTTGAAGATTAAGAGGTTTTTAGAAATGACAGATGAGTTTGCTATACAAATATTGATAATGAAGATCAAGGTATGGAGGGAGTTGTTAATAATGAAGAATTTCTAGAAGAGCAAGAAAAGTTCAGAAGAGAAATTGGAGGAAAAGAAATAATTCAGCTAAAAAACAATGTTATTTCAAGATGCCTTATACCTTTGGAAAAATTGTTTGACATAAATGATGTGGCAAAAAATACAAAAGTAGAACACCAGGAAGTTGAAATTAAAGACTGCAACATTGGGACAAAAGAGAAGTCCAAAATAATAAACATTTCTAAGAACATGCTACCAGAAGAAGAAAAGAAATATATTGAGTTAATGAAAGAGTTTTCAGATGTATTTGCTTGGAGCTACGAAGATTTAAAAGAGTATGACACTTCCATAATTCAGCACACGATTCCCATCAAGCCAAATGAAAAGCCTTTAAAAAAAAATCTAAGGAGAATAAATCCCTTGTTGCTTCTGGTAATTGAGAAAGAAGTTAAGAAATTGTTTGATGCTAAAATCATTGTGTCACTGAGATTTTTCAGGTGGGTGGCAAATCTAGTCCCTGTGAGAAAGAAGAATGGAGAGATAAGACTGTGTGTAGATTTTAGGAATCTGAATAAGGTATCTTTAAAATACAACTACCCATTACCTGAGATGGACCACATTTTGCGGAAGGTTGTTGGATCAGAAAGTATTTCCATGTTGGATGGTTTCTCAGGGTACAATTAGATCAAATTTTTTCCAGAGGATCAGGATAAAACAACTTTTACAATGCCATGGGAGACTTTCATGTATGCAAAGATGCCATTTGGATTAATGAATGCAGGGGATACATTTCAGAGGGCCATGGATATTGCATTTGCAGAAGAGAAAGACAAGTTTGTGGTAGTATATATGGATGATATAACTATCTATTCAAAGTCATATGTAGACCACTTGAAACATTTGAATTTTTTTGTTTTTATATGCAGGAAATTTGGTATATCTCTAAATCCCAAAAAGTCAAACTTTGCCATGAAAGAAGGGAAACTGTTGGGACACATTATATCGAAATATGGTATTAAAATTGATCCTGAAAGAGTGTCAGCCATTCAAAAAATTGGAATACCAAGGAGTAAGAAAGAAGTGCAATCCTTCATTGGCAGGGTAAATTTCTTGAGAAGATTTGTTCCCAGCTTTGCAAAAATTTTGAGAAATATTTCAGACATGTTTAAAAACAATAATGAAATCAAATGGACTATCGAAGCTAATAAATCCTTTACAGATATCAAGAAATATATCACTGAAGCCCTTGTCCTAATTAGTCCTAATTTCTCAAAAGAATTTCTCATATTTTCTTTTGCATCACAACATACTATAGCTGGAGTCTTATTGCAGAAAAATCAGGATAACATGGAACAACCAATTTCCTTTTTTAGCAAGATTTTAAGAGATGGAGAATTAAAGTATGATATAATGGAGAAGCAAGCTTATGCATTGATCAAGTGCTTGAAAGATTTTAGAGTCTACATTTTACATTCACATGTGATTGCTTATGTCCCAACCACTACAGTTAAAGATATACTCACTTAACCAGATCCTGAAGGAAAAAGAGCCAAATGGATTGTAATATTACTAGAATATGATCCAGAGATTAAACCTACAAAGCTGATAAAGGGACAAGGTTTAGCAAAGCTAATGACTGAAACAAATTGTGATTCTCTAGACATGAATTTTATATTTGATCTTTCAGTTGAAACAGTTCCTGATCTTCCAGTAATTAAATATTTTTCCTTGTCTCCTTGGTATGGCGATATTGTTTATGTTTTACAAAATTTACAAGCACCTCCTGAAATGAGCAAGACTAGGGCAAGATCTGTAAAATTGAAATCAACAAAATTTTGTATTTTTAATGAATATTTATATTGGAAAGATCCAGGAGGATTTTTGTTGAATTGTTTGTTGGAAAATGAAGCACATCAGGTTATGAAATATTTTCACAAAGGAGTGTGTGGAGGTCACCATTCATGGAAAGCTACAATGAATAAAATTCTTAGAGAAGGATTCTATTGGCCCACTATTTTTTCGGATGTGTACAAGGAGATTTCAAAATGCCACGAATGTCAAAATTTTCATGGGAAAAGGGAAATTTTTCCTTTTTCTTTGAAACCAATTTTAGTCGAAGCACCTTTTCAGCAGTGGGGATTCGATTTCATTGGAGAAATTAATCTGAATCTTTAGGACAACATAAGTGGATTTTGACTGCAACAAATTATTTTACTAAGTGGATTGAAGATATCCCAACCATAAATGCTACAGAGAAAGTAATAATTAATTTTCTAGAAGAAAACATTCTTTCAAGGTTTGGATGTCCTAGAAGAATAGTAACAAATAATGCACAGGCCTTTAGATCAAAGAAGATGATTACTTTCTGTCACAAGTATCGTATTCATTTGAATCATTCAACAACATATTATCCTCAGGGTAATGGATTGGAAGAATCCTCAAATAAGAGTTTGGTGAGAATTATAAAGAAGTTACTGGAAGAAAACAAAAGAGATTGGCACACAAAGCTTAGATATGCTTTATGGGCAGGCAGAATAAGAACAAAAAGAGCTATTGGTATGTCACCTTTTCAACTGGTGTATGGAACAGAAGTAATTTTTCCAGTTTCTTTAGGTCTCCCAATTATGAAATTTCTACAAGAACAAGATGAAGAGCCAAACCCTATGCAAAGATGAATTAATCAGATGATAGAGCTCCATGAAATGAGAGAAAAAGTACATGAAAGAGTGCAGGTGCATCAGGAGAGAATGAAGAAAACTTTTGACAAAAAGGTGAAAGAAGGAAATTTTCAAATAAATGACATGGTTCTAAAGTGGGATGCTAGGAAGGAGGATAAACATGCTAAATTTGATCACTTATGGAAAGGACCTTATATTATTGCTGCATTCAGAGGAGATGATTGTTTTATTTTGCAAGATCGAAATGGAAATAACATTGAAGGAGGTCCTGTTAATGGGAGGTTTCTCAAACACTACCTTTCTAAAATAAACATGAAATATTTGTATATTAGTTGTACATATGAAGTTGAGTATGAATGACAGGTTGAAAGATTTGAAGTCCAAAGTTGAATTCCCTGAGATTTGGATATTTGTCATTCTTTATTTTTATTTTTGTAAACAAAAGAAAGAAAAAGGACCTTGAAATTTTTGTGAACAATGGTTTGTACAGATGGGGCACTAGTCTGCGGGGTTCTTTGCTACCTCGTTGGGAGGATAGCTATTGATGTATATGTAACTTCGAAATGTATTTCATATATATTTATTGTACCCTTATTAGAGATGTGTTATTCCTCTATAAGGAAGTGTCGTCATGTGGATTGACAAGTGTCGCAAGTGTGTGTACATGCCGATGGGTTATTAGACCACCATGTGTGGGGTCGGCCCTGAAATATATATTATATTATGGATGTACCTAGCTAGACAAGTCGGCCCCATAAGGTCACTGGGAAAACAGGTTAGTATAAATAGAGATTGGGAGATCTCTAGTTTGATCATTCGGAAAGTCACACTTCTCTCACTCAGAAAGTGGCGCACTAGTGAGGAGGAGGACCATTTGCTACTAGGAGACTATCTCAAGTGTATTTTGGTTGTACTTTGGTTGAGCCATTGCTCTCTCTATCTCTGAGGAAGTTGTGGGGCTTTTCACCTTAGGATTTTCCCCACAGAAACTCTATGTCTCTTATCTCTCATGCTTTTGATTCTTGTGATGCTTGTCATGCTTATTGTGATTGTTATGCATTGATATACTGTATATGTTATTCTCTCAGTAAAGATCCAATAGTATTGTGAATTAATGCTCAAAATTTAACATGGTATCAGAGCTAACCTGAGAAGAAAACATTTTGCAGTGACGAAAACTTGAGTTTCTTGTTTATTGGGTTTATCTCCACAGATTTTGGAAAAGCAATATATTAGATTGACTCTACTCATTAAGGAGAATCTATCTGTCCAATCAGAATTCAATTTTGAGCATTTTTAGATTTGGCCCTAAAAATTAGGGTTTCCACAAAAATAGGAATTTATGAAATCTGAAGACATAGCTAGAAGCTCCTTGCAAAAATCAAAGTTTAGAGATTTGGATCGAGATTTTTGGCTGGGTAGATCTCCGGGAAACTCAAACCCTAATTCAGGGCTCCCCTAGTGAACCCCGGAGAACAAAAAGGCAAATCTGAAGGGTAAAGATTTGCTGATCTCAAATTTTGAATGCACCAGGCTGATCAGCTCATCAAGGTGCATCTTTCTATCCTTTCAGAAAGTTGAAATTCACATTTTGAATTTTTAGGGTTTTTTCGACAAACCCTAATCCAAGACCAGATCCAGTTTTCAGCAATTCAAGTGGTAAGACCTAAATATTTCTATTTCCATTTGAAGTACTCTTTAAGATGTCTCACCACACCAAGCTTGAGTATAAGCTTGAAGGGGATGATAACTTCCGAGCTTGGAATTATAGGATTGGGTTAATCCTGGAAGAGAATGAGTTGGACTCATATATAAAAGAAGACATCCCTATCCCAGAGGATGAAGAGGCCAAGGTATTGCATAAGAAGAACTTGGTCAAGGCAAAGAGAATCATTGCTGATTCTATTAAAGACCATCTCATACCCCACGTGTCTTCTCTAAAGACACCCAAGGAGATGTTTGACTCTTTGACCAAGCTATTTGAAGGGAAGAACATAAATCGGAAGATGACCATGTGGAACCAATTGAAAGGAGTAAAGTTTCAGAATGGAGAAACCATTCAATCTTATTTTTCTAGGGTCTCCCAGATTAAGGAACAATTGGAAGCAGTAGATGAAATGGTGGAGAATGGTGAAGTTGTCATGACCACTCTAAATGGCCTGCCTAGGTCATGGGATTCCTTTATTCAAGGAATCTGTGCAAGGAAGAAGTTGATCTCCTTCAACAGATTGCAGGAAGAATGCTCTCAAGAAGAATCTAGACTTGTAGCTCGTAAGGAAAACATGGGAGGTGAAGATCAAGCTCTTGCAACTCACACCAAAAGAAGCAAGCCCAAGAAGGAGCACCCTCGCTACAAGAGATCCTATCAAAAGAATAAGAAGGATCTAAGATGCTTCACATGCAATGAGAAGGGTCACTTTGCTTCAGATTGTCCCAAGAACAAAAGGGATAATAACAACAACTCTAGCAAGAAGAAGAAGGGCAGCAAAAGAAAGTTCCATGCTCATGCTGCCGAGGATGATGAACCTCCAAAGAAGAAGGCTAGGGTAGAAAGTGATGATAGTGATGATGACTCATCAAGTGAAGAAGAGTATGTTCTAATCTCTGCTCTCACAGGTACTATCTCCCATGGTTGTAATGATTGGTTGATTGACAATGGGGCTTCCAAACACATGACTGGGTTTAAGGAATCTTTTGTGAATCTATCTGAACATGAATCACCCCATAAGGTGAAACTTGGGGATGATTATCAATACCCAATCAAAGGAAGTGGTGAAGCCTCCTACAGCCTAGATTCTGGAAAATATTTGAAGATGAAAGAAGTCCTTTATGTACGTGGGCTCAAGAAGAATCTTCTCTCCATCTCTGCAATGGATGCAAAAGGCATGAGGGTTGCATTTGTAGATGGCCAAGTCCTAATGTGGCCAAAGGGTAAAACAATCGATGATGCAGTAGTGATTGGAGAGTAAGAGGGAGGATTGTATAAATTGAAGGGTCAACCTGAACATGCCATGGTGCATGAATCCATGGAGCCAAGTGAACTTTGGCATAGAAGACTTTCTCATATGCACTATAGGGCACTTCCACTTGCAAGCAAGGCTGTAGAGGGTCTTCCTGAAATCAAGACCAAACATGAAGGTGTTTGCAAAGGATGTGCAAAAGGTAAAAACATTAAGAAGGCATTTTCAAGCAGTGAAAGCAAGGCAAAAGATATCTTGGAAATCATCCACTAAGATGTATGTGGTTCTATGTCATCCAGTTCTCTAAGTGGGTATGTTTACTATGTCTCATTTATTGATGACTTCTCTAGGAAGACTTGGGTATACTTCTTGAAGAACAAATATGAGGTGTTTGATAAGTTCAAAGAATTCAAAACCTTGATGGAGAATCAAACTGACAAGAAGATCAAAACATTTAGATCCGACAATGGTGGAGAATTCACCTCTGGTGACTTCAAGAATCTTTGCAGTGATTCAGGGATTAAGAGGGAGTTGATTGCTCCTTATAATCCTCAACAGAATGGAGTTGCAAAAAGGAAGAATAGAACAATCATGGAAGCAGCAAGGGCAATGTTGCATGACCAGGATATACATATGCACCTATGGGAAGAAGCAGCTAGAACAACTGTGTATGTGCAGAACAGAACACCCCACAGGATATTGGACAACAAGACACCAGAAGAGGTCTTTTCTAGTAAGAAACCTAAAGTCAACCATCTCAGAATATTTGGTTGTCGAGTATACACTCATGTTCCAAAGGAAAAGAGGACCAAACTAGATCCTTTAGGAAAGAAGGGTATCTTTGTGGGTTACAGTGAAAGCTCGAAGGCTTACAGAATATACTTTCCAGGGTTCAAGAAGATTGATGTCAGCAGGGATGTAACATTTGATGAAAACTCAGCATTCATCAAATCAAGGAAGGCACCTATCGAAGTTTATGAAGAACCTAAGGAAACTAGATTTCAAGACACTACCATGACTGAAGCAATTCCAGAAGTTGTTTGTGAGTTTGAAGATCCGTAAGAGCCTGTAGATCCACCCCGTGAGGATAACTCTCACAAGAGAAAACATGAATGGGTTAGAGAGATCATTCAAGATGCAGAAAGATTTGGCATTCCAGAAGAAGAACACAGAGCAAAGAAGAGAACCAGATCACATACCAGCTATGTTGCTTTACTCTGTGAAATTATGAACAAAGAACCTTCCAGTTATGAAGAAGCAGTGGAAAAGAAAGAATGGAAGGATGCCATGGTTGAGGAATACCAATAAATAATGAAGAATGATGTTTGGGATGTTGTCCCAAGACCTAAACAGAAGTCTGTTGTGACTTCCAAATGGATCTACAAAATCAAGCATGCTGCAGATGGCAGTGTAGAGAAATACAAGGAAAGATTCATAGCTCGTGGCTTCTCTCAGAAAGAGGGAGTACATTATGAAGAAATGTTTGCACCTATAGCCAGGTATACTTCCATCAGAACAGTACTTTCCCTGGCTGCAACAATGAAATGGAAAATACACCAGATGGATGTCAAGACTGCTTTCTTGAATGGTGTAGTTGAAGAGGAAGTATATGTGGAGCAGCCACTCGGTTTTGAAATACATGACAGGGATTCATATGCATGCAGATTGAATAAAGCCTTGTATGGCTTGAAGCAAGCTCCCAGAACTTGGTATGGTAGGATGGACAGTTTCCTATCTAGTTTGGGATTTACCAAGAGTAAATCAGATTCCAACCTTTACTACAAGGTTGAGGAAGGGAATCCTGTGATTCTACTTATGTACGTAGATGACTTATTTGTAACAGGAGATGACAGATTGATTGCAGACACTAAGAGGAAGCTTGCTGCCGAGTTCGATATGAAATATTTGGGAATGATGCATTATTTCCTAGGTATGGAGGTGTGGCAGAGTGCAGGTGGGATCTTCCTTGGTCAAGGGAAGTACACAGTAGATATCCTGCAGAGATTCAGGATGATGGATTGCAAGGCCATGGCCACACCTATGGCATCGAATTTGAAGCTTCTATGTGATGCTTCATCTGAGCCGGTTGATGTGTCTATGTATCGTCAGATGATTGGGTCCTTGATGTACCTGATGAACACGAGACCAAATATTTGCTTTGCGGTGAACACATTAAGCCAGTTCCTGACGGATCCGAGGAGTGTTCACCTGGTTGTGTAAAGCATGTTCTGAGTTACCTGAAGGGTACAGTGGATTATGGGCTCAAGTATGAAGCGAATCAAAAGTTTAACCTGCAGGGTTATGTTGATTTAGATTGGGCTGGCAGTGCTGTAGATAGGAAGAGCACATCTGGATGCTGCTTCAGTATGGGATCAGGTGTGATCTCTTGGTTTAGCAGGAAGCAGTCCTGCGTAGCATTAAGTACAGCTGAGGCAGAGTATGTTGCATCCTGTTCAGCTAGTTGTGAGGCAGTATGGCTACGGAAGCTACTGTCTGAGTTATTTGATCTCCCGTTGGATGCTACTGGTATCTTTTGTGATAACCAGAGTTGTGTGAAGCTGTCCGAGAACCCAGTGTTTCATGAGAGGTCGAAACACATAGAGATCAAATATCACTATATCAGGGATATGGTGCAGAGAGGAGCTGTGAAGCTCCTGTACATTGCGATGGACGAGCAGATTGCAGATGTGCTGACGAAGCCACTAGCCAGGGTGAAGTTTGAGTACTTCAGGGAGAGGCTTGGCGTTCTTGAGATTGATGACACTTCGAGGAAGAAGTGATGGACACATTTTCTGAAGCCATTCCAAGCATGTTGGAAGGAGGATCCTTCACATGGCTGTGGATGTAAGTGTTGGATGATGAGCATCAGGATGATGTTCTGGTTTATGCTTTGTATGATCAGTTGGATCATTTATATATGTATGTATGCGTCATGTTGGATGCTGGATATGATCAATTGGATCATTTATATGTATATGTATGTATGAATCATGTTGGATGCTGGATATGATCAGTTGGATCATTTATATGTATGTACACATCATGTTGATGCTGGATATGATCGGTTGGATCATGTGTATGTATTTTGTATAAGCATCATGTTGGATGCTTGGACTATGTATTTGTATATGTATCAGGTGGATACATTGTATGATCAGGTAGATCATGTATGTTGATATGTATCATGTATTTATATTTGTATCAGGTGGATACACTGTATGATCAGGTGGATCATGTATGATGATATGTATCAGGTAGATACTTGGTATGCATCAGGTAGATGCATTGTATGATCAGGATGATCATGGATGACGAGCTTCAGGATGTTGCTCCATATGACATGTAGTAGGATGTTGCAGTGATGATGATCAGGATGATCATGTGTACATAGGGATGATGTATGGTGAGTGTCAGGTTGATACTCTATGGCCGTGGAACAGGTTGTGCAGATAAGCATGTAATTTGAGCCCTGGGAGATTTGCAGATAGTCTTTCGAGGTTTTGCCTATGGCATGTAATTTGTACCCTGGGATATTTGGCAAATGCTCTTTCGAGGTTTTACTTGGGAGGAGAGATAATTTGTGCCCTGGGAGATCTGCAGATAGTCTTTTGAGGTTTTTCCTATGGCATGTAATTTGTGCCTTGGGATATCTGGTAGATTCTCTTTCGAGGTTTTGTCCTATGGCATGTAATTTGTGCCTTGGGCGATCTGATAAGTTGAGCCGTGTGCTCGTAATCAGTTCTGGGATGTTCTTTCAAGGTTTTTCCATGACCACATGTAATTTGTGCCTTGGGAGATTAGATAGGTTGAGTGTTGTGCTCGTAATAAGTCCTGGGATACTCTTTCGAGGTTTTGTGGTGACCACATGTAATTTGTGCCTTGGGAGATCCGATAGGTTGAGCCTTGTGCTCATAATCAGTCCTGGGATTCTCTTTCGAGGTTTTGTGGTGGGGTCACATGTAATAAGTCCCGGAGATCTGGATAGGATGAAAAAGGCCTCAGATGCTCTTTAGGGTTCTTGCTAGTCAAGAGACTCTTTTAAGGTTTTGTGACGCACGTAATAAGTCCTGAGATTTCCATAGTATGGCCAGTGATGATGAAGACCTGCAGGTGGTGGGCCTACATCCAGTATGAAAAAGGACTGGCTCTGTAGAAGTTCCTATGACGAGTAGAGTCAGATGTTGGTTGAGATAGCAGTAGCAGTGACGATGATGATGACGATGCATTGATGACGATGATCTTGAGAAGAAGACTTGTCTAGCAGATCTGTGTCGAGAAATACCTTCCTAGTTAAGAGGGAGTGTTGATGTATATGTAACTTCGGAATGTATTTCATCTATGTATTTCATATATATTTATTGTATCCTTATTAGAGATGTGTTATTCCTCTATGAGGAAGTGTCGTCATGTGGATTGACAAGTGTCGCAAGTGTGTGTACTTGCCGATGGGTTATTAGACCACCATGTGCGGGGTCGGCCCTAAAATATATATATTATATTGTGGATGTACCTAGCTAGACAAGTCGGCCCCATAAGGTCACTGGGCAAACAAGTTAGTATAAATAGAGATCAGGAGATCTCTATTTAGATCATTCGAAAAGTCATATCTCTCTCACTCAGAAAGTGGCACACTAGTGAGGAGGAGGATCATCTGCTACTAGGAGACTATCTCAAGTGTATTTTGGTTGTACTTTGGTTGAGCCATTGCTCTCTCTATCTTTGAGGAATTTGTGGGGTTTTTCACCTTAGGGTTTTCCCCACAGAAACTCTGTGTCTCTTGTCTCTCATGCTTTTGATTCTTGTGATACTTGTCATGCTTATTGTGATTGTTATGCATTGATATACTGTATATGTTATTCTCTCAGTGAAGATCCTAGAGTATTGTGCATTAATGCTCAAAATTTAACACTAAAAAGGGGGCAAGTTTGAAGTAAATCAGTGGTCAAAATTAAAATAAGAATAGATCAATGGTTGATAATATTTTCGCGCCCACAACTAGCTTGGATAATGGAAAGGGTGAGTGACAGTGAAATATAGACCACCTGCCACGTGTTGAATGAGAGTTCATTTCTCCGATTGAAAAGTGGTTATGGGAAACCACCTTTAGTGATGCCGAAACCGCTTTAGGTGATAGTCCTTGGTGATATCAACGATGTAGGTGAAAAGGGCGACAAGATCAATGGTTAAAATTCATTTGTTGATTTTAAAAAGAGATTTTATAAAGGGAAAGGTCACGGGAAATGAGTCACTTGTCTTCTTTTACATGAGGAAAGAACGTGTCTATATCAGTGGGAGTCGAGTCAAGATATACCTTTCCAACCATCGTATACCAGGTAGGTCACAGAATTTTAATTGCTTATTGTTCTTTTAAAATGGAAAGAGAAGAAGAAGTAGAGGCACAGGTTAAAAAGTTTAGTAAATTGGAAGAAATATTCGAAGAAAAGGATGGAGATGTATTTGATACAGTCTTGTTCTTTGGTTCGGTATGAGAAGTAAAATATAGGCTAAAGATATTAGATGAACAGGGAATTGATTTGCACAGTGTACATAAGTCTCTTTTTCATCATTTTTTCCCAAAACAAACCCTAAATTTCCCATATTTTGTAGCTTGGTGTGTGTCAAAATATTCCCAGTTTGAACGTGTGATAATGGATTCCAGTAGGTCTAAAATGCTTTGTTCTGTAAATTCCAAATAGTCAGAGATTCTTTAGAAGTTCTCAGGTCGTTTGTTCAAAATTTGGAATATTTTTCTAAAGAGACTTTAATTGAACAGTTTAGACAAGCCCCTGCACAAGAAAAACAAGTCTTTTAATCCAAAAGCATAAAGCCTGATCTTTCTGTTGAGAATGAACCTTTTCCCTTGGATATTAACCTGTTCAATGAAGAGTCTCAGTGGGTCATTTCATTATTAAGTCGATTTCTAGGGTTAGATACTAATAAATTTGTCTTGGAAACCCTTTTGAGTTTGTTATTTAGAATAGGTAAGCACCATTTTGACAGTCAGTTACCCTTCCTTAAATTTGATGAGTTTCTCGCTGATAGTATTCATTCTCACTTAGCAAATTTCCACATGACAAGACATTTCAGGTTTCAATCATATTTGGTTAGAATGTTTCTGTTTTTTAATGAAGAAAATTTGCAATTCCCTTAGATTATTTTCACTTCCGAGATCAAGAACATTACTTTCAATTATATGAATCTTATCATGCCAGAAATGTACAGGTTAATGTTTCAGAACCGATTACCCAGAGTATTACCCGAAATGCAAGAGGTTTTACAGTTCAGTTCATACCAAAGAGTTGGATATTGGTTTCTTTTGAAAGAGCATACTATCATTAGATTTTATGGCTTTGTTCATGATCCATATATCTTGCCTGCATTTTTAACACCAAAGATATTTTCTCTAGAGTTTCTCAGATAGAAAATGATTGTAGAAAATGAGCACTTCTTGAGCTTTAGGAAGGCTTCTGAAATCAAATTTCCTAAGAAGATTGGTCCTTTAATTATAAAGAATAAGGCTTCCCTCTCACTCATTGAAGGAATTTTACAGGATATGAATTTTGAAAAAGCTACCAAAATCAATTATGACCCTTACCACATTATTTTACAAAGAAGGAAGCAAAAGAAAAACAAAGATTTTGATCATGAAGGGGTAGAAGGATTAGCTGAAAAATCTAATTTAATGGAATATCAACCAGATATAGAGACTTCAGAGACCTTGCAAGCTAATCCTTCTGCAATAATGAAATCATCTGCAATGATTATACCAACTCCAAGAAAAATTGACATCACTGGTAAAAGGAGTTTTCCAGAGGATGATGAGAATATGGATGAAGATCCATAAATATAAAAAAGACCAAAGATTGATTCAGATGAGGAAATGGTTGAAATTGGAATAAAAAAGATAAAAGAAAAAGACCAGGAACCAGTTTTCCAAGTTCAAGAATACAGTTTTGAAGAAGCACAACAAAGTGGATCTAGTGAAAAATTTAATTCAAGGAGTGACTTGTATACCAAATGTGGACCGAAAAGGCACATCTCTTCAGAATTTTTCTTAAAGATTTATTCAAAGGTAAGGGATATATCGGATAAAGAAGTTTCATTGGTTGTTGTAAAAGATCATATCAAAAACACATTAAATTTGGCAGTAACTACCCAAGATAGAGTTTCATAGATGAAACTAAATTTGCAAAGAATCCCTATACTTGATAAAATCCATCTTCATAAGAAAACTGGGGAAGTGATATATACAGATTTGATGAAAAGTGCTCTAAAGAATTCGAAATTACAGTCTATAGTCTTGAGGCTAGAAAATCAGTTAAAACAAGAGAAATTGGAAAATAAGGCATACCAACAACAAGTAAAAAAACTCCAGGGTGATATGTAATACCGCAAATGCTGGACTTTAAACCCTTTTATCTTTTGTTAAGTATTATTTCATTTTACTTAGATGACATTAGAAATTTGAGAAATTAATTTCTAATGACCATGTGGACTAGTAAATTAATGATATGGGAGTCACAGTCCCCTATGGGTTGGAGGGAAAATGAAAATTAATATAATAATGAGAAATTATTATTGGAGAAAATGGCAAACCCTAAAGAAAATATTTGAGATAATAATGAAATAAAAGAAATAACAAAATGAGAGAATTCACACCTAAGAGAATAAAAAGTGAAACTCATTCAAACACTTCATTCTTAACCTTCTCATGATCATTATCACACAAGAGAAATGGGAGCTGGGGAGAACAATAACCAGAGTAAATGAAGACAAGTAAAGAGGGACAGTTTTGGAGCACAAAACTGGACCAGATTAAGAGAAATTAGAACAACTGGGTATAGCTTGGACACTTGGTTGTGTTCAGGTAGGAGCACTACCCCAAGCTTGCAGGATCACTACATAAATACTCTAAATAGGTCGTGATTTAATGATTCTCTTAATGGTTGTGGCTTAAAATTCCCTAGAGCATCCTGGATCTCAGGAGCACTGAGTTGGATGTTGGGTTGCCTACTGCCACTGAAATTTCCTAAATAACTTGGGGAATAAGTTAAGGGATAATTAAAATACATACTCTGAACTAGAGGGGACTATGAACTTAGCTCAAGGGTGACCTGAAATCAAGGTGAAATTGCTGGTCAAAGGCTGGGAGGTTTTTGCTAGGTCCACTGGTCTTCAGATTTCAGATAATTCTATATGCTGCATTTATCTGCTAAATGTTATGGAACAGTTACTAGGGTTTATTGTTGTATAACGATGATCTACTATTGAATGGATTATTTATCAGATTTGAACATGACTGTGTTATTATACTGAACTTTGTTTATGGATCATAGACAGGCTTTTAGGTCTCTGTAGTATTATGCATAAAATTGATCTATCGGAGACGCCTTCAGTTTCATAGTTTATGTTGGATTGATACATTCTTTATGTAGTAAGCAGATATACATGTAATCTAAATAATGATTTATAAACCTGTGATAGGCAGTATGAAATGATCATTGTTTATATTTTATCCTAAGGATATGCTGATTATATTTTAATAGAATAGGTTTCTTGTACTCATCATATCCCTATTTACTAGCAGAGCATATATTCCCATTTAATGGCTGAAAAGAGGCAGACATGTAAACCATGAAGTTTACATGTCTAGCCATTGCATTAATTAAATTTTATTTATCATTGCCTAGCTAAATGAAAATGCAATGATTAAAATGAGTTAAACCTAGAGGAAGTGTTTTTTCATTTAATTGATAGAGTTTATAAAGTCATGTTGAATTGATATATAAATAGCATATTAAACTTCTATATGAAGATCGATTGGATTTCTATCAAAATCATATTTAACAATAAATAAATCTCAGAATGCACTCTTACATTTCAGATGTGTTTTAAATCTGAGTGTGCATGCTATTTTATTTCCTGTATGGAATACTACTTTATACCAACTCTATTTATGCATAACCTTGAATATGGAATTCGATGTGGGTTCCATTTTAATTATAAACAAGTTAAAACTAATGTATAGGATGCATTGACTCATGCTTGGATGTGTTATTATTTGGGTAAGAATAGGCTATGCTCTCAGCATAGGAACTCAACCCAGGATCGAGATGTGACCCATGAATTGGTTTAAACCAAATCGTATGCAGTGCATAAGACTTAGTGCGAAGCACATTACAGTATATACTTTGTTTCGTTTAACAAAGGTTTATTACCCTAAGTTCTACGACTTAGTAGACAGTGGCGTAGTCTCCACATTGTGCATACAATAAGCATTTAAATTAAATGGTGTTGAGTTTTATTTTATGTTGACGACCCTAGCTATCACAGCTAGCTATCAAGTATGCATAAGCCTAGGCTTGACGAGCTTTCTAGAAATAGAGTTTTCCAAAGAACCACGATGATCACGATCATTGTTTTGTTATACATTCATTTTAAGTGGTTGAACCTTAAGCTTCGGCATGGGAGCTGAGAGAGTCATTGGTCGAAACTGGAACATAAGTATTTTAGTGGAACTAAATTGCTACTAGTTGGACAACCCAACATTGTTACGATTTCATCTTAAGTTTAAATGCCGAGTAACTACTTTCTAATCTACACATCCAGGCTAGGTTTATAGTAATGCCTATCAGATTACCTTGTTATAGTATTGTTAGGATATTCCTATACCCCATCCTAGTCCTACTAGCATTTTTCATTATTTTCATTTTCAGCCATGCATGCACTTCTGCATGCAGCATGCATGCATGCAAACTGCATGCATCCCAGTCATCAGCATGGAGTCCTCCATCCCCTAGTCCTCAGTTTGCTAGCCCAGGAGCTTATTTTTGCTCAGTTTGAGCCCTCCTAGCCAGTGTGGCGCCCTTCTTTCACCTACAACTTGACAAAGGTGCCCTCCCTCACCTACCATGCAGTTACACTTCGGTTATTGAGTGATTTGTGGATCTGCTCCTTGATTTGAGGACAGATTGACTAGTTAACTGTCTCTGACACTCCGATGGACCTCCAATTAGCCCTGATAACCTATTCTGACTCCAGTAAGCTCCTATTGTGCCCTCCTTTGAGCCTCCTTCACTACATTAGTGCATTATGTTTGTGTTACACTTATTACATTCACTTAGAATCAGTCTTCTGCATGGATGACACTCTCCGATGATGATTAGGACTCCTAGTGGTGCACAGTTGACACTCCACTGATGATGTTGATGACTCTATTGATCTGATGATCACTCTATGAGAGGCTAATTCAAATTGCCACCTTGGCATTCGAATCCTATCCACCATATTACTATTTATTGTTCATACTTGTGATTAATGAATTAGTGTGTGTGAAGTTATTTTGCTTCTATCCGAGTTCTACTGTATTATTATTCTGTTGCTAATTTACTGCATTGACCACTCTTAATCTTATTCCTAAATTCTTTCATTGCGAGGTATACATCAGCTCTTAGATCTGCTGTGAGGATTTTCACAAGTATTACTTTAATTTTTAAACAGTCGAAATCGAAACATGAATGCATTTATAGATATATATTATCACAACCCTGTTCTATTATTCAAACGAGGAATTAATAGACATGAAGCAAAATGTTTAAACAACATTGTGTATGCAACCACGTTAGGGTTGACACTGTTCACATAATGCATTCATTATTTACAAAAAAAACAATATTTTTTCGAGAACTTTCATATTTATTCTCCAAACCAGAATCCAATACATGGGAGAAGTGTAGTGCGAAACCAAGTTTGAGAACCGGCGACCCACTAACGGGGTCGAACCAAAAATAAACATAAATAATGTATTTTTTCGCAGTTACATTAACGTTCTCATTACTTGCATCCACCTACAGGCCACAAGGGCCAACTACCATTTAAAAAAAAAGTTGTGTATACTTAGGACAAGGCCGAGGGCCATCACTGGTTCATGATGCAAAATGAACTGGAACCAAGCCTTAAGTAACCCACCTCAAACCACTAGGAGGTTTAAACCTGAGGGACAAAGAGAGGATGGGTTACCTGGCCACTATGGATGCTATTCTCCTCACCAGAGTCGTGGTTCCAGCTGTGGAGCGCCCAACACACCCTCACCGGTTGTTGGCTCCTGCATCACCAAACATTTAAACGAGCAGTCAGTTGGAGCAGTAAGAATTTAAAGTGAAAATCTAGTTCGTAAAAACATTTGTGTTGTAACTATTACTGTGAATTAGAGAAAGTTGTGAGGACCCAGGCGTGGTTGCTCCATACCTTCCTAAGGGCCATGATAGTGGTAGTTAGACCGCATCATCTTGTTACAATAGAAACTGACCAAACAAAACCTTAACACGCATGAGAACTTTAGATCTTACCTGCTCTACGTGGAAGCTTAGCAAGCTAACTCCCACTGTGTTCATAGTCATGCTGAGAGCACCGTGTTCTTCCTCCATCAGGCGTGATCCCTCTGCTTAGAGAAGAGATGCCCTATTAGACTTGTTGTAGTGTCGAAATGAACAACCCGAAGCCGAGTAAACGTTTTTCGATGAACACGATGGTAACCGGCTTGAGGAGGAGGCTACCTATGAGCCCGGTTACTCCATCCATTCAATGCTTTGTACACCATAGTTTTGGGCACCAAAAACCACAATGTAATCAACGGTGCTAGTGCTTTTCGCATCACCCAAGTATCCAACCCGGATCACGATCGACGAACATAGATCATTGTTGCATTTATTTTAACCAGTAGGACTTTAATGTAGTGGAGGTTGGGTTGGAAACCTCGTGAGATAGCCAGCTTGGGCTAGCTGGAACATGAACATACATTCCATTGCTGAGTGGCATCACCACGTCGTTGAGAGTAGCATCACCTGCCAGGAGGGCACACACAACGGGGTTTAAAATGGTTGATTCGTATGTTGAAGTATGCTCGGAAGAGCTTGATTCAAAGCACATTCACCACATTAATTATGTTATGCACATAATACCCAACTTTCATAGTTTAAGACCATCACATTTAAATGTTATAACATAAGAATGATCACGACATTGCCAAAGGGTTGGTGTTGGTTGATATAGTCGTGGATAATGAGATATGGTTTTGACATGAAACTAAGGTTCGACCCTAGGTCAACCTTGAGCGCATAACCCACACTTTTTATTATATTGTTGATATATATATATATATGGTATGTTAATACATATATATGTATTACATTGCACTCCCTTTTGTTAATGCTGTATCGTGGTTTGTATTCGACCTTGGTATCGACACTATGTCAACCTTGGAGCGCATGGCCATAATATATATGTAACTATATATTATATTACAATGTATATATGTTATATTAACATATATGTGTTTGCATTGTAGATTACATTTTTATAATGTTGCTTTATGTTGTGGCTATTATATGGAGTTAGCATGAGCACATAAGGCATAAGTTCTAAGCCTAGGTATTTTATAAAATAATCCTAGAGCTTAGAATAATAATATTACATAGGTTATATGTTATTAACTTAGTTATAACATAAAACTATGTTGATTTACATTTAAATTTTAATTATAATAAAAACTATAAAGTCTATGTTTCATAATATCAAATTACTAATAGTTTAATATAATTGTGTATGGAATTATTAATGTCGCATAAATTGGAAGTGTCGCAATTGCTGTAGCATAGAGTTGATTATGCTTTTCGGTTTGTATTTGAAGTGGGCCCTATACTAACGTGGTTACATATAGGTACACCGTCACAGTCATTAGAAGTATTACAAGTGTCAACACTTGCATGAATAGCGAAAAAAGTATTAATGAACGATAGTGCACACACAGTCAGAATATTAATTAAGTAGGTTGTAGTGACAACTAGTATTTATGTTTCCGCATTTTTTTGAGTAGTTAGAATCTTTGATAATAAAAAAATCGTGTAGAATAGATGTGACAAATTGGTATCAGAGCTATGGTCACTACACTAGGACCTTTAGGCTCGCTTGTGTGAATGCTGTTGGATATAGAAATAAATATATAAAAATTTCTGCAGCATACTGTTTTGTAATTTTTATGAATAAGTACATTGCTGTTTATGACTTCTAACAAACAGCTGTTGGCCACACCTAGATAGAAAAGTGTCTGAAATGGTAAGTAGATGAAATGAATTCTACAGAACAAGAAGGAAGGCTGGCTGTTGAAACATCTAGTCAGTGAGGAGAAATGGCCAGTAGGCAAGAGAGAAATCAGAACTCTCCACAAGGAGCGACAACATCTAGTGAAATGATCGAAACAGTCAAAAGTCTGAAGGCTGAACTGCTCAGCATTAAAGAAGACAACATTAAAAAATTTGAAGAACAACGAGAAATAAATGTAATTCTGTTGCAGAAATTGACTGAAAAAGAGAACAGTCACATCCCAACACCAGAAGAATAGCATGCAGAAAAGTCAGTGATGAAAATAAATTCAAAGTTTAGGACTACACCTCCAAGAAATTATGTGAGCTATAATGTGGATGTCAGCGACGAAGAGTCATGTGGAAAATATTCTGATGAGTATATTCCTAAAAAGAAGAAGAAAACTAGAAAAGTAAATCAACTACACTCAGATTTGAGAAAGATCAAGCCTCCTACTTTTAATGGAGAGATTAAAACTAGAGAAGAAGCTGAATTGTGGCTGAGAGACATGGAAAAATATTTGCGCATGTTTGACTATTCCAGTCTCATAAAGGCTAGGATTGTTGTTTTCAATCTACAGGGGAAAGATTTAGCTTGGTGCGATGATCTCAAGATGACGAAATCTATCAACGAGAAAAATATAAAGTGGAAAACTTTTTCAATGTTATTCAAATAGAAATACCTGTCAGAAAGGCACTATGACAGAAAAGTAAAATAATTTTACGACCTAAAGCTGGGACAACAAACCATGGAGGAATTAATCAACAAATTTCTGGAATTACTCAAGTATGTTCCTTATATTCAAGATGAAAAAGTCAGAATTCACTGTTTCCTGAATTGTTTGCCATTTGGTTTCAAGGACTGGATAGAGTTCGACGATCCAAAGACTTTGGAAGATGCTTTTAGAAACTTAGACTGTGTTATGAACATGGTCAGAATAAGGTTGAAGTATCTAAGAGGTCGAACAGAAAGAAGAAAACCAAATCTAATAGTAGGAAGAAAGGACACAAGCCGAACCATTTCAGAAACCAAGTTACACGGGCACCTTTCAACAACAGATTCGATGGCAGCAAGTCACACTCTAACACTGTTCCACCAAGCAAGAAGATGAACACTGAAGGCATAAGAAAACCAGATGAAACACCATTTAAGCCAACACTCAAATGTTGGGGATGTGGAGAAAATCATAGATGGTATGAATGTACTCATAAGAAGGATAAAAACAAAACAATGCATAATCTTCAAGAGGCTTCTACAGTCCAAGATATAGCAAGGAGTTCGAAAATCTATGCTGCTTTAAACAACCATCAATCAGAACATCAAGCTTCTATAATCGAGGTTGAAGGTATGATTTCCGGGATACCTGTGTCTATCTTGATTGATTATGGCGCATGTAAAAGTTATATAGACCCAAAACTATGTGAGTCTTGCAAACTTAGCAAAAATAAATACATGCATCCTTGGCTGGTTCAAATGGCCACGGGAACAAAAATAAAAGTTTCTGAAGTAGTCAATCAGAGTCCTTTGAAGTTAAACGAATCTTACACTAGTGCAGATTTAAATGTTTTGCCATTGGGATCTTAGGATTTGCTTACTGATATGGATTGGTTGGAAAAACATAGGGCTGCCATAGACTGCTACCAAAAATATGCTACATTTGTGAATGATGTTGGACAGTTTGAAAAGATTCAAGGGATAGTTAGAGCAGTGAAATAAAGGGAATTTTTTGCTCTTCAACTGAAAAGAAATGCACGAAAAGGGTGTAAACTTTATGCTGTTCACATGACAGAAAATCAGAAAAGTAATTTCAGATTTCACAAAACACCCTGTTTTGGTTGAATTTGAGGATGTGTTTCCCGAGGAAATTCCTGAGTTACCACCTAAAAGAGAATTGGATTTTACTATAGACCTATCCTCAAGAACAATACCAAATTCTAAGGCACCTTATCGGATGAGCATTCCTGAATTGATAGAGATGAAAGCACAAATGCAGGAGTTGTTGGAAAAAGGTTATATCCGTCCAAGTGTATCCCCATGGGGAGCACTGGTGATCTTTGTACGTAAGAAAGATGGCACATTCAGACTGTGCATAGATTATAGACAGCTGAATAAAGTAACTATAAAAAATCGGTATCCCTTGCCACAGATTGACGATCTGTTCGATCAGGTTGGGGGTGCTACTGTCTTTTCAAAAATTGATCTTAGTTTAGGTTATCATCAAATCAGAATTAAAGAAGAATACATGCATAAGACAGCTTTCTGTACTCGGTATGGACATTATGAATTTGTGGTGATGCCATTCGGTTTGACGAATGCACCAGCCATGTTTATGTGCCTTATGAATAATGTGTTTAGTAAGTACCTAGATAAGTTTGTGGTAGTGTTTATTGATGACATACTCATTTATTCGAAGAATGAAAGTGAGCATGAGGAACACTTAAGGTTAGTGCTGCAAGTACTAAGGGAAAATCGGCTTTATGCAAAGCTGACTAAATGTGATTTTTACAAGGACCAAATACAATATTTGGGTCACATAATATCATCCCAACGCATTGCAGTGGATCCAGATAAGATCAAGGCCATAATGAGATGGCCTACTCCCCAAAACGTAAGCGATATCCGCTCTTTTATGGGATTAGCTAGGTACTATCGAAAATTCATTGAAGGATTTTCCAAGGTGGCTCATCCTATTACCTCTCTTCAGAGAAAGGAAGTCAAGTTTATTTGGACAACCAAATGTGAAGCAAGTTTTGCGAAGCTGAAACAGTTTCTTGCTTCAGTTCCTATCCTAAAAGTGTCTGATCCTTACAGTGACTTTGTGGTATGCACAAATGCGTGCAAGGAAGGATTGGGAGGCATATTAACGCAAGATGGTTCTATAATTGGTTATGATTCTAAAAATTTAAAGATGCATGAAGTAAAATATGCGGCGCATGATTTAGAACTGGCTGCCATAATTCATGCTTTAAAGACATGGCGACATTACCTTCTTGGAAAAAATTTTGTTCTTAAAACTGACCACATTGGGATGAAATACATTTTTGAACAACCAAATATGAATGGAAGGAAAGCAACATGGCTAGCTTTCTTAAACAAGTTTGACTTTGAAATTCAACATATCAAAGGAAAAGAAAACAAAATAGCTGATGCACTTAGCAGACGAATGCACATGTTAAATATGGCTTCAATTAACAATTTTCAATCTGATTTAGTGTCGCAGATCCAGAAAGCAGTTGAAAAAGACCCAAGATATCTGAACTTAAGACAAAAGTGTCTTGCAGAAAATTCAAAACAACAAGCAAAAAATTATAGTATATCTAAAGATGGGCTACTGCTTTTTTTAAAAACAGATTATACATATTGGATTAGGCAGAATTAAAACAATTAATTTTGGATGAGTTTCACAAAAGGCCATATTCTAGTCATCCAGGTTATCAGAAAATGATAACAACTATTAAAAAAACAACACTATTGGCCCAGATTGAAGTCTGAAATTGCTGAGTATATAGCAAAGTGCATGGATTGTCAAAGGGTGAAAGTGGAATGTCAACACTGAGCTGGTTTGTTACAGCCTATACCTATACCAGAATGGAAATGGGAGACCATTTCTATGGACTTTTTCACCGGGTTACCTAAAAATAAAAAGCAACATGATGCCATCATGGTTGTAGTGGATAAGTTGACTAAGGCATCTCACTTTAGACTAGTCAAATGCACATTCAAAGCAATAAATATTACATAAATCTTCATGAAAGAAGTCTTTCGACTTCATGGAATTCCAAAGGTGATTGTATCTGACTGGGATGCAAATTCCACTTCACACTTTTGGAAGGCGTTATTTACTGGTTTGGGGACTAAAGTGAGTTTTAGTATAGCCTACTATCCTCAAATAGATGGGCAGACTGAAAGGGTGAATCAAATCCTAGAGGACATGCTTCACTTGTATGCCATGGATAACCCAAAACAATAGGAGAATTACCTACACTTAGCTGAATTTGCCTACAATAATGGGTACCAAACTTCTACAGGAATGAGTCCATTTGAAGTTTTGTATGGCAAAAAATGCAAAACCCCTATGACTTGGGATGATCCGGTGAATTAGATTGTGATGGGTCTTGAAATGTTTGCAGAACTAGAAAACATTGTGCAGAAAGTTAAAACAAACTTAAAAACTGCTCAAGACAGGCAGAAAAGCTATGCTGATCAGCATAGAGAACATAAAGAATTTGAAATTGGGGATTATGTATTCCTAAGAGTGAAAGCAAAGAAAATTTCTTTGTGCTTGGGTAAGGTTTCCAAACATGCACCAAGATTTTGTGGTCCTTTCCAAATACATGCTAGAGTAGGACCTATTGCTTATTAGCTAGCTCTACCAACAAATGTTAAAGTACATGATGTGTTTCGTGTTTCATGTTTCATTGCTGAAGAAATATGTATATGATCCTAAGCATATTGTGAATTGGCATGTGATTCAAGTGGAATCAGAAGGAGACTTCCAGATAGATCCTGTATGCATACTGGATCGAAAAGAGGTGGTACTTTGGAATTGAACCATCATTCAGGTAAAAGTGCAATGGGAGCACTATAAGTCCAAGGAGGCTACTTGGGAAATGGAAAGGGAAATGCGGGCAGCATACCCTTTCCTGTTCGAAGAAGTACATGACATGAACTGATTTGGTTATTATGTTATTTTTCTGTTTTGCAAAACTGTTTAACACCGAGGATGGTGAAAACTTAAGGGGAGGGGAAATGTAATACCCCAAATGATGGACTTTAAACCCTTTTATATTTTGCTAAGTATTATTTCATTTTACTTAGATAACATTAGAAATTTGAGAAATTAATTTCTAATGACCATGTGGAGCAGCACATTAATGAGATGGGAGTTATAGTCCCCTATGGGTTGGAGGGAAAATGCCAATTAATACAAAAATGAGAAATTATTATTGGAGAAAATGGAAAACCCTAAAGAAAATATTTGTGAGAATAATGAAATAAAAGAAATAACAAAATGAGATAATTCACACCTAAGAGAATAAAAAGTGAAACTCATTCAAACACTTCATTCTTAACCTTCTCATGATCATTATCACATAAGAGAAATGTGAGCTGAGGAGAACAATAACCAGAGTAAATGAAGACAAGTAAAGAGGGAGAGTTTTGAAGCACAAAACTAGACCAGATTAAGAGAAATTGGAACAGTTGGGTATAGATTGGACACTTGGTTGTGTTCAGGTAGGAGCACTACCCCAAGCTTGTAGGAGGACTGCATAAATACTCTGAATAGGCTATGATTTAATGATTCTCTTAATGTATGAGGATTAAAATCCCTTGGAGCATCCTGGAGCTCAGGAGCACTGAGTTGGATGTTGGGTTTCCTGCTGCCACTGAAATTTCCTAAATAACTTGGGGAACAAGTTAAGGGATAATTAAAATAAATACTCTGAAGCAGAGGGGACTGTGAACTCAGCTTGAGGGTTACCTGAAAGTGAGGTGAACTTGTTGGTCAAAGGCTGGGAGGTTTTTGCTAGGTCCACTGGTCTTCAGATTTTGGATAAGTCTATATGTTGCATTTATCTGCTAAATTTTATGGAACAGTTACTAGGGTTTATTGTTGTATAACTCTGGTCTACTATTGAATGGATTATTTATCATATCTGAACATGACTGTGTTATTATACTGAACTTTGTTTATGGATCATAGACAAGCTTTTAGGTCTCTGTAGTATTATGTAGAAAAATGATCTATAGGAGACACCTTCAGTTTCATAGTTTATGTTGGATTGATACATTCTTTATGTAGTAAGCAGATATAAATGTAATCTAAATAATGATTTATAAGCCTGTGATAGGCAGTATGAAATGATCATTGTTTATATTTTACCCTAAGGATATGATGATTATATTTTAATAGAACAAGTTTCTTGTACTCATCATCTCCCTATTTACTAGCAGAGCATATACTCATTTAATGGTTGAAAAGAGGCAGACATGTAAACTATGAGGTTTACATGTCTAGCCATTGCATTAATTAAATTTTATTTATCATTGCCTAGCTAAATGAAAATGCAGTGATTAAAATGAGTTAAACCTATAGTAAGTGGTTTTTCGTTTACTTGATAGAGTTTATAAAGTCATGTTGAATTGATATATACATAGCATATTAAACTTCTGTATGAAGATCGATTGGTTTTCTATCAAAATCATATTCAACAATAAATAAATCTCAGAATGCATTCTTATATTTCAGATACGTTTTAAATCTGAGTGTGCATGGTATTTTATTTCCTGTATGGAATACTACTTTATACCAACTCTATTTATGCATAACCTTGAATATGGAATTCGATGTGGGTTCCATTGTAATTATAAACAAGTTAAAACTAATGTACATGATGCATTGAATCATGCTTGGATGTGTTATTATTTGGGTAAGAACAGGCTATGCTCTCGGCATAGGAACTCGACCCAGGATCCAGCTGCGACCCATGAATTGGTTTAAACCAAATCATATGCAGTGCATAAGACTTAGCACAAAAGCACATTACAGTAAATACTTTGTTTATACATCTATGCTTAACAAGGGTTTTTTACCTTGAGTTCTACGACTTAGTAGACAATGGCGTAGTCTCCACGTTGTGCATACAGTAAGCATTTAAATTAAATGGTGCTAAGTTTTATTTTATGTCGACAACCCTAGCTATCACAACTAGCTATCAAGTATGCATAAGCCTAAGCTCTGCGAGCTTTCTGGAAACAGAGTTTTCCAAAGAACCATGATCATCATGATCGATGTGTCATTATACTTTCCTTTTAAGTGGTTGAACATTAAGCTTCGACATGGGAGCCGAGCGAGTCGTTGGTTGAAATTGGATCATAAGTATTTTAGTGGAACTAAATTGCTACTAGCTGGACGACCCAATGTTGTTGCGATTTCATCTTAAGTTTAAATGTTGAGTAAATACTGTCTAATATATGCATGTAGGCTAGGTTTATAGTAATGCCTATCGGATTACCTTGTTACAATATTACTTTACTTTTTAAATAGTCAAAATCGAAACAGGAATGCATTTATAGATATATATTATCACAAGTTTGTTCTATTATTCAAACGAGAAATTAATAGACAGAAAGCAAAATGTTTAAAAAAAAACTATGTATGAAACCACGTTAGGGTTGAAGCTGTTCACATAATGTATTCATTATTTACAAAACAAAAATAATATTTTTTCCAGAGATTTCGTATTTCTTCTCCAAACCAGAATCCAACACATGAGATAAGTGTAGTGCAAAACCAAGGTTGAGAACCGACGACCCACTAACGAGGTTAAACAAAAAATAATCATAAGTAATGTATTTGTTCGTAGTTACATTAACGTTCTCATTACTTGCATCCACCTACAGGCCACAAGGGACAACTACCATTTTTAAACAAAGTCTTGTATACTGAGGACAAGGCCGAGGGCCATCACTGGTTCCTGATGCAAATTGAACTGGAACCAAGTCTTAAGTAACCCACCTCAAACCACCAGGAGCTTTAACCCCAAGGGACGAAGCGAGGAAAGGTTACCTGGCCACTATAGATACTGTTCTCCTCGCCGAAGTCGTGGTGCCATTTATGGAGTGCCCAGCACACCCGCGTTGGTCCTTGCCTCCTACATCACCAAACATTTAAACGAGCAGTTAGTTGGAGCGGTAAGAAGTTAAAGTGAAAACCTGATTAGTAAAAACATTTGTGTTGTAACTGCTTACTGTGAGTTAGAGCAAGTCGCGAGGACCCAGGAATGGTTGCTCCATACCTTCCCAAGGGCTACAACAATGGTAGTTAGACTGCATCATCTTGTTACAATAGAAACTGACCAAACAAAACCTTAACAGGCACGAAAAATTTAGATCTTACCTACTCTACATGGAAGCTTAGCAAGCTCCCTCCCGCTGTGTTCGTAGTCATGTTGAGAGCACCATGTTATTCTTGTGTCGGGCATGATCCCTCTGCTCAGAGAAGAGGTGCTCTATCAGACTTGTCGCAGCGTCGAAATGAACATCCCGATTACTCCATCCATTCAATGCTTTGTACGCCATATTTTTGGGCACCAACAACCACAATGTAATCAACGATGCCAATGCTTTTCACATCACCCAAGTATCCAACCCGGATCACAATTGATGGACATAGATCACTGTTGCATTTATTTTAACCAGCAGGACTTTAATGTAGTGGAGGTTGGGTTGGAAACCTCATGAGCTAGCCAGCTTGGGATAGCTGGAACATGAACATACATTCCATTGTTGAGTGGCATCACCACATCGCCGAGAGTAGCATAAATTTCCAAGAGGGCACTGTTGATGTATTTGTAACTTCGGAAGATATTCTTCTATGTATTACACTTGTACTTTATTATATTCATGATGGAGATGTATTATTCCTCCAATCAGAAGTGTTGTCATCTGTATTTGTAAGTGTCGCAAGTATTATTGTAAGTGTTGCAACTTGTATTTGATGGGTTATTAGACCACAGGTGTGGGGTTGGCCCTGTATGTGACATGTGGATGGGTTATTAGGATTCCTTAGGAAGTCGGCCCTGTTCGAATTAAAGGTAGGTTAAGTTGTGTATAAATAGAGAGTGAGTGTCTCTCATTCTATTCATTTACTCACTCATCCAACTCGCACTAGTTCAGTGAGGAGTGCACACAAGTGGAGGAGGAATAGCTACTGGAGTCACTATTTTTTGGGGATTGATCTTTGTGATCTTGGGGCTTATTCTATCTCTGAGGAAGTTGTGGGGTTTTTCACCTTCTTGGTTTCCCCTGAGGAAACTCTGTGTCTCTTGTGTTTATGATTGTTATGCTATGCATGTTATTCTCTTAGTATGATCCTAGATAATGTTTGAATGAAATTATCGAAAAATTAACATGGTATCAGAGCGGTGCTAACAAGAAGACACTGTGCAGTTGCGGAAGCTAAGGCTTCTTAATATTTGGGTTTCTCTCCATAAATCATCAAAGGCAGGATGCTAGGCTGAATCTCCTTGCAAGGGTGCATCTTTCTATCGAGACAAAATTCAATTCTGAGCACTTTCAGTTTTTGGCCCGTCATTAGTGCGAGAAATTAGGGTTTCAAAGAAAATTGGAATTTTTGAAATCTGAGACCACGGTTGAATGCTCCTCAAGAAAATCAAAATTTAGAGACCAAGATCGAACTTTTTGGTTGGGAAGAACCCTAGGCTCCATCAAACCCTAGTTCAAGATTTTGATCGGAAAGGTGGAAAATTAGGGTTTCTGCAAAAGTTGGAAATTTTGAAATCTGAGACCACGACTGGATGCTCCTTAGAAAAATTGAAGTTTAGAGACCAAGATCGAACTTTTTGCCTAGGCAAAACCCCAGCATTATCAAACCCTAGTTCGAGATTTTGACCAGAAAACCAGAAAACTAGAAATTGCAGATCCAAAAGTTTCAAAGGAAATTTTGAGGGGTAAAGTTCTAGAATGGAGAGACCATCCAATCCTAATTTACTAAGGTCTCTCAAATCAAAGAAAAACTTGAAGCTGTGGATGAAATAATGGAGAATGGAGAAATTGTCATGACCACATTGAATGGCCTACCTAGGTCATGGGACTCCTTAATCCAAGGTATCTGTGCAAGAAAGAAATTGATCTCTTTCAGTAGACTATGGGAGGAATGTTCACAAGAAGAAGCTAGACTTGTGGTCTGAGAAGAGAAGATGGGAAATGAAGACCAAGCTCTCACAGCACACACTAAGAAAGGTAAGTTTAAGAGGGAGCAAAATCATCACAAGAAATCTTCTCACTTCCATCAAAAGAAGAAAGATCTCTCTCGCATTAGATGTTACTCTTGCAATGAGAAAGGACACTTTGCCTTAGAATGTCCCAAGAATAGACAAGACTTCATCAAAAACAAGAAGAAAAACAACAAGAAGAGATATCATGCTCATGCAACAGAAGATGATGAACCTCCCAGGAAGAAGGCTAGAGAAGAAAGTGAAGACTCTTCAAGTGACGATGAATATGTGCTAATCTCTTCTCTCACAGGTACGGTTACACATGGATGTAATGATTGGCTTATTGATAATGGGGCTTCCAAACATATGACGGGATTCAAAGAATCTCATATGGACCTATCTGAACATGAGTCACTTCATAAAGTGAAACTTGAGGATGACTATCAATACCGTATAAAAGGAAGTGGTGAAGCCTCCTAAAAGTTAGACTCTGTTACACCTAAAATCTTCCCATCATGAGATTCAATGTATACACCCCTGGGGTACCTTGACTGAGTGATTGACCTAGAAGTATTTGTACCCATTTGTACTAGGTTTTGAGAGATCGCCATAGGTTGCACTCATGCAGTATGCGACGTCGCAGCTTGCTCTATTGTAGGGTGCACCGATGTCAGTTAATAGACAAAAATAGCCCTTCGAGTCCCTTCTCGAAGCTTGCTGATTTGGGACCCTATCCCTGACCTCTTGGGAGAGTTGGCACTCGATTCCTAACACCTTGGGAGGATCCCTTAAGCCTCTCCTATCATCCCAAGGGGAGGAAGTATATGGTACTCTTATGCTGGTGAAATCCAGTCCTTAGAACTAACACTCTAGCTTGGGGAACATCCACTTTCCTCTAGGAGCTTTGGAATGGCTTGTTGGAAGGAGCTTGTAGTGTTAAGGCAATGGTTGTAATCCTATTTTCTATTGTACTTATCCACTTTTCAATACATTTAATATAATTGCTTTCCATAAATGTTGTCTTCTTGACAATGTTTAGAGTTTTCGTCCTTAACTGTTAGCTTAGATCTATCATATGAGATATATGCTTTCACTTCTCATGGTCTGTTACATGTTCAATAGGATTTAGCTACTTGTGATCTAGCAGCACTGGAGCATTGGATCAACGAAGGAGAAAGGGATATAGAAATCTAAGGCAAATGATCTACTCTTTCATTTGTATTTCTATACGCTCTAGGAAAGTATTTTATGTTATGTCTTATTTGTTCTAGACTTACGTTAAACTAGGGAGATCATGCCTTGAGTCCGCTCTCGGTAGATTGTCCGCAAAACAAATCTAGCGACCATACTGGGGACTTACTTCTTGTTTTGTAGTTGTCAATCTGAGAGTCATATTCAGTTGATTGCTTGACACAAGCCTTTTATTTGTCATTTGCTTCTTGAGTTGATTTCACTATCAGATCTTCATCTTGAAGACTCTGATCTACTTCCTTTGAGTTTGTACTACTCATTTTGAAACCATTTCATAGTTCATTGCTTGGAGATTTGATTCATTTTTGAACTTAGATCTTTCCTATCGCACCTGTTTAGTGAAAACAGAGTGGCATTCTGTCATTTCTAGTCTCTGTTCTTTGTCTGTTAGCCACTCATCGCAGTCCTTTCATTGGTATACTGCGACACCGTCGTAGTCCCTGCATTGGTGAACCACGACGTAGCACTGTGTACAAGCATAGAGTACGCCAATTTGTCGAAGTTGGAATGAAGGCATCCCCTCTCCATTTGTTAATCTGAGCTTTGGTTTGCTGTATGAACTCCCTCTGTGTTGCAAGATCCAGCCAGAGATCCCATCTTTGATTTGTGTGTTGAGTGTTTGGTTTTGTTTGGATTGATTCTGGGTTGCGTCTTGGACAAGTCTGAGAACTGGTAGTGGTGGATACTCTTGTCTCCTCCACCTTCATCCGCTCACCCTTACATTCCCTCCTCTCCTTAATTGATCTGATTACTGCATTAGATCATCTCCCAGACCTTATTTACTTTATTTTTTGAGCTTTGCTTGCTTGGTTTGCTTACTACTGTTTGATTTCGAGTCTTGTGTGTCTTTCAGCCTGATTGAGTGCTTGTCTTTTCTTGAGTTTTCTGAGTGTACTGAGTGCTGCAAGTAGTGTTTTCTTTTCAGTCATTCACATCTAAAAGCGTAGTTGTTATCAAGTTAATCTTTTGATGCATCCATTGAAAAGTTATAAGTGCTTCTTTCCCATCATTTCTCAAGCATTGTGAAGAAAATTGTTCGTGCATTGGAATGTTTTGCTTATGCATCTTTTGGAAAAACTGAATGAATGTATGATCGCTTGTGTTTTTCTTGAATTATGAGTTTCTCATTTTCTTGAAAAATCCAAAATATACTTCGGTTTTTGCAAAATTAGTTCCATGCTAAGGAAAGATAGATGCATTTTTAATTCTTATTTCTTTTAGGCCATTGAAAATGAAATTGAAAAGCTTGCATACTCCATCTTAGAATTCTCTCTTTTCATTACCTAGTGGCATTTTTCTTTGAAAAGAAAAAGAAAAGGAAAAATATGTCTTGATTTGGATTAGTAGTGGTGTAATTTTTATGGTTTCGCACAAAAATGAAAAGAATGCTTTCATAGTCAAACTTGTTTGAATTGGGAATTATTGCATTGCTTTTGCTTTGGTAAAATTGTTGGAAAGAAAAAGATTTCTCCCTCCCATAGGTAGCATTCATCGAAAGAAAAGAATATTTCATGCATGTAGCTAGGACTTGCATTATGCTTCTGATTATCTACTCACCTCATGCATTCACCTAACCGTCTAGATAAAATTAACGGTAGAACTAGGTAAAATTTTTAGCAACTTGTGTGTAAGTTAGAGACGTGTTCCGGCGTCGTTAAGTGTGGCAACTGTCTTTATTTGCCAGCATTGTATCCCGGGGGTATTGTAGTCTTCCACGTACTTATCGGTATATCGAGCTCCTTCACGTACCCACCAAGTACCATAATACATACTTGGCATATATCGAAGGGTGCATCACGTACTCGGTAGTATATCGGAAGGTTTCTTGGCGAACAGTTGTGCATTAGACAACACCACTATGGATTTGAGCTCCCACGTACCTTGCGTATATCGGGAGACACCTATAGGATTCCGAAAACCAACTGAGTTAACCATTTGGCCGTCTTGGAAAAGCAATACACCGAGAACAGCACTCGGGGAGATTAGCATGCACATACTGTCCAGGTAATCGGGTATGCAGGAAACGGTACAGTCCCAATCCTCCTTGTCGCATCATATTGTTGGACCCTGCAGTATATAGCGGTTTGCAATGCCTTGATAATACCGTGAGGTTCCAGACTTTGAATCCACTCTGTCACATAAGTCTGCTTGTTGCCTTAGTTTGTGTAGGGTTTTGTCTAGTCTGCTTTTCTTTTAGCTTGCCTTAGGAGAAAATTTTTGTTTCAGTCACTCTAGCTGACTTTCCTTGGAGAAGGTCCCATAGAATCCAAAACTTACCACCCGAATATCCCCTTAACCAGGAGGTAATTTCGAGGGTAAAGATGGATCCTCAAGCCAAGGTCAGGTCACATCAAGTGGAAAAACCCACTTTGAATATTGGAGGACATTTGTTTCCACATACTCCTCCAGATTCACCCACCTCTCATCCCCTGCAGGATGAAGAAGCAAAAACCCCTACTTCATAAGACTTACCTCTCGTTGCACCAAGAGAGCTTGTATCATTGGAATGGATAAATCAACCCCAGGATGACACCACAGTAGCTGTTGGTCCTTCAACAGCTTATTGGACATCTTCTATCGGTCACCAAGTGGCCCATTTTTCCATTGCACCCCCACCCAGTCAAGCTAGTCCTGACGACCCCTTGACACCTTATCGCGAGCAATTGGCTCATTTATGTGCCATGGGTGAGGAGTTTCGAAGTCAGAACTTTCAAATAAGGTTCGACGATCTACCCATCCCAGTTCATCTGATATCTTTTGGTTCACCCGAACCATCCCTCCACAACCTGACCATTAATGAGACTGGTCAACCCTCGCAAGAATCTAGTCCTGCACTTCAAGCGAGCCAACTGGTTGAAGGACAACAGTCCAACACAACTGTCACTACCACAGTTACTTTACTAGTTCCTCCCCCACCTCAAAATTCGAGGGGAGGATACTCCATTCCCCTGGATTATCTCATTAGTAATGTTACTACTATGATATCTAATCAACAACCTATGTTGGTTCAACCTTTGTATAGTGGTCAGCCTATTGTGGCTGGGAGGAAACTCCTGTTTCCTAACCATAACGTAGGCGGTGGAATCCCCAACGGACCTCCTGTTGGACCTTCCCAACCCGCTAGACCATCCACCATGGGATTATCTCATGTTGGGGGGCCATCCAATGTAACTCAACCCTCATGGAGTCAAGCATATCCAGGTTCCGTTAACCCTGTGCAGGGTCAGTCTAATCCCGAAAATACACCATACGGGATACCCTATCCCAGAAATCCTTACACTCTATGGGGGAAACAACCCATTTTACAACATGCACCCCAACCAACTATCCCTCAAGTACCACCACCCCTGATCGGTCCACCCCCACCTAACTTTGGAGGAGGCGTACCTCTACCTTCAGGCAAAGGTCCAAATCATTTTACAAACAACATCCCCCACCCTTTCGATAGTGGCGGGAATGGTCCACCCCCCCCAATGTGGAGGTGGCGGAAGAACACCCTATTATGGTGGGGGAGGAAATTTCCCTTTGGGTGGTGGAGGTGGTCCACCACCCCCTCCAGGAGGAGGCGGTGGCAGATCTAACTATTATGATGGCGATGGTGGAGGTGGAGACCCTGATCCTTTCGATGGTGTAGGTGTTGGGGGCCCCCACCCTTCTAGCGGTGGAGGTGGTCCACCACCCCCTCCATGCGGAGGCAGTGGTGGGCCACCTTATTATGGTTATGGACCCCCACCTCCTCCCGGCAGTGGCGACGGACCTCCACCTCCTCCCGGTGGTGGAGGTGCACCCCCACCTTATGGGAATGGACCACCTTATGGTGGAGGACCCCCTTACGGTCTGGATGACACACCCCCCTACGGTCAGTTTCCTCTGTGGTCACGATTTAATCAACCGATACGAGGTCCTACCGGTCCTTACATGCCTTACCAGTACTACCAGTACCTGCAGCCTAAACAACAACTGCCCTTTTTGGATACTTTGGACCTACCTAATCTATCTCGACTGAGGAACAATCCCATCTACCATGGAACTAACTGGCCCCCGATTCTGGTGAAACTTCCATCGGATATCCCTAAGTTTGATGGCAAGCCGGACGAGGATCCTAAACACCATGTGATGACATACCATTTATGGTGTTCATCCAACTCTCTGATGGACGACTCGATCTGTTTGAGATTATTTCAACAGACTCTCACTGGTTCAGCTTCCAAGTGGTACATCGAATTACCACCTCATTCTTTTCATGATTTTGGTTCTCTTGTTATGAAATTTTTGACTCATTTCCAACTGCCTATATGGCACAAAGTTGGTACGGACCTTCTCACCTCTCTCTACCAGAATACCGCTACTCATATCTCAACTCATATACATGAGTGGCAGAGGAGAAGACACTTGATTAAGGCTCCCATTCTAGACCAACTCCTAGCAGATTGGTTTAAGAAGTCTCTCATCCCTCACATAGCTCGAGATGTCACCATGGGCGGTGTTGTCACTAAAGAACAAGCTATAGCTCATGCCCATTACCTAGACTTGGTCTATGCTCAATCGGGCACACTGTTTGAGATTCTTCCGGCACCCTGTGACACTTACGACCCTACGAAACCTCCTAAGGGACCCCAAACTGATGGCATCATTGGATCCCTTACCACCCAACCTGCTTCTAACACTGTTGGATCGTCGAACCTTCATGGTTCCTCCCCATTACCAACTCCGGCTGGTCACAGCACCACCAAATCAACCACTCCTGCTGTAACTAAAGAGGTGAATTCTGTCCAATCAGCTTCATCTTAGAACTCCGGCGGCAAGAAGAAGAACAAAGGGAAATCTAAGAAGTCTTCCACCCAACTGGAACAAAAGAGTGCTCCTGATGATACCAAACAGAAATGGAAGCTAAAGTATCCTTGTTTACTGTGTGGAGATGATCACTTCTCCAAAGATTGTCCTCATAGAGATGAAGTCCAAAATTTTCTTAGGGGTAAACTGACTCTCGCAGTCCTCAATGATCCGTTTCCCACTCAAAATCAGCAAATGATTGCTCAACCCCCCCCAGCCCAAGGGGAACCATCCAATACCACACATGTTCTCATGGTGCGTAATGAGACGATCAATTTGAACACTCGCTCGCGATCATACGACTCGGTCCCTTCGAAGGAACCTGTTTGAAGTAATACTGAAAAAGCTTCCAACCCCTTACCTAATGTCACTGTACCATCAACTTATCTCACCATTGAGAAGCCATCCTTAGATTCGATATTGCGACCACCCAAGAGCACGATTCGAAAAGTTGTTTTCAATCCTAATGCTCGAGCAGCAGAGAATTACAATATTGTAGAGGACTTGGCACAAGCTCCTTGCGCCATGTCTACACTAGAAGTTTTGCAGAATTGTCCTAATCAACGCAAAACTCTCCTTGCAGCAATCGGTGTAGTTGACCCTGATTCTTCGAACACCATCATGTTCCGACTTGACTACTTTAAACCGAGGCTTTCCCATCAGCTTGTATTCCAAGTAGCTACGAACATTGCTGGAAAAATTATCCATCGTACCATTTTGGACGAAGGCGCCTCTACTTCTGTCATGTCGATCGCTTGTTGGAGAGCCATCGACTCTTTCAAATTTAATCATTCTCCTACCACGTTGAAAGCATTCGACGGGTGTGTCTTTCAACCTCATGGTCTCCTACAAGCTCTCACAGTTGAGTTGGGAAGAAAGATCATAACCATTAATGTGGAAGTGGTCTCGGCCCCGATAGATTATAATCTCTTGCTTGGTCGCAATTGGTTTTACGCCATGCAGGTAATAGCCTCTTCAGTCTTCCACATAGTATAATTCCCCAACCAAGGATGAATTGTTACTGTTGACCAATTAGATTTTTGCACACCAAACACTACTACTCATCTTGGTGACCATGTTCCTTCCATTGGACAAACGTCAAAACAGTATGAGAGTATAGGGGTTGGCCTTTTGAAAGATTCATCTCTCATGGGATTTTTTCCAACTTCGGACCCCCATAATCATGCTGCCTTGGTGAACATGATCTCCATAGAGATTTCATCTCACTCCACTGATACTCGGCTTGTATTTGATGAAGCCACAACACACTTGATTAGAGACGCGATGCCTCTTTCACCCGCTGAATGCATTTACAAGGCTATCCAATCAGCACCGGAGGACCACTTAACTATGCCCTCCCCATCCTGTTCTCTACCACGGGCATCATCTCTACCTGATCTCTTACTTCGGAATTTTCATTCAGAGGAGTCCATCATGGAAGTTATGAATGTTGATGATGGTCTGTGGGATGACCTCCACCATAGGTCGTCTTTTCTTCCTCCTTTGGAGTACGTAGAGAACAACATTAGCACCATATTTTCACCGGATATCTACATGTTCCCTCATTCACCCATACTTACATGTATTTCAGACACTGAGGGCAACTTGGCCAACATTGAGCCTACCACCCTGGTAGACATTTCGGTGAAACCTGGTGTAGTGGAACACATTTGCATAGGCCATAAGTGTTCCCCTGAAGAGATAGCTATTGGTACGGCCTTATTTGTAATGAACTTGCAATAATTAATTAATGCAAATACATGAGATATCAGAAATAATAGAACAGAATCACTTTTATATTGATCACGGGCCACTTCGAGGGGGCAACCTCCTTTGAGCAAGCTCAATACAATTAACTTCACGGTGCCTTCAATGACCTCAACACACACTTATATATTAAGTCTATGCCCAATACTATGAGTCAAAACCATGGGACATATAATACTATGGGATGACTTACAAAGCATATGCGTCCAATACTATGGGTCAATACTATGGGCTAATATAAACTACAGATCAACAAATACTACGGGACGACTTACAAAGCATATGTGTCCAACAAAAATATACTAACATAGTAAAGAGAAGGGTTGACATAGGTTCCTAACATCCCCTCTCCTTTAGAAAAAGCTTTTTCCTCAAAGCTTTGGTTGGAGAAATTGTTGCAGAATTTGAAGGAGTGGTTCCCTGGTAGTAGCCTTGGGTTGCATTTCAGGCCACTAACACCTTTGGAGTGTCAAGGAGGATTGCTTGGAAGGTTGTAGATGAAGAAGAACCCTGTCAGCTGCGTGGGAAATGCGCTCAGAACGGTGCTGATCGGCTTGTTGTTTCAGGCGAATTCTGGCCATGTGAAGATTGTCCTGCAGAATGAGAAGAATCTGATTGCGGTTTCGAAGAACCGAGTCAATTTCCTGAACTGGGGAGCTGCTAAGGGTGTATGGAAGAAGAACTGATGGTGTTTTTCCATAGACTACTTCATATGGTGTCCTTTGAGATGTGGTATTGTACCACTAGAGCGCTGCTAGGAAATCCAGATAAATAGTTGGCCAAAGCTGTGTAGGGATGGGCAAGGGTTTGAGCAATCCCGAAAGGAGTGTCGTTTCACTCTTGTTGACTTGGAAAGTATCATCGTCAGCCACCATCTGTTGAATTGTCATTTTTAGTCCCTACCAAAAGAAGTTACATTGTTCCCGGTCATACATTTTGCAGAACCCAGAGTGCCCTATTGATGAAGAAGCATGGAGTTCCTAGAAGAGAGAGCCCTATTGAACATATTGCAACCAATTTGGAATAAGCAGAGAAAGAGATGTAAGAGAAACTGGGTCATCAATTGTGCAAGAAGGAGCATCTTCCACCATATTGTCCTTACCCTTCTTGTAAGTGATCAAATAGGGATAACCCATGAGTTGGATAACCCATTTCAGGTGTGTTGGGGAGGAGACCCATTGTTCCAGAAAATTTTCCAGACTCGGGAGATCAATCTTGATGCAGAAATAATTCCCTAATAGGTATGGCTGCAACGTCTGTACTGCATGCAAAATAGCCATCATTTCCTGCTAAGAGGTAGATGTGGCTAAATTCTTACTGGAAAGGTCTCTTGAAGGCAGCAAGCGCATTGGTTCAGCAAAGATACCTGCTAATCTATCCAAGGAAGTAGTGGAGACTGTTGATGGGTGCATCTGAATGGAATTGAGCTGAGCGATGACACCATGTGAATTCTTCTTAAGGATGTTTTCCAGGCGATGTGAACTGATGATGTAGAGAGACCCTGATTGTAAGCCCATAAATTTGTGTTGTGCCCCGTTGACTTTAAACTGCATCCAAAGTTCAGCAAAATCCCATAAGATGGGGCCAAGTGTGCGTAACCATTGAACGCCCAAAACCACATCACATCCACCTAAGGACAAGGAAAACATGTCAGAGCGTAGGTTATAATATTCCATAGAGATACACACATTGTGACACTTCCCCTTGCAAGGTAAGGTGCCCCCATTGGAAACCATGACTTCAAATTTGGAGCAAGGATGGATAAAACAATCAGCCTGTTTGGAAATCTGAGGGCCAATGAAGTTATGAGTGCTACCAGAATCAATGAGTATGGTAAGAGGGAGCTTCTTGAAGTATCCCCTGACCCGCATTGTTTGTGGGGTGGTGACGCCAGTTACAGCATGGAGACAGATCTTGGGTGGGTCGTCCTGAGATGGGGTGTCAACTGGCGGGTGTTGAATGTCGACCTGATCATCTACTGTATCTGTAGCTTCTTCACCAAGTTCTAAGGCAGGCGGAGAATCCACATCCAAGAGATAGAGCTTTTGTTGAACACATCTATGTCCCCGAGTGAATTTCTCATCACAATTATAGCAAAGCCCTTTTTCTCGACGTGCCTGCATTTCTATTTTAGACAAATGCTTGATAGGATTTGGTTGAGGAGAAGGCGTGATGGGAGGTCGTTGGGAACCCATATCTATGAAGGGAACAAAGGTGGGTTTGGAGCGTTGTTGGGCTGCGATCTTGTCCTCGGCCAGCTTAGCCAACCCTAGGACTTCCATCATTGTGTTGGGACAAAACATTTTGACCTCTGAGCGGATTTCATCCTTGAGACCACTGATAAAACAACTCCTGTAGAATTCATCAGACAATCCTTCTGTGTGATTGGCCAATTTCTCAAATTTTGTCTGATACTCTCTCACTGTGCCAATTTGGTGAAGTTTAGTGAGTGCTCCTGTGAAATCATCAAAAGCACTAGGACCAAATCGAGGCAAAATGAGTTGGAAAAAATCTGTCCAGTTTGGCTTGGGATGAGCTTTGATGTACCAATGGTACCATTGAAGGGCTTCTTGTTCCAAATGAAAGGATGCAAGTGGAACTTTCTGGACATCAAAAGTATTATGCAGACTGAAATATTGTTCTACTCGGTATATCCATACAGTCAGATCAGTACCATTGAAGCGAGGAAAATCAAGCTTCGGCCCATGAAAATTGCTGGAAGAAGAGAACCCGGTGGCTGCAAAATATTCTGGCTGTCGGGTATTGTTCATGGCTGAATGCTGAAGATGGAGGCTGAGAAATTTTTCATCAAGATCTTGGAGTTTGGTTTGGATGGCTGTAAGTGCTTCCTACACGGGTGACAACCATAAGTAGTTTTTTTTTTTTTTTTTTTGGTGAAATGGGTAGAAAAACACAAACAGAAGCTGATTTAGTAAAGGGAAATTTGGATTGGGGAAACAATCTGATGGGTAATTGGGGTTTGACTAGATTTTGGACACTGTCGAAAGGAAAAGAAAGCGAAAAGGGGCATTTCAGAAGCGGGGTGATAGAATGAGAAAATTTGGCAGAGAGGGACAAAGAAGCAGAATTCAGAAAGGAATTCTGTGGTAAAATTTGAAGGTGATTGGGTGAAATCTGAGGAAGTTATGGCAAACCCTAAAAATAGACAAATGTGGGATTTCAGGATTTGGGAAGGGGAATTGGGGATAGGGTCCTCAGGAATGAAAGATGTAGAATGGAATGACAGGGGTTCCCCAAAAATTTCAAGGGAAACAGAGTGAAAACAAGGGAGATATGGAGAAAAAACTGAATTTTATACTCTTTTTTTTTTTTTCCAGAAATGGATCGGCAACAGCGGCGCGGAAGGGATCCACAACAGATGGATCTGCAATGGCGCGGAAGGGATAAAAAACGGCTGGATCTAAAACGGTGACTGGATCTGGAACGACTTTCAGAATAGATCTGAAATGGCTAGATCTGGAGCGGAAGTGATCGGCAATAGTTCAACTGAAAATAGATATGGACCCCAGGTATGTGCGGCTTCCTAACAGTTCAGGGGTTTCACTCAGCCACCAATGTTGTCTGACGGCTTGCGTATTGGGGCAGTACTCCTCACTCCACGGCTCAGGTAAAACTGATAACCGCTTTGCCACAAACGACAGCTCTTGGTTTACCTCATGGGTGGGAACTAGTCAATCAGGTAGGGGTCGTTGCCCTTTTCGCTGGCAGGTCCTCTCAATGGGCCAGCTACTTTGAGGTTCCTGTGGTATTCCTCACAATGAGTTTTAGGGCTTATTCCCAAGTACTTCCCACAGTTAAGTGGATAGGGATTATTCCCAAATCCGAACCTGCAATAGATGCGAAAAAAAATTTGGCAGAAATTTCACCCAGCGAGCCCAAGAAAGTGCTCTGATACCAGATGTAATGAACCTGCAATAATTAATTAATGCAAATACACGAGATATCAGAAATAATAGAACAGAATCACTTTTATATTGATCATGGGCCACTTCGAGGGGGAAACCTCCTTTGAGCAAGCTCAATACAATTAACTTCACGGTGCCTTCAATGACCTCAACACACACTTATATACTAAGTCTATGCCCAATACTATGAGTCAAAACCATGGGACATATAATACTACGGGACGACTTACAAAGCATATGAGTCCAATACTATGGGTCAATACTATGGGATAATATAAACTACGGATCAACAAATACTACGGGACGACTTACAAAGCATATGCGTCCAACAACAATATACTAACATAGTAAAGAGAAGGGTTGACATAGGTTTCTAACATTATTCAAGCAATTTCGAGACGTATTCGCTTGGTCCTATGAGGAGATGCCTGGGATAGACCCCGCGATTGTTTCTCAGGAAATAAAAACCTATCCCGACATCAAGCCTGTACGTCAAAAGTTGCGACCGATACACCCCCAGAAGACTGCAACAATCAAGGAAGAGATTGAAAAGCTCTTAAAGGCTAGCTTCATCTATCCTGTCCCGTTGACGGATTGGATCTCAAACGTCGTCCCTGTGAACAAAAAGCAGGGTACCATTCACATCTGCGTTGATTATCAGGACCTTAACAAGGCTTGTCCAAAGGACAACTACCCGACCCCGTTCATTGACCAGATTATTGACAATTGTGCTGGAAGTGTCATCTTTTCATTCATGGATGGCTTTTCTGGTTACAACCAGATTGAGATCAACCAAGCCGACCAGCATAATACGACTTTCATCTATCCTTGGGGGACATTTGCATACCGTAAACTCCCATTTGGCCTTAAAAATGCTGGCACCACATTCCAGCAGGCCATGTCGTATGCCTTCCATGACATTAAGGACTTTGTGGAACATTACCTGGACGATCTCCCTGCTCATTCAAAGCAGTGTGAGTTCCACATGGATCATCTGACGGCCATTTTCCTTAGATGTAGATGATACAATATCCGTTTGAATCCTCATAAGTGCATCTTTTGCGTTGAGTCCGTATGCCTCTTAGGATTCATAGTATCGAAGGATGGGATCCACATCTATCCCTTAAAGGTGGAGGCCATTATCAACCTACCACTTCCAACCGATGTGACGGAACTTCAAAGTCTCCAAGGGAAGGTGACTTATTTAAGGCATTTTGTTTGTAACTTCGCGGAGAAGAATAAGGGGTATATGAAACTGATTAAGAAGGACATCCCGTTCATTTGGGACGATCAAGCTCAAAAATCCTTCGACAACATCAAACATGCTATCACGCATGCCCCCGTAATACAACCGCCAAACTATTTCTGAGATTACATCTTATATCTCGCTACTTCTGCTACCACTATCGCCATGGTTTTGGTACAGGAGGATCAAAACACCCAGGAACATGTAATATACTATGCGAGTAAGGCTCTCATTGACGCTGAAACTAGATATTCACATGTCAAGAAGCTTGTTCTCGCGGAAGTCATCGCCATCCAAAAGTTTCGGCACTATATCTTGCTCTGCACCACCACCATCATCGCAGACTCGAACCCCATGTACCACGTACTGACACATCAGGTACTTGGGGGCAAGTACTCATGCTGGATTGTGATACTGCAAGAATTCAAACTTCTTTTCGAGAAAGCCAAGTGTAAAAAGTCCTTGGTATTCACTGACCTTATTTGCGACCTTCCCTGTCCTGATGTAGAAGTTGAGCACAATGACTCTTTTCCAGATGAATCGTTGTTTCTCATCAGTATGACTGATCCGTGGCATGGAGATATTTCGTTATATATTCAAACCCAACGCTTCAACCCTCAACTCTCTCGCGATGACCGTCGTAGAATATGTCACCATGCGAAGTATTATCTAATCATCAGTTATACTTTGTACCGCCGTGGTGTCGATTCAATTCTTCGACATTGTCTAACTCACGATGAGGCTAAACACATTTTGAATGACTGTCACGTTGGGGCGTGTGGCGGTCTCCTCTCTAGGATGGATACAGTGCAGAAGATTTTGCACGCAAGATATTATTGGCCTACTATCTTCAAAGATTGTATTGAGGCCATGAAAAGATGTCCTCCATGTCAACACTTCCATACGAAGAAGCGCACCCATCCCGCCTTGTTACACCTGGTTATTTCCGTGGGCCCCTTCGTAAAATGGGGCATCGATTTTATGTATTGTAAGCCTACCTCGGCCAGGGGGCATAGTTACACCATTGTAGCTGTGGATTACTTCACAAAGTGGGCCGAGGAAATTCATACATACCAAAATGATGGCAAAATCGCTGCACTCTTCATGTTCAATCATGTAATAGTGCGGTTTGGATTTCCTCAGGCGATAGTTACTGATCATGGTTCTCACTTTCAGAACCATATGGTTGATGAACTGAGCGATAGATTGGGTTTTCTCCATGAAAAATCAACACCCTACTACCCACAGTCCAATGGACAGGTCGAGGCCATTAACAAGGTCTTGAAAACTATGGTCCAAAGGATGGTTGGTACGCATAAGTCCAACTGGCATAATATGCTCTTTTCAGCATTATGGGCCTACAGCACTTTCGTTAAAACTACCACAGGTTTCACTCCTTTTCAATTGGTGTATGGATTGTAGGCTGTCCTCCCTATAGAGTGCGAAATTCTGTCTCCACAACTTGCTGTTGAACTTCTTCCTAACACTACTGCCGAGGAAGAACGTTTCCTGTACTTAGCAAAACTTGATGAGTCCCACCGATATACTGCTCTTACTAACGAAGCACACAAGAAACACATCAAAGCTCAATATGACAAGTCATTTGAACCTCATATCTTCAACGAGGGTGACCTGGTCCTCACATATGACCAGAAACATGACAAACTAGGAGCAAGAAAGTTCGAGTCCATGTGGCATGGACCTTACATTGTCAAACGTGTTTTGGAAAAGGGAGCTTACGAGCTTGAAGATTATGACAGAATATCTTTGGGTGAACCCCGTAATGGGATTTACCTGAAGAGGTACTATGCATGAACTTGTCATGCATAGACTTTATTGTATATATTGTACATGGTGTGTTTGTGTGTTTTTGTGTGTTGTGGCGCGTTTATTTTTTGAGTGTCTTTAGATCTTGTTTCCACTTCTTATACCATGTTCTGTCTGCGTGTGCAGATGGAAACATGCTACAGATTCATGGATGATGCCAGCTGGCATACCCATAACCTTGCCTCGGTAGCTTGGGTACTGTATTCCCCAACAGGCAAGCTCATCAACTCAGGAGGAAGTTGCCTTGGGTTTGCAACCAACAATGCCGCAGAGTATCAGGCGGTAATTGGAACCCTAACCAATGCTATTTCCTTGGGTATGAACCACATTGTTATCCACATGGATTCTCAATTAGTGGTTTCCCATCTTAACCGGGTTGACGCTATCCGTGATCCTACCCTATTCCGTCTCTTTAGATGAGTCCATCTCTTGGAAAGGTCATTTGAATCAATTCAATACCTGCACATTCCACGAGAGTTAAACATAGTTGCTGACTTGATGGCCAACTTCATTTTAGATTGGTACATCGCACACACATAATACTCATAATATGTAAAAGCATTCACAACATGTAAATAATGCACTGTATAAAAAGCAAAGCATATGAACAAGATCACATCATTCCTCATTTTTGAAACACATAATGTATAAATCGTCAGGAATGTCTATATATATATATCATCAAAAGTATTTCTGGTACAAAATTCTGAAGCACGATGGCTTTCAGTAAATCTATACAAAATCTAAAGCCACATAGCTTTCAGTAGTACAAAATCTGAGGTCTCTAAGCTCTCAATACAAGTATAATAATGTCATTAGGCTTGACGCCTGGCCTGTACACCCCTAGGACAGACAGCTCTCTGTCACTAAGAATGGAATCAATCCACTGTCCTCACTAACTTTCGGAGTAAGGAGTTGAAGCGTACAAATGCTCCAACTTTGAATCTTTGCATAGATCTCGGTAAGTCATCTACTGCTGGCTCAGGAACATCCACTGTCAGCTAGGACAAGTTCTTGTACACATCCTCCATCTCCACGATAGCAGCATGAGGACCTGGGGGCACAACTGCTTCCCCACCTCTATCTCTCCTCACTAGAAGAGAGACTCCTATGGGCCATATGGGACCCATGTCTGCACACACATGTTATATACTTGTCAGCACTAGAATAAAAAAAATCATAAATATACAAAACTAAAAATACAAGGGTTTTGTTCTTACCGATGTCTCCCCATGCTATACCCTTGGGCAGCACTGAGTTGGGATCCTCTTTGAAATCCATACCACTGTATGGGTAGTCCTCAACCATGAGCAACTGGCCTTCCATCCAGTTGAAGAACTTGACACCAAAGCTGATGATAGGGCCCCCACAATGATGGGACATCACCTTTTCCCATCTGAGCATGTGAGGATCCCTGTCATCCAGTCGTACTTGTGGGCGCAAGAGGGGGACTTGCTCCAAGAGGAACGATATCACTATCAATCCATATCCAAACTGATTGAGCTCTCCCCACCGACACTTGGTCAGCTGAGCTTGGATGTTTGCGAGGAGACCCTCACACCAGTTGAAGATCTTGGGGGACATGCAGTCCTCCGCATAGAGCATCTGAGTCCGAGTGGCCATGTGTGGGGCTTGGCTCCCCGCCACTCTAGTGATAGTGAACAATATGGAACGCAGTGGGTGGTTTACAACATCCTTAATGGGAATCTTCCCACTAGAGGATCAAGCATGAGCAGTACAATGCTGCGAAACCATGTCGTCGACATTGTGATCACTAGCTCATGATCTAGTGAGAACTACAGGGTCCCCTCTTCGGGAAGAGCTGGTAATAAAATAGATGTACTCAACATCTATAGTGAGAATGTGCTCAATGATCCCAAAGTGTTGCTGGGCCGCATCCTAGCATCGGAGCATATGTGACAGCAACGGGATTTGGGCCCTCATGCCCTGAATATCAAAGAACTTGAGCAAACCACATTTTCTCAAGGCAGTCACGCATTGTGGATCATTGGCGGCTTGTACATATTCAAGCTCATGTTCTCTTTCCCGCCACTCTAATACCATGTTTGCTTGCTATCAACCTGCCAAGGTGGGCATTTAAACAATGTTAAACCTCACTTCAACAACAGAAAGTCCACTCTGTGGGTTTATTTTGATGGTTGGGGTATGCATTTCATCCATCACACTGTGCTATTTCACACAATGTGATGACTTCGCACTTCATGTTTTCGGGACTTGCACCGAGTCGGTCTCATTGCAGTTCCCGAAAGGGAAGACTATGACAAGCCGAGGGCGCAATAGTCCTCCGCAAATCCATCAAAAAACCTAAAAAATGGACCTAAAATCAAAATGTAATCCACTACAATTTTGTTGTATGAAGTTAAGGCTTACCTGCTCTAGATGGTGGGTGAAATGACAGCTCGTAGCTCCCGGAATCGACAAGTGAAGTTTTGGCTTCTAATTGTCAATTCTTCACCCAAATTGGCAAATGAAACAATGGTGACTATATTTGACCCATTTTTCTATTTATAAATAAAATAGAATATTCCTTTTTCAAATATTTGATGCTTTTAGGTCATTTTCTATAGTTTTAATCATCTTTGATCATATTTGGAATATTGGTTGACTATTTGACCTAGTTTCCAAGTGTGCAGGAGTTGTTAAGAGGTCTTTTGTGCCATTTCTCGTGTTATGACGGTCATCTCAGGTATGGACAAATTCCTTGAATTTTTTGTCATTATTTCGCAACGGTTAGACTTTAATTATTTTATGTTTATGAGCTTACTCTTCATTTGTTCTCATGCTCTTGAAACTATGAGAATAAGTACCGAGTTATGATTTATCTCTTTTTCGGGCTCGTTAAAATCCCACGGAAAACAATACCCCCTAGAGTCTACCTTTAAGCTCTTTTCAGGTTCTCGAAAAATGAAAAGATTGCTAAGAGAACTTGTCCCGTTCATGCTTGTTAGAGTATTTGAATGGTCATCTTCCCAGTGATAGTTTACCCCTTTTTTGGACTAGGGGGAACTACTTACGACAAAGGTATAATCCAGCCAATCATTACTAGAAGAGTACTCTCTCGCGTTGTTTTACCCTTTTTCGTGCGATGAGGCTAACTTTACGAAAAAGGACCTTTGGAGTCTTCTTTAGTTCTTTTCAAACTCTCTAAACATGAAATGACGACTACTTTTACCTTCTATGGACTCATTAAACTCTTACATTGAAGGGCCTGACATGGGACGAACCCCTCCTATCTCAGGTTCGAAAAATATTTGGGATTGGACTCATTTATGAGATGAACTATACCAAGCATCTGGTTACCCTCATCAAGCTCGTAAAAAACACATGAGGCACTCATCATTCATGATGGGGAAAAAGGAAGGTTTTTATGTTACACGTTTTGTTAGTGGTAGTACGTAGTCATTCTTGAACATGGCACTCGTATGCATTTGCATATTGTACTTGGGTCATCCGTTTTTCCTCGAGTTTTACCTACTTCCTGAGTCTTGTTACTCCTTTGAGTCATTCAAAGAAAGCTTCCCTCATCAGTTGCATTAGAAGTTAGTGTTGTACTCGTCATGTCAATACTTCCAAGTCATGCTATGCCCATGTTCAAGAACACATCCACCATTTATTATCTGCAGTCAGTATGCCCTCCACCATGTCGGTCTACTCTGAGTCAGTCTTGCATGTTACTGTACCATGCGATCTACTATACACATCTTTTGTTGTGTTTTGTGTCGATTAATGGGGGATTCATCATGGCCCTCCTTTAGCGGATTCATCCTTGTCGACATCAACTCATCATTTGAGGATTGAATTTAGAAACCAACCAAGTACCTTGGCCCTACATGCCTAAATGGCAGGTTGCCTTGATTTCAACACAAGTTTACATTATTGACTCTTGATTGAAATATTTCATCTTGCATTCAACTTCAACTCACTTATTCATGCTTGGTGATATGTACTGTGATACCTTGGGAATCATTGTCATTAATGGTGATCTCCCTCACGCTTGTTAACGGTTTACATCAATGACCGGTAATCAAGTGGTTTCTACCATGTTCGACGTCAAGACCTTTGTAACAACATGGATAAATTCGTATCATTGCAGGTTCAGCTTGAAGACCCTGGGAAGTCATATTTTACCTAGGTTGCAATGGAGTTTGTATTGATTTATATCACATGGATCCACATTTGTATTGGTCGTGGCTATGTTATCATCTCATCATGGATCTACGCTTGTGTCTAGTAGCCATGATTGTGTTCAGTCAATCATTACTACCATGGATCTGCATTGTATTGGTCGACAGCCATGTTGTGAGTCATTTGAGACTGTGTACTTAGATTCAGTTGTACTATAGCAGCGTCCTTCGTCCGACAAGTCCATTTCCATTTCTTCTATCAAAGAATTTCACCTGTCTATCTTTCAACAGCTTCATGCTTTGGGGGGCATTCTGTTACACCTAAAATCTTCCCATCATGAGATTCAGTGTATACACCCTTGGGGTTACCTTGACTGAGTGATTGACCTGGAAGGATTTGTACCCATTTGTACTAGGTTTTGAGAGGTTGTCGCAGGTTGCACTCATGTAGCATGCGACGTCGTAGCTTGCTCTATTGCAGGGTGTGCCGATGTTAGTTAATAGACAAAAACAGCCCTTCGAGCCCCTTCTCGAAGCTTGCTAACTTGGGACCCTATCCCTGACCTCTTGGGAGAGCTAGCACTCGATTCCTAACACCTTGGGAGGATCCCTTAAGCCTCTCCTATCATATCTCAACCTATCCTATCCATACTCTATCCATTTAGTCCTATTTAAATGAAGCTCACTCCCTGTTACAACGTAATCTTCCACCTTGTGAGCATCAGCATTCTTTGGCCTGTAGGATCCATTTCACTGACTCAGATCCACTTTATATCCTTCAGACATACTATTTCCTCATTTTTCCTCTGACCCGCTTGTTGCATCACTAGTTTATTACTTTTTACTCCCAAAAAGCGGTCATTGGGTGACCTTTGGCTCTCCATCTTCCCAATAAATGCCTCGATGTGTCCTTTCACTTACCTTTGAGAGGACTATATATTGAGCACATATGGCTTATGGACGGGAGGAGAAAGAAGAGCAAGAGAACTCTAGTGTATTTTTGCCCTATCTTGAGTCTACACTCATTGATCCTTGTAGTTGGGTTGGTTTTGGTTGATTTCAAGTCTTTATTGGCCTGTTTCTTGACTGTTCCATGCCTTGGTTGTGACCAGAACTCTTCATTTCTCTTGGTTGAGCTTTGTTGGTTTTTTACCCATCTTTGGATTTAGCCTTGCTGGTTTTTTCCTTTTGAGCTCATTCCTTTGGCTAAGTATTACTGTTTGGTATCTTCCTAGTTGTCTTTGTGATCTCCTTGGCAAATCAGTGACTAGATAGTAAGATTTTGCTTGCATTTTTCATTTCCATATATTGAAAAATACAAAAAAATACACATAGTTTTGCATTTTCCTTTTGTTTATAAGCGATTTTTTTATTGTTGCTTTTATGTATTGCATCTTGCATTGAGTGCTTTCTTCCTTCATTTAGATTCTGATTGTGCATTGAAAAATATAAAAGGATTGCATATTTATTTCGAAATCGTTGGTTTGATTATGCATATTAGTGGCATTTTTTTCATTGGATAGATGAGTCTAGGATTTGACGATTTTGCATACTATTGAGTCTTACACATCACTAGTTTCACGATCATATCACTTGAGTAATCACAGGCATTAAAATTAACACTTAATATTAAAATGATTAGACCGATTTTATTTATAGGGTACACCAACTAGCATAGGTTTAGAATAGATCATTGTGAGTTAACAATCCAAGACTACTAGACAAAACATTAGATGTCTGACCAGGGAGTGGAGGAATCCATGGTATATATCGGTGTTCTCAGGAATCTCTCCTCAAGCCATATTTAAGCATGAGGTCATGGAAGGTTGGTTGAAGGGATATCCCTCTGATACCAGCTGAACGTGGGAGATATTTCCAGGATTTGTTTGTATCTGGGGACTCTTGGGGGATTTGACCCTCATTGAGTTTCAGGCTCAACTACCCTTCCCATATGACGGATCCCACCTGTGACTATCCCCTTGAGCATTGGTTATATTGTGGTGACTATAGTTGCCTTACCTAGGTATTGCACAGGGTACTTGCAGTGGTTATGCTGTTTGTGTCCTGAGTTAGATAGGGATTAGACAACACAGTTGTTTGTTGTTAAGGGTTATGTCCCTTTGCACGCAGTGAAGCCTGGGTGTCTCAATAACTGATTTTTTTACCTCCGGCTATAGTTTGGGAGTCTCAAGCTTCTCCTAGGCAAGACATACCGGGTCTAGTGTCAGGAGCTCATTTAGCCACTCTATTTGTCTGCTCTTGGCTGTAGTTTCTCTAGGTGTGTGCTTTTGATTTACTGTTTTTGATTGATAGTTGGCCTTTAGGGGACGTTTTGATTATATATTTTCTCCGGAGATATCGTGGTGCAGAGTCCTACTCTCCGCCAATCCTTTCGATTGGTTGGTCTAGAGCCTATCGATATTTCACGCCGTGTTTCTAGGGGATGCCGATGGGCTCCCTCTGAGTCTTCGGATTCTTATGAGACATACGTCCAAGATGTCATGATTGCTACACATTCTGATACTGAGGAAATACCTTCGAATCCATCAGGTAGATTTGAACACACTTCCGATCCCCATACTCCCCGTGAGGCGTGGGGAGGTGATCCACCTGAGACTCAACCTGGTTCGATTTGGCCAAATCCACTTGAACAAGATCCGTTCGATCCTTGGAATCCAGATAATTATCTTCACGGGATGCCAACCTTACCCAAGGGCGAAGAATAGGACGACACTTTCGTTCCTTCGTTTCCACGCATTTATAGACACGGGATGCCAGAGTTACATGACGACACTGGTCCTACGATCAACCCAACTGCACTCTCTTTTGGTATGCCTAGTTATAGTATAGTTGAACCTTCCACTACGTTTGGTAGTCACACTGGCACTAGTCATGGTGTTAGCCATACTATACCCACTGGGGGCACTACGTTGTCCACTCACACACATAGTATGGGGACTGGTCATGTTCCTCCTAACAATGCTAATGTTGGAAGAAGACCACCTCCTAGGATTTCCCGACCTAATAGGAACGTTGTTCGAAACACGACTCGCCATCCACCAACTAATACACATGCCGCTACTCGTCAACCCAGGACTACTTTTGTGAATGTTAATGCTCCTCCTAACCACGGGGGTGGACATATATTGCATACTTTTGCGTCCACTACCGCCACTAGTAATGCTAATGTAGGGGGTGGGAATATATCTTATCCACATGGACATAACGCCACCATCCCTGTTACTAGTAACACCAATGTTGGGGCTGGGAATACATCTCATGCTTTTGGCCACCACACGACTGCTCAAGCTAATCCTAATGCTAGGGGTGGGAACATACCATACCATTATGGTCATTACAACACAGTTCCCGCTACGAATAGTACGTATATGCCCCATACTCATGGTGGCAACCCTTACTACAACACAGTCGGTGCTGGCCACCAGTACCACCCACCACCCCAATATGGTGCCGAAAACACACACATACCTGCTTACTCTCAAATGGGTCAGGCAGGAGGAGGTTATCAATCCTATGGCCATGGTCAATCTTATGGGCCGTCAGGTCCTTATTATCGGTAGTTTAATTCTCATGGTCAAGATTTTGGTCCATCTTATAATTTGGTTCCGTTTAACAACCTTTTATGGGGGCTTATAATCAAGCTTTCCAGCCTTAGCTCCCATTCCTTGCATGCTTGAATCTTCTTGATCTTTTGAAGCTCACGAATGATCTGGTGTGTGATGACCCTACTTGGCCCCCGGTCCCTACCAAGCTCCCTTCGGACATTCCTAAGTTTGAAGGGAAAGGTGGTAAGGACCCGGGAGATCATGTCACGACATTTCACCTTTGGTGCTCCTCCATCTCATTGAATCACGATTCCATTAGATTGTGACTATTTCAACACACCCTCATGGGGGCAGCCACGAAGTGGCACGTCGAGTTTCCTGGAAACACTTATAGGGGTTTTAATGAGATCTCTTTGTTTTTCTTAGATCATTTCCAGTTTTCGGTTCGCTATGATACTGGTACTGAACTTTTATTTACCTTCCGTTAGAACAAGGCCACACATATTTATGACCACGTTCAAGAGTGGCATTTGCGGAAGAGGTTAGTGAAAGCCAACATTCCTCCAGAGTTCCTGTTGGAATGGTTCCTCAAGTCTCTACTCCCATACATTGCTAAGGATGTTTCGATGTTCGACATTGTGACTAAGGAACAAGCTATCTTGAAAGTACAGCAGTTAGACTTATTATACTCTCAACCTGGCATTTTGTACGACATTATTCCTGAAGCACCGAGAACATGTCATGATCCCATGTTAGTTCCTGGACCGCATGCCGATGGCATCATAGGATCTGCAAGCACTCACCCTGTAGATTTGGTAGCTAATCAAATGCAAAATTTGTCGCTAAACCAGTCTACTCCCGGACAGGTTCACACCTTGTCCACTTCTACCCCATCGTCCGATGTACACAGTGTGCAAATGATGAACCAATCAGGTAACCAGCAACCTGGTGGTAAGAAAAAGGGGATAAATAATCGTAAGGGTGGAAACAATGGGAATAACAATAGCAATCGCAATACCCCCCATAAGGATAATGCCAACCCTCCTCGGGAAGGCGGAAATGCTAATGAGGACTGTAAACCTAGGCGTAAGGTAAAGTTTCCTTGCAAGCTCTGTGGGGAAGAACATCTTACTCACTTATGTCCTCGTATTGAAGAAGTATCGAAGCACTTGCCACAGAGCCCAGCTGTGTTGAAGGATCCCCTACCTCATCACCAAAACATGGTTTCGGATGCTCCCACCACTGGTTATGGACCTACTGAGATGACAACGTCTTCTTCCAATACTGGTGGTTATGGATGTGTGAACATGGTTCAGTCAAAGGTTAGTGTTGCCACTTATCAGTGCGATTATGATGCACCACAACCCAATTTTGGGAGTGAGCCTCCCCCTCCTCCTGAAAATTCCTTGCATATCGAGAAGCCCTTTATTATACCGTGGATACCAAAAGGTGTTCTTAAGCTCTCTATGCATAATCCTAACGCTTGAGCCACCCATAACTACTCTATTGTGGAAGATTTGGGCCAAAATCCATGTGCCATGTCGTCTCTTGAAGTCTTGCAAGCCTGTCCTTCTCGGAAGCATGCTCTTTTTAGTGTGTAAGGAGTTCAGGATGGGGGAAGTCCCACTGCTATCAAGTTCGACACTAGTGATTTCCAACCTTGCTTACCCTACCACGTGGCTTTTCAAATCTAGGTGTTGTGCCTTCATAGTTTTGTCAAACGTATTATGGTTGATGAAGGTGCCTCTGCGTCAGTAATGTCGTTAACTTGTTGGAAATATCCTAGCTCTCCTCCCCTACTCGCGTCTAGAACCATGCTCACTACATTCGACGATCATTCATTTAAGCTGCATGGAATTATCCCTTCCCTTGTTGTCTCCTTGGGAGGTAAGTCTGTGCCTATTGAAGTCAAGGTGGTTGATGCACCCATCGACTACAACCTTTTACTGGCTCATAATTGGATGTATGCCATGAAAGCTGTCGCATCCACTGTATTTAGAGTTATCTGCTTTCCTCACGAAGGCAAGATAGTGACCATCGATCAGCTCGATTACGTTGACTCCTCTTCCACAACATCAACGGGATCCATAGTACCGCAAGTTACTCATTCTCAGCTGGCAACTGGGAACATGGGTGTTGGCATGTACCCTTCATTGATGGGAACTTATGACTTTGCCACACCTATGAATTTTATTGGAAACATTATCGACGATGCGTCCCCTCCTTCACATAATAGGTCATTCCGGACTTCCTATTTCGATGATCCATGGAATTTACCGTCCACGAGTTCCACGTATGGAAACATTTCGCATGTTGGGATGTCTATGCTACTGTCTATAGCTGAGCTTGCTTACCAGCATATTCAACAAGCCACTGCAGAGCCGGATCTCTCTTCTCCCCAGACAGTCGAGGAAGATCCCGTTACACTGCCGGTTTGGGCAGCCAACTCAGCTTGTTCCCATGATTTCCTCAATGATACTTTTCCTTCTGATGAAGCTATTATGGAGGCCATGTGTGGTAGTGAGAGACCTTGGGAAGATATGCACCATCACTTTTATTTCCTTCCCAAACTCGAGCTCGTCGAACTAGAAGCGTTTAGGATGACTCTAGCAGAGATGGTTGGTCACCCTGTGGCTCTTTTGGAGTCGTGTGATGTTTTTGTGGAAGGGAATCTGGCTAACATTTCCCCAACTACATCGCTCAATATCTCTGGTCATCCCGGAAAAGTTGAGAATGTCTACATCGGTGACGATTGCACTCCTGAGGAGATTGCTATTTACATTGAATTGTTTACAGAACTCTGGGAAGATTTCGCCTGGTCATATGAGGAGATGCCAGGAATAGACCCCCGCATTGTTGAACATGAGATTAGAATGTATCCCAATGCTAAACTAGTTTGACAACGCTTATGTTCTATGAACCCTAGAAAAGCAGCCGCTATGAAGGCAAAGGTGGAGAAACATCTCAAGGCTGGTTTCATCTACCCTATTCCCCTTACAGAATGGGTGTCAAACCCCGTTCCAGTGGATAAGAAGAAGGGAACGATCTGTGTATGCATCGACTTTAGAGATTTGAACTGTGCATGTCCGAAAGACAACTTCCCCACACCATTCATAGATCAAATCTTGGATGCTTGCGTCGGAAGTGAGATTTTTTCCTTCATGGACGGATTTTCCGGATATAAAAAGATTCAAATCAAACCCGAGGATTAACATAAGACAACTTTCATTTGTCCTTGGGGAATGTTTGCATATCGGAAAATGCCCTTCGGCCTTAAAAATACAGGAGCTACATTTCAGTGTGCCATGACCTACGCCTTTCATGATCTTAAAATTATTATGGAGGTTTTATCGGATGACCTTGCTGGCCATTCGCACAAGAGGATGGACCACCCCAAGCACCTCCGCATGATTCTCGAACAATGTATATGATACAAGATTCGATTGAATCCTAACAAATGCATCTTTGCTGTAAGGATGGGTCTCCTTTTGGGCTTCATAATTTCGAAAGAGGGTATTAGAGTCGATCATCTCAAATTTGAGGCAATACTTCAGTTTCCTCCTCCACGCAATTTGCTACAGCTTTAGAGCCTCCAAGGGAGAGCCACTTTTCTATGCCGTTTCGTAGTCAACTATGCTAATCTTACCAAAGGTTTCACACGCTTATTGAAGAAAGACACACCCTTTATCTAGGATGAGTGAGCCCAATAGTCTTTCGGCGCCCTTAAGAAAGCTTTGGTATCATCCCCTGTGCTTGGTCCACCAAACTTTGCACGAGGTCTTATCCTTTATGTGGCCGCATCTCAAGAGACAATTGGCATGGTCTTGGTTCAGGTTGATGATGCGCTTGTCGAGCATGTCATTTATTACCTTAGTCAAAATTTAGTAGACGCTGAGCTAAGATATACTCATGTGGAAAAGCTGGCACTTGCGACTGTTCATTCAGTCCAATGGTTACGACATTACATCTACTTAGAACAATCACAGTTGTTGTGCATATCAATCCGTTTCAGTTCGTGCTATCATGACACCTTATCGGGGGGAAGTACAATAAATGGATTGTTATCCTTCAGGAATTCGATCTCGATTTTGCTTCGGCAAAGTCTGTGAAATCGTTGGTGTTTGCTGAGCTTATGTCGGAGCTTCCGAGACTTGATGAGGATGTCATTCATGAAGATTCCTTTGTGGATGAGCACTTATTTCTTATCTCATTAGAGGACCCTTAGTATGGGGATGTCATTGTATATCTCCAAACTTTGAAGTTTCCTCCGCATTATTCACGAGATGAGCGATGACATGTAAAAGATCATGCTAAAGATTATACTATCGTCGGTGACGGTTTGTATCGCTGAGGAAAGGATTCTATTCTCCGTCATTGCTTAAATCACGAAGAAGTGGAGAGGGTGCTTAATGATTGCCATGCTGGGGCGTGTGGCAGTCACTTATTCGGGCTTACTACAGCCCAACGTATTATGCGAGCTGGTTACTTTTGGCCTTCCATCTTTAAGGATTGTGTTACTGCTATGAAGAGATGTCACCCTTGCATGTAGCTAGGACTTGCATTATGCTTCCGATTATGTACTCACCTCATGCATTCACTTAACCGTCCAGATAAAATTAACGGTAGAACTAGGTAAAATTTTTAGCAACTTGTGTGTAAGTTAGAGATGTGTTCCGGCGTCGTTAAGCGTGGCAGCTGTCTTTATTTGCTAGCACTGTATCTCGGGTGTATTGCAGTCTTCCACGTACTTATCGGTATATCGAGCTCCTTCATGTACCCACCAAGTACCATAATACGTACTTGGCATATATCGAAGGGTGTATCACGTACTTGGTAGTATATCGGAAGGTCTCTTGGCGAATAGTTGTGCATTAGACAACACCACTACGGATTTGAGCTCCCATGTACCTTGTGTATATCGGGAGACACTAGGATTCCTGAAACCAACTGAGTGAACCATTTGGCCGTCTTGGCAAAGAAATACACCGAGAACAACACTTGAGGAGATTAGCACGCACATACTGTCCAGGTAATCAGGTATGCAGGAAAGGGTACAGTCCCAATCCTCCTTGTCACGTCATATTGTTGGACCCTGCAGTATATAGCAGTTTGCAATGCCTTGATAATCCCGTGAGGTTCCTGACTTTGAATCCACTCTGTCACATAATTATGCTTGTTGCCTTAGTTTGTGTAGGGTTTTGTCTGGTCTATTTTCTTTTAGATTGCCTTAGGAGAAACGTTTTGTTTCAGTCACTCTAGTTGACTTTCCTTGGAGAAGGTCCCGTAGAATCCAAAACTTACCACCCAAAGATCCCCTTAACCAAGAGGTAATTTCGAGGGTAAGGATGGATCCTCAAGCCAAGGTCGGGTCACATGAAGTGGAAAACCCCACTTTGAATATTGGAGGACATTTGTTTCCACATACTCCTCCAGATTCACCTGCCTCTCATCCCCCGCAGGATGAAGAAGCACAAACCCCTGCTTCATAAGACTTGCCTCTCGTTGCACCGAGAGAGCCTGTATCATTGGAATGGATAAATCAACCCCAGGATGACCTACAACAGCTGTTGGTCCTTCAACGACTTATTGGACATCTTCTACCGGTCACCCAGTGGCCCATTTTGCCATTGCACCCCCACCCATTCAGGCTAGTCCTGATGACCCCTTGACACCTTATCGTGAGAAATTGGCTCGTTTATGTGCCATGGGTGAGGAGTTTCGAAGTCAGAACTTTCAAATAAGGTTCGACAATCAACCCATCCCAGTTCATCCGATATCTTTTGGTTCACCCGAACCATCCCTCCACAACCTAACCATTAATGAGATTGGTCAACCCTCGCAAGAGTCCAGTCCTGCACTTCAGGTGAGCCAACCGATTGAAGGACAACAGTCCAACACACCTATCACTACCACAGTTACTTTACTAGTTCCTCCCCCACCTCAAAATTCAAGGGGAGGATACTCCATTCCCCCGGATTATCTCATTGGTAACGTTACTACTACGGTAGCTAATCAATAGCCTATGTTGGTTCAACCTTTGTATAGTGGTCAGCCTATTGTGGCTGGGGGAAAACTCCCATTTCCTAACCAGAACGTAGACGGTGGAATCCCCAACGGACCTCCCGTTGGACCTTCCCAACCCGCTAGACCATCCACCATGGGATTATCTCATGTTGGGGGGCCATCCAATGTAACTCAACCCTCATGGAGTCAAGCGTATCCAGGTTCCGTTAACCCTGCGCTGGGTCGGTCTAATCTCGGAAACGCACCATACAGGATACCCTATCCCGGAAATCCTTACACTCTATGGGGGAAACAACCCATTTTACAACATGGACCCCAACCAACTATCCCTCAAGTATCACCACCTTCGATCAGTCCACCCCCACCTCCTATTGGAGGTGGTGGCCCCCCACCTAACTTTGGAGGAGGTGTACCTCTACCTGCAGGCGGAGGTCCAACTCATTTTACCAACAACGACCCCCACCCTTCTGGCAGTGGCAGGAATGTTCCACCCCCCCAGGCGGAGGTGGTGGAGGACCACCCTATTATGGTGGGGGAGGACAATTCCCTTCGGGTGGTGGAGGTGGTCCAACACCCCCTCCAGGAGGAGGCGGTGGCATATCTAACTATTATGATGGCGGTGGTGGAGGTGGAGACCCTCATCCTTTCGGTGGCGGAGGTGGTGGGGGCCCCCACCCTTCTAGCAGTGGAGGTGGTCCACCACCCCCTCCAGGCGGAGGCAGTGGTGGGCCACCTTATTATGGTTATGGACCCCCACCTCCTCCCAGTGGTGGTGACGGACCTCCACCTCCTCCCGGTGGTGGAGGTGGACCCCCACCTCCTCCCGGCGGTGGCGATGGACCTCCACCTCCTCCCGGTGGTGGAGGTGGACCCACACCTTATGGGAATGGACCACCTTATGGTGGAGGACCCCCTTACGGTCTGGGTGACACACCCCCCTATGGTCAATTTCCTATGTGTTCAAACTTTAATCAGTCGATACAAGGTCCTACCGGTCCTTACATGCCTTACTAGTACTACCAGTACCTGCAGCCTAATCAACAGCTACCCTTTTTGGCTACTTTGGACCTGCCTGATCTATCTCGATTGACGAACGATCCCATCTACCATGGAACTAACTGGCCCCCGATTCTGGTGAAACTTCCATCGGATATCCCTAAGTTTGACAGCAAGCCAGACGAGGATCCTAAACACCATGTGATGACATACCATTTATGGTGTTCATCCAACTCTCTGATGGACGACTCGATCCGTCTGAGATTATTTCAACGGACTCTCACTGGTTCGGCTTCCAAGTGGTACATCGAATTACCACCTTATTCTTTTCATGATTTCGTTCTCTTGCTATGAACTTTTTGACTCATTTCCAACTGCCTATATGGTACAAAGTTGGTACGGACCTTCTCACCTCTCTCCGCCAGAATACCGCTACTCATATCTCAACTCATATACATGAGTGGTAAAGGAGAAGACGCTTGATTAAGGCTCCCATTCGAGACCAACTCCTAGCAGATTGGTTTACGAAGTCTCTCATCCATCACATAGCTCCAGATGTCACCATGGGCGGTGCTGTCACTGAAGAACAAGCTATCACTCGTGTCCATTACCTAGACTTGGTCTATGCTCAATCGGGCACGCTATTTGAGATTCTTCCCGACGTACCCCGTGACAGTTACAACCCTACGAAACCTCCTAAGGGACCCCAAACTGATGGCATCATTGGATCCCTTACCACCTAGCCTGCTTCTAACACTGTTGGATCATTGAACCTTCATGGTTCCTCCCCATTACCAACTCAGGCTGGTCACAACACCACCAAATCGACCACTCCTGCTGTAGTTGAAGAGGTGAATTCTGTCCAATCAGCTTCATCTTAGAAGTTCGGCGGTAAGAAGAAGAACAAAGGGAAATCTAAGAAGTCTTCCGCCCAACTGGAACAAAAGAGCGCTCCTGATGATACCAAACAGAAATGGAATCTAAAGTATCGTTGTTTACTGTGCGGAGATGATCACTTCTCCAAAGAATGTCCCCATAGAGACGAAGTCCAAAAAGTTCTTAGGGGTAAACTAACTCCCGCAATCCTCAATGATCCATTTCCCACTCAAAATAAGCAAATGATTTCTCAACCCCCCCCAGCCCAAGGGGAACCATCCAATACCACGCATGTTCTCATGGTGCGTAACGAGACGATCAATTTGAACACTCGCTCGCGATCATACGACTCGGTCCCTTCGAAGGAACCTGTTGGAAGTAATACTAAAAAAGCTTCCAACCCCTTACCTAATCTCACTGTACCATCAACTTCTCTCACCATTGAGAAGCCGTCCTTAGATTCGATATTGCGACCGCCCAAGAGCACGATTCGAAAAGTTGTTTTCAATCCTAATGCTCGAGCAGTAGAGAATTACAATATTGTAGAGGACTTGGCACAAGCTCCTTGCGCCATGTCCAAGCTGGAAGTTTTGCAGAATTTTCCTAGTCAACGCAAAACTCTCCTTGCAACAATCGGTGCAGTTGACCTTGATTCTTCGAACACCATCATGTTCCACTTGACTAATTTAAATAGAGGCTTTCCCATCAGCTCGCATTCCAAGTAGCTACGAACATTGTTGGAAAAATTATCCATCGTACCATTTTGGACGAAGGCGCCTCTACTTCTGTCATGTCGATCTCCTGTTGGAGAGCCATCGGCTCTTTCGAATTGAATCGTTCTCCTGCCACGTTGAAAGCATTCGACGGGCATGGATTTCAACCTCATGGTCTCCTACAAGCTCTCGCAGTTGAGTTGGGCAGAAATATCGTAACCATTAATGTGGAAGTGGTCTCGGCCCCGATAGATTATAATCTCTTGCTTGGTCACAATTGGTTTTACGCCATGCAGGTGGTAGCCTCTTTAGTCTTCCGCATAGTATAATTCCCCCACCAACGACGAATTGTTACTGTTGACCAATTAGATTTTTGCACACCAGAAACTACTACTCATCTTGGTGACCATGTTCCTTCCATTGGACAAATGTCAAAAGAGTATGAGAGTATAGGGGTTGGCCTTTTGAAAGATTCATCTCTCATGGGATTTTTTCCAACTTCGGACCCCCCTGATCATGCTGTCTTGGTGAACATGATCTCCACAGAGATTTCATCTCACTCCACTGATACTCGGCTTGTACCTGATGAAGCCACAACACACCTGATTAGAGACATGATTCCTCTTTCACCCACTGAATGCATTTACGAGGCTATCCAATCAACACCGGAGGACCACTTAATTGTGGCCTCCCCATCCCGTTCTCTACCACGGGAATCATCTCTAGCTAATCTCTTACTTTGGACTTTTCATTCAGACAAGTCCATCATGGAAGTTATGAATGTTGATGATGCGCCATGGGATGACCTCCACCATAGGTCGTATTTTCTTCCTCCTTTGCAGTACATAGAGGACAACATTAGCACCATCTTTTCACCAGATATATACCCATTCCCTCATTCCCCCATACTTACATGTATTTCAGACACTGAGGGAAACTTGGCCAACATTGAGCCTACCACCCCGGTAAACATTTTGCTGAAACCTAGTGTAGTGGAACACATTCACATAGGCCAGAAGTGTTCCCCTGAAGAGATAGGTATTGGTATGGCCTTATTCAAGCAATTTTGAGATGTTTTCGCTTGGTCCTATGAGGAGATGACTAGGATAGACCCCGCGATTGTTTCTCATGAAATAAAAACCTATCTCGACATCAAATCTGTATGTCAAAAGTTGCGACCGGTACACCCCCGGAAGATTTCAGCGATCAAGGAAGAGATTGAAAATCTCTTAAAGGCTAGCTTCATCTATCCTATCCTGTTGACGGATTGGGTCTCAAACGTCGTCCCTGTGAACAAAAAGTAGGGTACCATTCGCATTTGCGTTGATTATCGAGACCTTAACAAGGCTTGTCCAAAGGACAACTACCCAACCCCGTTCATTGACTAGATTATTGACAACTCTGTTGGAAGTGTCATCTTTTCATTCGTGGATGGATTTTCTGGTTACGACCAAATTGAGATCAACCCAGCCGACCAGCATAAGATGGCTTTCATCTATCCTTGCGGGACATTTGCGTAACGCAAACTCCCGTTTGGCCTTAGAAATACTGGCACCACATTCCAGTAGGCTATGTCGTATGCCTTCCATGACATTAAGGACTTTGTGGAACCTTACCTGGACAATCTCCTTGCTCATTCAAATCAACGTGAGTTCCACATGGATCATCTTATGGCCATTTTCCTCACATGTAGATGATACAATATCCATCTGAATCCTCATAAGTGCATTTTTTGCGTTGAGTCTGGATGCCTCTTAGGATTCATAGTATCGAAGGATCGGATCTACATCTATCCCTTAAAGGTGGAGGCCATTGTCAACCTACCACCTCCAATCGATGTGACGGAACTTCAATGTCTCCAAGGGAAGGTGACTTATTTAAGGCATTTTGTTTGTAACTTCGCGGAGAAGAATAAGGGGTATATGAAACTGCTTAAGAAGGACGTCCCGTTCATTTGGGATGATCAAGCTCAAAAATCCTTCGACAACATCAAACATTCTATCACGCATGCCCCCGTAATCCAACCGCCAAACTATTTCTGAGATTACATCTTATATTGCGTTGCTTCTGCTACCACTATCGCCATGGTTTTAGTACAAGAGGATCAAAACACCCAGGAACATGTAATATACTATGCGAGTAAGGGTCTCATTGACGCTAAAACTAGATATTCACATGTCGAGAAGCTTGATCTCGCGGAAGTCATCGCCGTGCAAAATTTTCAGCACTATATCTTGCTCTGCACCACAACCATCATTGCAGACTCGAACGCCATGTACCACGTACTGACACGTCAGGTACTTGGGGGCAAGTACTCACGCTGGATTGTGATACTGCAAGAATTCGACCTTCTTTTCGAGAAAGCCAAGTCTAAAAAGTCCTTGGTATTCGCTAAGCTTATTTGTGACCTTCCCCGTCCTGATGTAGAAGTTGAGCACAATGACTCTTTTCCGGATGAATTGTTGTTTCTCATCAGTACGACTGATCCATGGCATGGAGATATTTCATTATATCTTCAAACAAAATGCTTCAACCCTTAACTCTCTCGCGATGACCGTCATAGAATACGTCACCATGCGAAGTATTATCTAATCATCAGTGATACTTTGTACCACCATGGCGTCGATTCAATTCTTCGACATTGTTTAACTCACGATGAGGCTGAACGCGTTCTGAATGACTGTCATGCTGGGGCATGTGGCGGTCACCTCTCTGGGATGGCTATAGCCCAGAAGATTTTGCGCGTAGGATATTATTGGCCTACTATCTTCAAATATTGTATTGAGGTCGTGAAAATATGTCCTCCATGTCAACACTTCCATACGAAGAAGCACATCCATACCGCTCTGTTACACCTGGTTATTTCCCTGGGCCCCTTCGATAAATGGGGCATCGATTTTATGTATTGTAATCCTACCTCCCCTGGGGGGCATAGTTACACCATTTTAGCTGTGGATTACTTCACAAAGAGGGCCAAGGAAATGCCTACATACCAAAATGATGGAAAAACCGCCGCACTCTTCATGTTCAATCATGTAATAGCATGGTTTGGAGTTCCTCAGGCGATAGTTATTGATCATGGTTCTCACTTTCAGAACCATATGGTTGATGAACTGAGTGATAGATTGGGTTTTCTCCATGAAAACTAAACACCCTACTACCCGCAGTCCAATGGATAGGTCGAGGCCATTAACAAGGTTTTGAAAACTATGCTCCAAAGGATGGTAGGTACACATAAGTCCAACTGGCATAATATGCTCTTTTCAGCATTATGGGCCTATAGAACTTCCATTAAAACCGCCACAAGTTTCACTCCTTTTCAATTGGTTTATGGATTGCAGGCTGTCCTCCTTATAGAGTGCAAAATTCCATCTCCACAACTCGCTGTCGAACTTCTTCCAAACACTACTGCCGAGGAAGAACATTTCCTGTACTTAGCAAAACTTGACGAGTCCCACCAAGATACTGCTCTTACTAATGAAGCACACAAGAAATGCATCAAAGCTCAATATGACAAGTCATTTGAACCTCGTATCTTCAACGAGGGTGACCTGGTCCTCACATACGACCAGAAACATGACAAACTAGGAGCAGGAAAGTTCGAGTCCATGTGGCACGGACCTTACATTGTCAAACGTGTTTTGGAAAAGGCAGCTTATGAGCTTGAATATTATGCAATAATATCTTTGGGTGAACCTCGTAATGGGATTTACCTGAAGAGGTACTATGCATGAGCCTGTCATGCATAGAATTTATTGTATATACTGTACATGGCGTGTTTGTGTGTTTTTGTGTGGTGTGGCGCGTTTATTTTTTGATGTCTTTAGATCTTGTTTCCACTTCCTATACCATGTTTTGTCTGTGTGTGCAGATGGAAACATGCTACGGATTCGGGGACGGCGCCAGCTGGCATACCCGTAACCTTGCCTCGGCAGCTTGGGTACTGTATTCCTTAACAGGTGAGCTCATCAGCTCAGGAGGAAGTTGCCTTGGGTTTGCAACCAACAATGCTGCAGAGTATCAGGCAGTAATTGGAACCCTAACCAATGCTATTTCCTTGGGTATGAACCACATTGTTATCCACATGGATTATCAATTAGTGGTTTCCCATCTTAACCAGGTCTACGCTATCCATGATCCTACCCTACTCCGTCTCTTTAGATGATTCCATCTTCTGGAAAGGTCATTTGAATCCATTCAATACCTGCACATTCCACAAGAGTTAAACATAGTTGCTGACTCGATGGCCAACTTCATTTTAGATTGGTACATCGCACACACATAATACTCATAATATGTAAAAGCATTCACAACATATAAATAATACACTATATAAAAAGCAAAGCAATATGAACAAGATCACATCATTCGTAATTTTGAAAAACATAATGTATAAATCGTCGGGAATGTCTGTATATATATATGATCAAAAGTAGTGCTGGTACAAAATTCTGAAGCATGATGGCTTTCAGTAAATCTCTACAAAATCTAATGCCTCATAGCTTTCAGTAGTACAAAATCTAAGGTCTCTAAGCTCTCAATACAAGTATAATAACGTCATTAGGCTTGACGCCTGGCTCGTACACCCCTAGGATGGACAGCTCTTTGTCGCTAAGAATGGAAGCAATCCACTGTCCTCACTACCTTGCGGAGTAAGGCGTTGAAGTGTACAGACGCTCCAACTCCGAATCTCTGCATAGACCTCGGTAAGTCATCTACTGTTGGCTCAGGAACATCCACTGTCAGCTGGGACAAGTTCCTGTACACATCCTCCATCTCCATGATGGTAGCATGAGGACCTGGGGGCACAACTACTTCCCCACCTCTATCTCTCCTCGCTAGAAGAGAGACTTCTACAGGTCATATGGGACCCACATCTGCACACACATGTTATATACTTGTCAGCACTACAACAAAAAAAATCATAAATATACAAAACTAAAAATAAAAGGGTTTTGTTCTTACCGATGTCTCCCCATGTTGTACCCTCATGTAGCACTATGTCGGGATCCTCTCTGAAATCCGTACCACTGTACGGGTAGTCCTCAACCATGAGCAACTGGCCTTCCAGCCAGCTGAAGAACTCGACACCAAAGCTAATGATAGGGTCCCCACCATGACGGGCCAGCACCTCTGCCCATCTGAGCATGTGAGGATCCCTGTCATCTAGTCGTACCTGTTGGAGCAAGAGGGGGACCCACTCCAAGAGGAACAATATCACTATCAATCCATATCCAAACTACTTGAGCTCTCTCCACCGACACTTGGTCAGCTGAGCTTGGATGTTTGCGAGGAGACCCTCACACCACTTGAAGATCTTGGGGGACATGCAGTCCTCCACATAGAGCATCTGAGTCCGAGTGGCCATGTGTGGGGCTTGGATCCCCTCCACTCTAGTGATAGTGAACAATATGGCACGCAGTGGGCGGCTTACAACATCCTTAACGGGAATCTTCCCACTAGAGGATCGAGCATGAGCAGTACAATGCTGCACAACCATGTCGTCGATAGTGCGATCACTAGCTCGTGATCTAGTGAGAACTACAGGGTCCCCTCTCTGGGAAGAGCCGGTAATAAAATAGATGTCCTCAACATCTATAGTGAGAATGTGCTCACCGATCACAAAGTGTTGTTGGGCCGCATCCTAGCATCGGAGCATATGTGACAGTAGCGGGATTTGGGCCCTCATGCCTTGATTATCGAAGAACTTGAGCAAACCGCATTTTCTCAAGGAAGTCATGCATTGCGGATCATTGGTGGCTTGTACATCTTCCAGATCATGTTCTCTTTCCCACCACTCTAATACCATGTTTGCTTGCTATAAACCTGCCAAGGTGGGCATTTAAACAATGTTAGACCTCACTTCAACCACAGAAAGTCCACTCTTTGGGTTTATTTTGATGGTTGGGGTATGCATTTCAGCCGTCGCACTGTGCTATTTCACACAGTGTGATGAATTCGCACTTCATGTTTTCGGGACTTGCACTGAGTCGGTCTCGTTGCAGTTCCCGAAAGGGCAGACTGCGACGAGACGAGGGTGCAATAGTCCTCCACAAATCCATCAAAAAACCTAAAAAATGGACCTAAAATCAAAATGTAATCCACTACAATTTTGCTATATGAAGTTAAGGCTTACCTGCTCCAGACGGTGGGTGAAATGACGACTCGTAGCTCCCGGAATCGACAAGTGAATTTTTGGCTCCTAATTGTCACTTCTTCTCCCAAATTGGCAAATGAAACAATGGGGACTATATTTGACCCATTTTTCTATTTATAAATAAAATAGAATATTCCTTTTTCAAATATTTGATGCTTTTAGGTCATTTGCTATAGTTTTAATCATCTTTGATCATATTTGGAATATCGGTTGACTATTTGACCTAGTTTCCAAGTGTGCAGGAGTTGTTAAGAGGTCTTTTGTGCCGTTTCTCATGTTATGACGGTCATCTCAGGTATGAACAAATTCCTTGAATGTTTTGTCATTATTTTGCAACGGTTAGATTGTAATTATTTTATGTTGATGAGCTTACTCTTCATTTGTTCTCGTGCTCTTGAAACTATGAGAATAAGTACCGAGTTATGATTTATCTCTTTTCTGGGCTCGTTAAACTCCCATGAAAAAGGATACCCCTCGAAGTCTACCTTTAAGCTCTTTTCAGGCTCTCAAAAAATGAAAAGATTGGAAAGAGAACTTGTCGCGTTCATGCTTGTTAAAGTATTTGAATGGTCATCTTCATAGTGATAGTTTACCCCTTTTTTGGACCAGGGGGCACTACTTACGAAAAATGTATACTCCAGCCAATCATGACTGGAAGAGTACTCTCCCGCGTTGTTTTACCCTTTTTCGGGCGATGAGGTTAACTTTACAAAAAAAGAACATTGGAGTCGTCTTTAGTTCTTTTCAGACTCTCTAAACATGAAATGACGACCGCTTTTACCTTCTATGGAGTCGCTAAACTCTTACATTGAAGGGCCTGCCATGGGACGAACCCCTCCTATCTCAACTTCAAAAAATATTTGGGATTGGACTCCTCTATGAGATGAACTATACCGAGCATCTGGTTACCCTCATCAAGCTCGTAAAAAACACATGAGGCACTCATCATTCATGACGGGGAAAAAGGAAGGTTTTTATGTTACACACTTTGTTAGTGGTAGTACGTAGTCATTCTTGAACATGGCACTTGTCTGCATTTGCATACTGTACTTGGGTCATCCGTTTATCCTCGAGTTTTACCTACTTACTGAGTCTTGTTACTCCTTTGAGTCATTCAATGAAAGCTTCCCTCATCAGTTGCATTAGAAGTTAGTGTTGTACTCGTCATGTGAATACTTCCAAGTCATGCTATTCCCATGTTCAAGAACACATCCACCATTTATTATCTATAGTTAGTATGCCTGCCACCATGTCAGTATACTCTGAGTTAGTATTGCATGTTACTGTACCATCCGATCTACTATACACATCTTTTGTCGTGTTTCGTGTCGATTGATGGGGGATTCATCATGGCCCTCCTTTAGCAGATTCATCCTTGTTGACATCAACTTATCATCCGAGGATTGAATCTAGAAACCAACCAAGTACCTTGGCCCTGCATGCCTGAATGGCAAGTTGCCTCGATTTCAACACGAGTTTACATTATTGACTCTTGATTGAAATATTTCATCTTGCATTCGACTTCAACTCACTTATTCATGCTTGGTGATATGTACTGTGATACCTTGGGAATCATTGACATTAATGGTGATCTCCCTCGCGCTTGTTAACGATTTACATCAATGAATGGTAATCAAGTGGTTTCTACCATGTTCAACGTCGAGACCTTTGTAACCACATGGATAATTTCGTATCATTGTGGGTTCAGCTTGAAGACCCTGGGAAGTCATATTTTACCCAGGTTGCAATGGAGTTTGTATTGAGTTATATCACACGGATCCACATTTGTATTGGTCGTGGCTATGTTATCATCTCATCATGGATCTACGCTTGTGTCTAGTAGCCATGATTGTGTTCAGTCGGTCATTACTACCATGGATCTGCATTGTATTGGTCGGCAGCCATGTTGTGAGTCATTTGAGACTGTGTACTTAGAGTCAGTTGTACTATGGCAGCATCCTTCATCCGACAAGTCCATTTCCATTTCTTCTATCAAAGAATTTCACCTGTCTATCTTTCAACAGCTTCATGCTTTGGGGGGCATTCTGTTACACCTAAAATCTTCCCATCATGAGATTCAGTGTATACACCCCTGGGGTTACCTTGACTGAGTGATTGACCTGGAAGGATTTGTACCCATTTGTACTAGGTTTTGAGAGGCCGTCGCAGGTTGCACTCATGTAGCATGCGATGACGTAGCTTGCTCTATTGCAGTGTGTGCCGATGTTAGTTAATAGGAAAAAATATCCCTTCGAGCCCCTTCTCGAAGCTTGCTGACTTGGGACCCTATCCTTGACCTCTTGGGAGAGCTGGCACTCGATTCCTAACACCTTGGGAGGATCCCTTAAGCCTCTCCTATCATAGCTCAACCTATCCTATCCATACTAAGGATAGGATAGTCCTATTTAAATGAAGCTCACTCCTTGTTACAACGTAATTTTCCACCTTGTGAGCATCAGCATTCTTTGGCCTGTAGGATCCATTTCACTGACTCATATCCACTTTATATCCTTCAGACATACTATTTCCTCATTTTTCCTCTGACCCGCTTGTTGCATCACTATAGCAAGCGTACTCGCGAGTTGCATCACTATAGCCCGCGGGTATCAAGAAAAATGGTAAAAATCACTAGTTTATTACTTTTTACTCCCAAAAAGTGGTCATTTGGTGACCTTTGGCTCTCCATCTTCCCAAGAAATGCCTCGATGTGTCCTTTCACTTACCTTTGAGAGGACTATATATTGAGCACAGATGGCTTATGGATTGGAGGAGAAAGAAGAGCAAGAGAATTCTAGTGGATTTTTGCCCTATCTTGAGTCTACACTCATTGATCCTTGTAGTTGTGAACCCTTTATGTTCACCTTCCAAACTCTTATCTAGTTTGAGTTTTCCATTCATGGAGGATTGAAGTGGTGGAGGCACAAGTGGATTGATCTAGATCTTGGTTCAGATTGGTTTCCAACAAGAGGTCATATCACATTGTACTTCTTCTTGTTTATTAATAGAAATACTCATATTCTCGTCCATTAATGTTGTAAATTTTGTTTATCTTCCATTGGGTTGCATTTACTTGTTATATCATGGGCCATTTCTATTGATGATTTTAATGCCATTTATATATTATATGCACTTGTATATTGGCTGTCGAGACTAATTTGTAGATTCAAGTGCATGGATTGGAAAGCTCCAACGGGGATCTACATCAAATGTTTGGATCGAGGTTAGTTATCTTCTTCATTATCTTAGCATTGTCATTTATATAGCATAGTTCTGGGAAATGACTTGATTTCTGGTAGTCATCTGTCTGTTGTGGTCTACCCCAATCCATAGTGAGTTTTCTCCAACACAGAAATGGCGACTCCATTGGGGAAAACATCCATTTTGAGGATTTTTTGAGCATTAGTCCATAATTCAAGTTGTTGTTTGTCGAATCTCTCTGTCACTTATCTGTAGTTGAGATACACTATAGAAAAATTGATTTTTATGAGCCATTGGACTCTTTGTTTTCCAATTTTCCTTTCCTTACCCACGGGCTAGCTTAGCTCTTCCCGCGTATACCTTCCTCTGTTTACTCTACTGCTCGCGGGTACCTACAGGTATTCCTTAGAAAGTAGCGTACAACTCCATCTTTTGTTGGTTTATGACCTTTGGTTGTTGCTGGGTTGGTTTTGGTTGATTTCAAGTCTTTATTGGCCTGTTTCTTGACTGTTCCATGCCTTGGTTGTGACCAGAACTCTTCGTTTCTCTTGGTTGAGCCTTGTTGGTTTTTTACCCATCTTTGGATTTAGCCTTGTTGGTTTTTTCCTTTTGAGCTCATTCCTTTGGCTAAGTATTACTGTTTGGTATCTTCCTAGTTGTCTTAGTGATCTCCTTGGCATATCAATGACTAGATAGTAGGATTTTGCTTGCATTTTTCATTTGCATATATTGAAAAATACAAAAAAATACACATAGTTTTGCATTTTCCTTTTATTTATAAGTGAATTTTTTTTTTTTTTTGCTTTTATGTATTGCATCTTGCATTGAGTGCTTTCTTCCTTCATTTAGATTATGATTGTGCATTGAAAAATATAAAAGGATTGCATATTTATTTCGAAATCGTTGGTTTGATTATGCATATTAGTGGCATTGTTTTCATTGGATATATGAGTCTAGGATTTGACGATTTTGCATACTATTGAGTCTTACACATCACTAGTTTCATGATCATATCCCTTGAGTAATCACAACCATTAAAATTAACGCTTAATCTTAAAACTATTAGACCGATTTTATTTATACGGTACACCAACTAGCCACAGGGGCTTCACTAGAATGCAATATAATACCACGTTCATTGGTATTGCAGTATTAAATATTCATGAAAACCTAAAAATTATACTGCTTATAGATTAAGGGGCAAAGGGTTTTTTATTTAATGTAACAATACAAAAATACTTTGGGTCTTTTTTATATGGGCCGACTGACAAATATCCTCCAAATGGAGATGGCGGGATCACGACCGGATGAGAAATAGGGTTGAGGAAAGGCTCGAACTTACCAGTACGTAGGGAAATCCCGTCTTGAGGCATTCCTGAGGCTAGGGGGTTTCTTGGTGAAGTGGGTTTCTAGTCGATCATAGTCGAGAGATAGTGCTCATTGATAGCCAATTGTTACCAATAGCACTCAGCCAGTTGTTACCAATAGCCTTGGGAGGCTCTAAGCCTCCAGGGCTAGGCCCTTGATAGGCCTTGGGAACTTGAATACCCAACCATTCGTGCCTATTACAGGCCTTGGGAGGTTTAGTCAGCCTCCTAGAGCTTGTTACAGGCACTGGGGGATTGGATACCTAGCCCACAATAGGCTTAGTCAGCGATTGGGGAACTGTAACACGCAATCTGAATGTTGTACTATGTGCATTGGCTCTACTGACATACAAGAAGTGATCTCCTATCTCTTCATTAGACCATTAGATGTTGCAAATCATAATGATATGTGGTTGAGTAATTGCATTGTGGGTGAAGTAATGTGCATCCACAATATACATCGAAAGAAGCAAGGTGCATTGTAGAATGCATGTGGGGTCATAAGAGGGGTATCATATCAATATACTAGGTAGAAATATAAAAGGGTATAAAAAATGTCAATGAATAATTTGATACATACAATATCTAGTGAAAATAGGGGTTTTTTAAAATTGGGAAGGCATATTGGGAGGGGGTTAAAAAAACTGATTTTGGAAGGTATTTTCCAATATTTAGTGAAATTAGGGGTATCGTTTCATATGCCACAAACAAATGTGCTATGATAGTGGTTTATTGAGTGAAGCCCCCATGAAACTAGCATAGGTTTAGAGTCTTGGAATAGATCATTGTGAGTTAACAATCCAAGACTACTAGATGAAACATTAGGTGTCTGACCAGGGAGTGGAGGAATCCATGGTATATATTGGTGTTCTTAGGAAGCTCTACTCAAGCCAGATTTAAGCACAAGGTCACGGGAGGTTGGTTGAAGGGATATCCCTCTGATACCGGCTGAACGTGGGAGATATTTCCAGGATTTGTTCGTATTTGGGGACTCTTGGGGGATTTGACCCTCATTGAGTTTCAGGCTTAGCTACCCTTCCCATACGATGGATCCCACCTGCGACTATCCCCCTGAGCATTAATTATATTGCAATGACCATAGTTTCCTTATCTAGGTATCGCACAGGGTACTTGCAGTGGTTATGTTGTTTGTGTCCTGAGTCAAATAGGGATTAGATAGCACAGTTGTTTGTTGTCAAGGGTTACGTCCCTTTGCACGCAGTGAAGCCTGGGTGTCTCTATAAGTGATTCTGTTACCTCCGGCTATAGTTTGGGAGTCTCAAGCCTCTCCTAGGCGAGACATACCAGCTCTAGTGTCAGGAGCTCATTTAGCCACTCTGTTTTTCTGTTCTTGGTTGTAGTTTCTCTAGGTGTGTGCTTTTGATTTATTGTTTTTGATCGATAGTTGGCCTTTAGGGGACGTTTTGATTATATATTCTCTTCGGACATATCATGGCGCGGAGTCCTACTCTTCGCCAATCTTGTCGGTTGGCTGGTTTAGAGCCTGCCGAGCTTTCACGCCGTGTTGCTAGGGGATGCCAGCGGGCTCCCTCTAAGTCTTCGGATTCTTACGAGACATACATCCAAGACGTCATGACTGCTACACATTCTGATATTGAGGAAATACCTTCGACTCCATCAAGTAGAGTTGAACACACTTTCGATCCCCATACTCCTCGTGAGGCGTGGGGAGGTGATCCACTTGAGACTCAACCTGGTTCGATTTGGCCGAATCCACTTGAACAAGATCCATTCGATCCTTCGAATCCAAATAATTATCTTCACGGGATGCCAACCTTACCCGAGGACGAAGAATAGGATGACACATTCGTTCCTTCGTTTCCATGCAGTTATAAACACGAGATGCCAGAGTTACATGACGACACTGGTCCTACGATCAACCCAACCACACTTTCTTTTGGTATGCCTAGTTATAGTACAGTTGAACCTTCCACTACATTTGGTAGTCACGATGGCACTAGTCATGGTGTTAGCCATACTATACCCACTGGGGGCACTACCCTCACTGGGGGCATTACGTTGTCCACTCACACACATAGTATGGGGACTGGTCATGTTCCTCCTAACAATGCTAATGTTGGAAGAAGACCACCTCCTAGGATTTCCCAACCTAATAGGAACATTGTTTGAAACATGACTCGCCATTCACCACCTAATACACATGCCGCTACTCGTCAACCCAGGACTACTTTTGCGAATGTTAATGCTCCTCCTAACCACGGGGGTGGACATATACCACATACTTTTGCGTCCACTACCACCACTAGTAATGCTAATGTAGGGGGTGGGAATATATCCTATCCACATGGACATAATGCCACCATCCCTGCTACTAGTAACACCAATGTTGGGGCTGGGAATACATCTCATGCTTTTGGTCACCACACGACTGCTCAAGCTAATGCTAATGCTGGGGGTGGGAACATACCATACCATTATGGTCATTACAACACAGTTCCCACTACGAATAGTATGTATATTCCCCATACTCATGGTGGCAGCCCTTACTACAACACAGTAAGTGCTGGCCACCAGTACCACCCACCACCCCAATATGGTGCCCAAAACACGCACATACTTGCTTACTCTCAAATGGGTCAGGCAGGAGGAGGTTATCAATCCTATGGCCATGGGAAATCTTATGGGCTGTCAGGTCCTTATTATCAACAGTTTAATCCTCATGGTCAAGCTTTTGGTCCATCTTATAATTCAGTTCCGTTTAACCAACCTTTTATGAGGGCTTATAATCAAGCTTTCCAGCCTTAGCTTCCATTCCTTGCATGCTTGAATCTTCTGGATCTTTTGAAGCTCACGAATGATCCGGTGTTTCAGGTTCCTACTTGGCCCCCGGTCCCTACCAAGTTCCCTTCATACATTCCTAAGTTTGAAGGGAAATCTGGTGAGGACCCGGGAGATCATGTCACGACATTTCACCTTTAGTGCTCCTCCAACTCATTGAATCACGATTCTGTTAGATTGCGACTATTTTAATGCACCCTCACGGGGGCAGCCGCGAAATGGTACGTCGAGTTGCTTGGAAACACTTATAGGGTTTTTAATGAGATCTCTTTGGTTTTCTTAGATCATTTCTAGTTGTCGGTTCGCTATGATACCGGTACTGAACTTTTATCTACCTTCCGTTAGAACAAGGCCACACAAATTTATGACCACGTTCAAGAGTGGCATCGGTGGAAGTGGTTAGTGAAAGCCAACATTCCTCCAGAGTTACTGTTGGAATGGTTCCTCAAGTCTCTACACCCATACATTGCTAAGAATGTTTCGATGTTCGGCATTATGACTAAGGAACAAGCTATCTTGAAAGTTTAGCAGTTAGACTTCTTATACTCTCAGTCTAGCATTTTGTACGACATTATTCCTGATGCGCCGAGAACACGTCATGAGCCCATGTCAGTTCCTGGACCACATGTCGATGGCATTGTAGCATCTGCAAGCACTCGCCCCATAGATTTGGTAGCTAATCAAATGCAAAATTTGTCGCTAAACCAGTCTACTCACGGACAAGTTCACACCTTGTCCACTTCCACCCCATCGTCCGATGTACACAGTGTGCAAACGATGAACCAATCAGGTAACCAACAACTTGGTGGTAAGAAAAAGGGGAGAAATAATCGTAAGGGTGGAAACAATGGGAATAACAATAGCAATCACAATACCCCTCGTAAGGATAATGCCAACCCTCCTTGGGAAGGCGAAAATGCTGGTGAGGACCGTAAACCTAGGTGTAAGGTGAAGTTTCCTTGCAAGCTTTATGGGGAAGACCATCTTACTCACTTATGTCCTCGTATTGAAGAAGCATCGAAGCACCTGGCACAGAGCCTAGCTGTGTTGAAGGATCCCCTACCTCATCACCAAAACATGGCTTCGGATGCTCCCACCACTGGTTATGGACCTACTGAGATGACAACGTCTTCTTCCAATACTGGTGGTTATGGATGTGTGAACATGGTTCAGTCATAGGTTAGTGTTTCCACTCGTCAGCGTGATTATGATGCACCACAACCCAATTTGGGGAGTGAGCCTCCCCCTCCTCCTGACAATACCTTGCATATCGAGAAGCCCTCTATTATGCCGCGAATACCGAAAGGTGTTCTTAAGCACTCTACGCATAATCCTAATGCTCAAGCCACCCATAACTACTCTATTGTGGAAGATTTGGGCCAAACTCCATGTGCCATGTCGGCTCTTGAAGTCTTGCAAGCCTGTCCTTCTCAAAAGCATGCTCTTTTGAGTGCATTAGGAGTTTATGATGGGGGAAGTCCCACTGTTATCAAGTTCGACACTACTGATGTCCAACCTTGCTTACCCTACCATGTGGCTTTTCAAATCCATGTGGTGTGCCTTCAGAGTTTTGTCAAACATACTATGGTTGACGAAGGTGCCTCTGCATCAGTAGTGTCATTAACTTGTTGGAAATCTCTTATCTCTCCTCCCCTACTCATGTCTAGAACCACGCTCACTACATTCGATGGTCGTTCATTTAAGCTGCATGGAATTATCCCTTCCCTTGTTGTCTCCTTGGGAGGTAAGTCTGTCCCTATTGAAGTCGAGGTGGTTGATGCGCCCATCGACTACAACCTTTTACTGGGTCAGAATTGGATGTATGCCATGAAAGCTGTCACGTCCACTGTATTCAGAGTTATCCGCTTTCCTCACGAAGACAAGATAGTGACCATCGATCAGCTCGATTACATTAACTCCTCTTCCACAACATCAATGGGATCCATAGTGCCGCAAGTTACTCATTCTCAGTCGGCAACTGGGAACATGGGTGTTGGCATGTACCCTTCATTGATGGAAACTTATGACTTTGCCACACCTGTGAATTTTATTGGAACCATTATCGACGATGCGTCTCCTCCTTCACATAATATGTCATTTCGGACTACCTATTTCGATGATCTGTGGAATTTACCATCCACGATCTCTCTTCTTCCCAGACAGTCAAGGAAGATCCCGTTACATTGCCGGTTTGGGCAGCCAACTCATCTTGTTCCCATGATTTACTCGATGATACTTTTCCTTCTGATGAAGTTATGATGGAGGCCATGTGTGGTAGTGAGATACCTTGGAAAGAGATGCACCATCGCTCTTATTTCCTTCCCAAACTCGAGCTCACCGAACGAGAAGAGTTTAGGATGACTCTAGCAGAGATGGTTGGTCACCCTGTGGCTCTTTTGGAGTCGTGTGATGTTTTTGTGGAAGGGAATATGGCTAGCATTTCTCCATATATGTCGATCAATATCTCTACATCGATGACGATTGCACTCCTGAGGAGATTGCTATTTACATTGAATTGTTTACAGAACTCCGGGAAGCTTTTGCCTGGTCATATGAGGAGATGCCAGGAATAGACCCCCACATTGTTGAACATGATATTAGAATGTATCCCAATGCTAAACCAGTTCGACAATGCTTACGTGCTGTGAACCCTAGAAAAGCAGCTGCTATCAAGGCAGAGGTGGAGAAACTGCTCAATGTTGGTTTCATCTACCCTGTTCCCCTTACCAAATGGGTGTCAAACCCCGTTCCTGTGGATAAGAAGCAGGGAACAATTCGTGTATGCATCGAATTTAGAGATTTGAACCGTGCATGTCTGAAAGACAACTTCCCCACACCATTCATAGATCAAATCTTGGATGCTTGCATCGGAAGTGAGATTTTTTCCTTCATGGACGGATTTTCTAGATATAACCAGATTCAAATCAAACCCAAGGATCAACATAATACAACTTTCATTTGTCCTTGGGGAACGTTTACATATCGGAAAATTCCCTTCGGCCTTAAAAATACCAAAGCTACATTTCAGCATGCCATGACCTACGCCTTTCACGATCTTAAAACAATTATGGAGGTTTTGTTGGATGACCTTACCGGCCATTCTTGCAAGAGGATGGACCACCCCAAGCACCTCCGCATGATTCTCGAACGATGTATACAATACAAGATTCGATTGAATCCTAACAAATGCATCTTTGCTATAAGGACAGGTCGCTTATTGGGCTTCATAGTTTTGAAAGAGGGTATTAGAGTCGATCCTCTCAAAGTTGAGGTAATACTTCAGTTGCCTCCTCTGCACAATTTGTTACAGCTTCAGAGCCTCCAAGGGAGAGCCACTTTTCTACACCGTTTCGTAGTCAACTATGCTAATATTACCAAAGGTTTCGCGGGCTTATTAAAGAAAGACACACGCCTTATCTAGGATGAGTGAGCCCAACAGTCTTTCGACACCCTTAAGAAAGCTTTGGTATCAGTCCCTGTGCTTAGTCCACCAGACTTCACATGAGATTTTATCCTTTATGTGGCCGTGTCTCAAGATACAATTGGCATGGTCTTGGTTCAGGTTGATGATGCGCTTGTTGAGCATGTCATTTATTACCTTAGTCGAAATTTAGTAGATGCTGAGCTAAGATATACTCATGTGGAAAAGCTGGCACTTGTGACTGTTCATTCAGTACAATGGTTACGACATTACATTCTGCTTAGAACAACCACAGTTGTCGCGCATATCAATCTGTTTCAGTTCATGTTATCATGACGCCTTATCGGGGGAAGTACAATAAATGGATTGTTATCCTTCACGAATTCGATCTCGATTTTGCTTCGGTGAAGTCTGTGAAATTGTTGGTGTTTGCTGAGCTTATGTCGGACCTTCCGAGACTTGATGAGGATGTCATTCATGAAGATTCCTTTTTGGATGAGCACTTATTTCTTATCTCATCAGAGGACCCTTAGTATGGGGATGTCATTGTATATCTCCAAACTTTGAAGTTTCCTCCGCACTATTCATGAGATGAGCGACGACGTGTAAAAGATCATGCTAGAGATTATACTATCGTCGGTGACACATTGTATCACCGAGGAAAGGATTCTATTCTCCATCGTTGCTTAACTCACGAAGAAGTGGAGCAGGTGCTTAATGATTGCCATGCTCGGGCGTGTGGTGGTCACTTATCTAGGATTGCTACAGCCCAACGTATTATGTGAGATGGTTACTTTTGGCCTTCCATCTTTAAGGATTGTGTTACTGCTATGAAGAAATGTCACCGTTGCCAGGTGTTTTCTAGGAACATACGCTCACATCCAGCGCCCCTCCATCTGGTCATCATCGTCGGTCCCTTCACCAAGTGGGGGGTGGATTTCATGGATTGCAAACCAGCTTTGGCTAGGGGGCATCACCATATCATAGTGGTGATGGACTATTTTTCCAAATGGGTTGAGGCCATGCCTACCGTTAAAGCCGATGGTGCTACAGCAGCCCACTTCATATTCAATCAAATTATCACTTGGTTGGTATTCCGAAAGAGATTGTCATTGACCATGGCAGTCACTTTCAGAAAAAGATGATGGAGGATTTGTCTCTCAAGCTTGGGTTTTGTCAAGAACACTCATCTTCTTATTATCCCCAAGCGAATGGTCAAGTAGAAATAGTCGATAAGTCTTTGAAGACCATTCTCCAACGTACCATCCAACAAAGCAAGACCAATTGGCACATCATGTTATATCCTGCTTTGTGGGCATATCAAACCGTAGTCAAGACTGACACTGGGTTCTCACCATTTCAGTTGGTTCACGGTGTGGAGTCACTTTTACCGATTGAATGCGAGATCCCTTTGCTTAAACTGGCCATAGAGCTCCTCCCTGATACGACAAGTCTTGAGCAACGTTTAATCCACCTTGAGCAACTTGACGAGCAACGTCGAGATGCCACTGTGGCTATAGATGCCAACAAATGTCGTGTTAAGGTTCATTATGATAGGTATGTCCGTCCCTGGCAATTTGCTGAAGGTGACTTGGTCCTCTTATATGCCCAAGCTAAAGAACCCCTGGGGATAGGCAAGTTCAACCCCATGTGGCACGGTCCTTATGTCGTGAGGCATGTCCGGGAAAAAGGAGCCTATGAATTAGAAGACTATGAAGAGACTGTCTTGAAGGAGCCTAGAAATGGGCTTTACCTCAAGTGGTATTACACTTGAACCTCTAGTTCAGGCTGATACTTTTGTATACTATTGTATTGTTGCTTTTGTACATAGTTTAGATTTATTTTGGTTTTCGGGTCTACTGATTAGCTTCCGTTTGATTGACAGATGTCAGCAGAGTTTCCTACATTCTTAGGGTTCACCGATGGTGCTAGCCATCATACGTAGTAGCTTGCTTCTGTTGCCTAGGTTATTTTCTCACCTGACCACCTAGTTGTGTCCTCAGGAGGTGCTTGTCTTGGTCCTACATCTAACAATGTGGCTGAGTATAGTGCCGTCATTGAGCTACTTCGGGATGCTTCCAATGGCATCCAGTCTTTAGAAGTCTGCCTGGATTCACAACTAGTTGTGTCTCAGTTGAATGGTCAGTACCGTGTGTGAGATCCTACACTACTACGGAAATTCCTAAGGGTAAGACTCTTGGAACGACATTTTGTTTCAATTACATACATACATGTTCTGAGAAGTCTTAATCGCATATCTGATGCATACGCTAACTATGTATTAGATTGGCATTTGTCACATTCACTATGAAGCACACAAATAAAAGAAGAAATTCATACATTTGTACATACACACATATAGTAGAACCGGAGAACCAAAGTTTTTATAAATATGTCCAAAAATGGTAGTGTCATACAAAACTAAAGCCCGTAGCCCTCAAAAATATACATATTGATACAAAATGAGATCCTAGGATATCTACTCCCTATGAGGGGGCCTAGCTGCCGCCCCAATAGGATGTGTCTTATAGAAATACTGAACTGTATTGGCTACGCGTTGCAGTAGCCGCACCTAGTCACCCGGAACCCCCACTACTAGGCACTACATGGCCTTAGGTAGTCGCGCCACCCCTATCTGTGGAACCCTAGCAACCATCTGTGATAGTTTGCGCCGCAAGGTCTGTAGAGTGCGCCCTACTGCAGCATCACCTGCCTCATCACCCCTACCTCGACAACCATGTCTCGAGAAGCCATCGGGTCTCACTGGGCCCTTGTCTGCGAGCAAATAGTTAACCATTAGAATATGACACTACCACCAAAAATATTTTTTCATCTCCATCTATAATAAAAAAATCGATAAAAATTTAATACACAAAAAACTAAAAAGAGTACTCACCAATGTCTTCGAACACTGCGTCTGGTGGGAGTGGCATGTCCCTATCCTGGCGGAATTCTATCCCTACATAGGGGTAGTCCTCTATGGAAATGACCTGTCGGTCCCACCAGCGGAAGAACTCCTCGGTATATGGTGATGCCAGATGGCCACCACCCTGTCGTGTCAAGATCTCAACCCATCGGGTTAGGGCTGGATCGCAGAGACTATGAGGAGGGACATCCACCCTCGTACTAAGCCCCAAAACTCTCTCAAAGAAGAAGCTACACAAGATACTCCCATACCCGAAGTTTTTGGCCTTCCCTTCTTTGCATTATGTCAATTGGGTCTTCATAGACCCCAGTAGTGTGGTACACCAGTCAAATACTATAGGCTGCATGCATTGTGATGCATAGCACATCACTGGCCTGGATGCCTGGTGTAGAGCTTTGGAACCTGTTATTCACACTAAGGTAGCCACAATGATCTTCATGCTCAGATTTACTATGGCATTGATGGGCACCTGACTTCCCACCGTGCGTGTGTTTGCAGGGAATACCGTGCTATGTAGTCAAGGACGGTGATCCCACCACCCACAGTATGAGACCGAAGACTAGCCTCCTCACCTCGATGGGACAAACCGGTAATGAAGTAGATGTCGTCCACTTCCAGTGTGAGGATTTTCCCATTGAGATTGAAGTTTTGTGCATCAACATCCCAATAATCGATCAAGCGGCGGAGTAGTAGGTTTTGGGCCCTCAAACCCCCTATACTCCAGAATTTGTACAACCCACATGCTTGCACATCGTTGCGCATGGCCTCATCAACTTGGCCATGCTCCCTCTCCCTCCACTCTAGAACCATCTTGGAGTGAAGAAAAATAAAGATTTTAGTCAAATTCTTTTGCAATTTCAACTTCACGGCCGTACCTGCGAGCTAAATTGTATACAGGTGCGGGTACCTGCAGTCAGTCTGTGCATTGACTATGAGTATATTTCCCTACCCGCGACCCGCATAGCTATATCCCGTGGGTAGCGCCGAAGCCATTTAGGGCTTGCTCAAACTAAAAATCCCACCGCTGAAAACTAAAATGAAAGCATTGAAATGAAAGGTATGGATGAGAGTACTAACCTACTCTGGACGGTTCGATGAACAGTCGCTTGTAGCTCCCAGAATCGACAACTGAACTTTCAGGTGAAAACTACCCACAAAGCTCCAAATGGGTGAATAGTAAAAATGAATTGTAAATTGTAATTTTTTATTACTATTTATAATTTTCAGGACCCACTTCTCTATAGTTTTTACCGTTTTGTGCCGTTATGGACTAATATAATGTCTTGGAGTAGTATTTTTTAATCAGATTTCTTCGGTGAAAGTTGTTCTGGACCATTCACACCTATGGAAGGTACGTTTCACACCTGGCATATAGGTTAGATTCCATTTCCATGTGCATTATGCATTTGACCTGTTGACCACTTTCATAAACCCTAGGTGCGACCCCGCTTTGTAACCGACATAGAACCTTCACACTGCTATAGAGGTGTCATTATGTGGCGGTAGGGATTTTTCAAACATGGGTACCTATTGTGGCCACAACAGATCCCATGCTTAGCCAAGCATGGGAGCCCCCCCCCAATTTTAATAAACGCAAAAGTATTTGGGTGAGTCATCTTGAAAATTCTGGATTTTGATTTTACCTCTAAAATTCTTCACCCATGCTTTTGGTCTACTTGTTTGTAAGGGTTTGATTATTTCTTCCAAAGTGTTTTGGTCTGAAAAAAGCCGAAATTTTGAGTATTTTGTTAACTGTCATCATCATTCCGAAACCCAAAATTTTGGAGAACTTGAAACCCGCAACTTGACAGGTGCGGATTGCGGGACTGTTGTTTTTATGTTTTGGTTTTGCTAATTCCGAAACGCGCAACCCGATGGCTACGGATTGCGGAATCATTCTTTAATAAGATTGAAAATAATTACCCCGAAACCCTAACCCCGCAATGGCGGCGTTCGGCTTTCAGGATTGTGGTTTTTTTTTTCATTTATTTGGTGTGTGCTCCTGAAACCCCCAACCCGTAATTTTGGAATGCGGATTTTGGGATGGTTATTTTACGTCACAGTTTAATGTTTCCGAAGCCCGTCACCCACACAGTCAGTTTTCAGCTTTTGAAATCCTTTTTACTTCTGTTTGCAGACCTGCAACCCGCAAATCCATACTTTCGGGTTTTGGCTTGCAGGATCTTTGAATAAGAACTTTTTAGAATTTTTTTTGAGCCCGATTTCGCGTTCCACTCCGGTTAATCTCAGTCGTCCGTCTGTTATAAGCTTGCAGTCATGTTGATTTTGGGAAGTCAGTTAAGTCATGCCTTCCATTTTGATGGTTCTTCCAAATTATCATTTCCGTGCAATCCATGACAGCAGACACTAATACCAGTCTATCGGTTAGTTCATGTTGGATGGACGCCATTTTTCCACCTTAAGTCTGCCATGTCTGAACTCGAGCTTTGACATCTTGTCGTTAAGAACTCTTAGTTAAGACCATTTTGCATATCAGCTTTGTCACCACAACCTTCGTCTCTGTTATTAATCACCTATCATAATTATTGATGGGAGATGGATTATAACGATGTGATCGTAAAAGCAGTTCAAAATCATGCGAGTAGTAATTGAACTCGTACTTCGCACAAGCTTTGATCCAAATGGCACATACCTCGGCTTTTGTCATTACAATTGAAGTAATTACAATGAATTGATTGGATAACTTTCATCATTGCAGATTGCCCCACCCAATTATCATCGACCTGCTTACTGGCCTTTAAATAGCAATTAACATGAAAGTTCCAGTTCATCCATTGCCTTCTGAAACAAGAAACACTCTGTTGGCATTCTTCTTACATCCTTCTATCCGAGACTCATTCAGAATGAGCAATATCCATGCAGATGGTGAATTTTCTAATGTTCATATTGAAAATGAAGAGCTCTACCCCTTGTCATATCAAGAAATGTTGTCACCACCGTTTGATGCAGGTGTTCCTGATCTTAGCAGTAGTAGCAGTGAAGAAGACTTCGAAACTTTGTTTGCCTACATTCACAACCCCGAAAAGCAAAGAAAGGAAATTCTGAAGGGATCAACTGATCTTGATACTGATGTTATATAGAACTTTATAATCAATGAAGAACCTGACGTGCTGGCTATCGTTCTTGAAGTAAATCCTCTAATGGATTTCTCTGTTTTTGACAGTGGGTTCTTTGACCCCGAATTTCCTACAGCGGATGCTCTGCAAGACACACCACCTGTCGATGCTAGTGAACAATCTATGATTAAATTTTTGTGGTGCCATGAGACCTTATCAAATTGAAGAACAAGTCTTTCTTTTTGTAAAAGGTGGCGGAAAATCTTTTGAGCTTAAAAATAGCAAAATTTCTTGGATCGATGGTTAGACCCGATTTTGTAATCCCTATTTTGTAGAATCTCTCCTTTTGGAACTCTGATGTAAATTTAGTATAAAAGGAGGAAAGTTTCTCTTAGGAAGGGGTTGGTAATTTTGGAATTGCAATTCAGCAGGAGTTTGGACTGAAGATACTCTGTTTATCAGAGTCATTGTAACTTTTGTACAGGACTTCTCTATTCAGGAAAGTTATCTTTTAAATTCACCTCCTATTGTTCTTCAAATTTCTTTGGGAATTGCTGAGTTAATGTTTCAAATTCGTCATCGGTTATGTGTTTAATCCTTTGCAGGACATTCTTTAATGCATAAGATCTCTCATATTGATTTCTCTGTATGTTTGGATTATGCTCAAAAATGTTCTATTAATTTTCTTTAATTGAACGTTTTCCTTTTATATTTCTGCAAATGATTCGATGCAAATAAACATGTATAATCAAATGTTAATTTTTCAATTAACACAATGATTACAGATCAGGTGTTTGAATAGGCTCAAACATTTTGAAGAATTGTCACTTAATTTTTATTAATTGATAAAACTTTAAATTAACAAAGTGAAGAACCCGAAGACATTTATGTTCAAGGAACTTACTACTTGTTCATCACATTTCAACTCTGATCTGCACAACATCAATTTTCCCTTTAGGTCATATTTGACTTAGAATAGGTTCTTTCCTTAGGTAGGTTAAGATAGGTTCGTTAGCCAGCTTTCATACTTTATTTTCCATTATAGGAGAACTGATCTCCCAAGATCAAATCTTTAATTCATAGAATGCTAGCGGAGGCCAAATATTTGTGGGTGATTACCACACCAAACAGCTCAAGGATATAATTGCCCTTGCGTAGGGTCTTTCGAAGCCTTTGGCTGGGTTTTCATCCCCTATTGTGTGCCTTGGAACCCATTCCAGCACCTTGCACTAACCCTGCACCCCCGAGGCATCAACAAATGACACTAGAAGGAGGGACACTAGTAAAACATGCCTAAGAAAACTACTAATAAACCTCCTCCAGCAAGTACTTCAACGGTTCAAACCCGAAGCCAGACTAGGGCTTCAACATCTGAACAACCAACAAATACACAACCTACAATTGTCCCTGTTACGTCTACACAACCTGCGGTTATACCCATTACACCGGTGGTACAACAAGAGAACAAAGGAGAAGTCATATTCACGTCACCCACAAGGGGACCCATCTCGTTAGAGCAGTTATTGAAAACATCTTCCGATAGGGTTTTTAGAGTAGAACAACGTCTTGTCGATCAAAGAAGACGCGGTCTGGTAGCTCTAAACTTAGAAGGTGTTTTGCAGGCTAGCGATCGGGAAGAATAGCAAGTTCCCACCTCACAGACCTTTGATCCACCAGTTCAACATACTGATAGTTTTAACGCATAGGATCAGCATACAACTGATCACCAATCTGAAAACCAAAGCCTAATTAATCGACCAGATTCTCCTGAATATAACCGTGAGACCACCCACACAGCAACACAAGGTTAGCCAAATCTTGGAGCTGGTGGTCCACCACCATCCCCTCCTTCATCTTCATCATCTTCCTCAGACGAGGAGAATTCTTCTAGTTCGTCATCTGAAGAAGAAGAACAAGAACCTCTAATGGCTGGAGAAGGTCAAAACAGACCTTGGCTTGACCAAGGTGCAGTTTTCATATTAGGCGATCAACACAGATTACCAAAGAATCCTGAGAAATGGCTGCCCAAATACAACCCTGATGATAAAGTGCCCGCATTGGATCACATAAAAAATTTCATGCAAGCAATGAGGCTTAGAAGTGTGGTACATGAGGATGTAGTATGTAGACTTTTTCCATACACTTTTGAGGGTAGAGTGGCCACTTGGTATTTTTCTTTACCGGCCCAATCCATAACTTCCTGGGATGAATTCGAGAAACATTTTACCCAGAAATTCGGGGATGAAAAAACACCACAAGATCTTGTTTTAGAGTTATCCTCCATGAAAGCCAAAGGAATAGAAAGGGTAAAAGACTTTAACCAAATATTTTCATATCTCAAAAACAGAATTCTTGCCAATCTTCTTCCTGCTAAAGAATTGTTGGTGGCTTATTATGAAAAGGGTCTGCCTCCCCCTATTGCAATATGGGTCAAAAGGGCACAGAAAGGTACTTTACTGGAAGCATTTGATGAAGCAATCCAAGTTGAGAAGGACATCTTTTGTCTGGAAGATAGCCCTAAATCTTCAGAAGGGCAACCTTCCACTTCCAAGAAGAAAATTAAGAATGTCCCTAAACCCACAGCCCAGAATAAGGATCCATTTGATTTGACTGACATGAAAAAAAATCCTTTAGAAGATGTCAAATGAGATGGTGGATTTGAAGAAAAACACTAATGATAATCAGAATTAGAACAGAGGTTTTGTGAGGCCACCATTTAGGAGACCTTACCAGCCTCCACAAAATCCACCACCACCAAATCCGGTGGATGCACTCACAAATGAGGAACGCTTTTCTATTTTTAGAGCATTGGCAGCAGAATCTCAAGTCACACCCGACACTTCCAATGATCAGACTACCCCGAATCCTCCACTGCCTGAAGAAGAAGTGGAAGGTGATCCACATGTTGATGCTGTGGGTTGCTTTTCATAACTCCCTATGTGTGAAGAAGAAGAAGAACTTGAGGCGGTGTTTAACACACAACATCCTTATAATACAAGGTCAAAACCACAGCCACCTCAACAACCTTCATCTTCTCCCCCGGTTCCCACAAGAAACAATCCTATCCCACAGAAGAATACAGTCCTCCCTCAAATGGAGTACAACCTGGTCGAAGATTTAAAAAGAGTCAAAGCAATCATCTCTCTATTTGAGCTACTCAAAATTCCTGTTATGAGGGATTCCTTGCCTAAAAACATGATAGTCAAACAGCCTAGAGAGCCACAGAATAATAATCTAGACTCTGTCACTAAAACTGATGATAAAAAACCAGCAAGTAAGAGAACTCCTCCTTTCTTGCTCACTTTTGAGATTTTCAACCGAAATGTACACAACTGCATGATAGATTCGGGAGCGTCGTCAAATGTGATGCCCCTATCTATTTGCATAAAATTGAATGCAACATGGGAACCCTGTCCAACCCAGATTGTGCAACTTGACAGATCTAAAGTTAGAGTTGTTGGTAAATTGAGAAATGTTTTGCTTACATTGTCAGCTGATCCCAGGATCCATCAGACAGTTGACATTGTGATAGCTGACATCCCAGAAGCTTATGGGATGTGGTTAAGCTAAGACTGGTCAGAGAAACTTAAAGGTTATTTTGCAACCGACTGGTCCCACTTATGGTTTCCATACAATGGTCAACCAAATAAAATTAATATCAGCAGAGAACCTTTTATGAAATAGATGGTTACTAATCTTAATGATTCAAGTGAACTTGCTGGTTATCTCACCTCTCGTGCAGAGCAATTTACATTGGATACCTTTTTTGGTGAATTCCCACTGACGCCTCACCAGAAGAAAGCATCTGGAACGAATCACATATCACTTAGGTTACTTCTGTACCTTTTTCTCGCGAAATTGTGCATAATGTATATAATGTGAATATGAATTTTAGATTAGACCCTGTCTCATGGACTTTATTCTTTGATGGCTCCAAGTCCAAGGAGGGAGCTGGAGCGGGTTGTGTTCTCATCAATCCTAAAGTATTAAAAATCATGATTGCTTGCAGGTTAGAATTTGATTGCACTAATAATGTAGCTGAATATGAAGCTCTTGTGTAGGGGCTCAAGAAGGCCATTGATTTAGGTGTACAAGCAATAGAATGCTATGGAGACTCTGAAATTATAGTCAAGCAAGTCAGGAATAAAATACATTGCTTATCTCCTCGGTTGGCTAATTATCAAAAGTTGGTAAGGGATCTAACCAACTCGTTTTTGGAATTCAATATTAAATTAGTTCCCAGGTCACAAAATTTCGATGCAGACTTGTTAGCAAATACAACGTCTAGACTGATCCCACTAGAAGGTTTGTCTCCTCAAACTTTTTCTATCGAATTGATGTACAGACCATCCATTCCGGATAAACCAAGTTTTGAAATGGCCTCTGTACGTTCAGGATCGATAATCATACCTTCTTCGAAACAATGAAGCCCAGAAGCTTTCATTTTGTTACTGCAAAAATAGATTTCTTCGGATTGAGAGAAATACTGAATTTTCTGCAGCGATCAAAAACTTGTTTGTATAGAGGCCATTTCAAAACCATTTCGAATTGATGTACAGACCATCCGTTCCGGTCATTATTTCTTAGGTAAGATTAATTTTGTACATAGGTTTGTACTGAATTTTGCCTAGATTGTTAAACCGTTACAACTTTTGGTCAAGAAAGATGTGCAGTTTACTTGGTTGCAGGAACAGAGAGATGCGTTTATCTGAATTCGAAAGGATATTGCAGAAGCTCCTACTCTCATGTCCCCATATTTTAATAAGGATTTCATTCTTTATACTTTTGCCACTGACTTTTCTTATGCAGCAGTCTTAACTCAAAAGCATGACAATGATACTGAAATTTTGATCTCTTTTATGAGCTCAAAATTCAAAGGTGCAGAGCTTAAATACTCACAGATCGATAAGCAAGCCTATGCGGTCTATAAATCCATCAAACATTACAGACCCTACTTGCTGAAGTATCGAACCAAAGTCATTGTTCCATATTCTGCTATCAGAAATGTCCTCATCCAAAAAGAATTGGGGGAAACGAGGGCCCATTGGATGACTGCACTACAAGAATATGATCTTGAGATCAGACTGGCTAAAATTGTAAAAGGCCAAGGCCTTTGTCTTCTTACTGTGCAATCCAATGACCTCGCACAACATCAGTCCGAATGGGATCATGAGGAAGAAATTCCCTCAGGTGTTGTTAATGTTATCAATGCCCCGACATCAGAATGGTATGACGATATCAGATTTTTCCTGAACCATGGGTTTGCTCCCGAAACCCTTGATTTCAAGAAAAGAAGATCTTTAAGACTGAAATCTGCTCCTTATCAATTCATCGATCATGTTCTTTTTAGAAAAAATTATGATGGAGTAATTCTTAGATGCTTGGAAAAACATGAAACTGATGACATTTTGTTTCAATTTCATGCAAGTCCTGCTGGAGGCCATTTTTCAGGAGAGACTACAACACACAAGATTCTTAGGGTCAGATATTATTGGCCCACGTTGTTTAGAGATGCTTATGCTTATGTGAGGAAGTGTGAGCCATGTCAGAAATGCATAGGGAAGTTTAGGAAACCTGCATTTCCTTTACAACCGGTTACAATTTAGTTTCCATTCCAACAGTGGGGACTAGATTTTGTTGGGCCTATAAACCCTCCCTCATCCCTCTAACATAAGTATATCCTTACAGCCACAGACTATTTCACCACGTGGGTGGAGGCAGCTCCTCTTAAACAATGTAATGCTGCCCAAGTAATCTCTTTCCTTGATAGCCAGATCGTCACATGCTTTGGCGCTCCAGAGTACTTAGTTTTCGATAATGCATCCTACTTCTCTTCAATCGATAGAACCGAATATTCTCTTGAGATGGGGATTAAGCTTAAGTTTTCTGCCAATTATTATCCTCAAGGTAATGGTTTGTCCGAGTCATCGAACAAAAACCTGATAAATATTCTCAAGAAGACTGTAGCTTCTCATCGTAGAGATTGGCACACACAGTTGTATAATGCATTATGGGCAGATCGAATTACCCCAAAAGAAACAATTGCAAATTCTCCCTACTGTTTGGTTTATGGAAAAGAAGCCATCCTTCCCACTAATCTTACCATACCTTCACTACAATTGGCCCAGTCTGTCCAAGAAGATGATTCTTCTCCCCTCCAGCAAAGAATTGACACCCTCTTGAAGCTAGAGGAGGACAAGAAAATAGCTAAGAACAATTTGTATCATCATCAACAGATGGTGAAAAGGTGGTTTGATGAAAAATATTCATCTGACAGGGAATTTTCAATTGGTGACCTAGTTCTGAGGTGGGATAAGCAATGTAAAGATAAGAATTAGTACACCAACTTTCAACACCTTTGGCTAGGACCTTTCATTATTACAGAAAAGATTGGTCCCAACACTGTTCGACTACAGATGTTAGAGGGAGTTGTAGACACCTTCCCAGTGAATGTGTCTCTTCTAAAAAAGTATTTTGTTTAAACAATCTGGTGCACTTGTACATAGGTGTGGTTTGTTTTTCAATCATTTGTTTTATTGCATTGATATTTTGATTGGTTTTCTTGTTTTGTTTTGGTTTCCATCAATAAGGCTTCACACTTGTGGTAATGGCTTATGATCATTTTCTTAGCAACAATTGCTTCTGGAGCTTCGACATCATTATCAATCTTACTTTGTGGATTTTGATTAGAATTTGCTCTGAAGAATTAACAGTCAATAAGTGTAGTGCCTTTGGATAATTTTCACTTTGATCATTATCTTTCACCATGCTTTATTTGTGTAATTGAGGTGTGGAGGATGGTCATCGTTTCTCTATTTGGTGTTTCATAGTTGAACGACATATCATAATAACCTGACCAGTTCTGATTGCTCATGGACCCTTTTACAATCGCTTTGAATATGAATTTTGTTTAAAATTATAAGTTACAAGGTGGGTGGTCTTGTTATCAAGCCAGCCCATTAGGTCCATAGGTGTTTAAAGTGGAATGACATCTTCACATCAAGTCACCACACTTGGGAGATGACTTTCAGTTTTGCTGGAAGGTGGAAGATCCTATTACAGGTTGGTCCATTCATGATCCGCAAAGCACTGGTGACTAACATTATCACTATATGGTCACCAAGCCATGGTAATGCCTTGTAGCTTATGCCAAAATAAATTGTTTCCTTTTTATAAGATTTTGTTATATACAAGAACAGGGGGGTCTTATCACAAGCCAACCCTGCTATGATCATGGGTTTGAACTTGGACTGGAATTATCACTATATGGTCACCAAGCCATGATGATTTCTTTTGGTCTTACAACCAAAAGACAAGGAGTCTCGCCATCGAGCTAGCTTGACCAGTTTCCGGATCAGGCCTGTGAATGGTGCTGTTTCATCTGATCACCAAGTTAGTACAGTGGTCTTGTATCAACAAGGTTTTATGTATTATATTTTAAATTCAAAAAAAAAAAAGAGAGAGAGAAAGAAAAGATAAAGGAATATATATATAAACCATAGAGGATCGCTGATTAATAATCCAATGCGATCTGTAATTAGGATATCCATGAGCATTTCTAAGATTGTGCCTAGGTTCAACACAAGCTAGTTTTCAATGATTACATCATGGTAAAGATTTGGTATTACTCTCTAAATCTCCTTATCGAATGAGTGTTATCTTTAAAATGGTCATTGTTGAGATCTATCCATTTTCATCTTCATTGTTGGTTGGCTATTATCTTTTGAGCATCTTCTTTGAATTGAGTTTCAAGAAATTGGTTGATTGACATGTTGTCTTTAGTTGGATTTGATTGCAGAGATAACTGATTCTTCCCATCCAGTCGCGAATTTGTTGTGGCCACAACAGTTCCCATGCTTAGCCAAGCATGGAAGCCCCCCCCAATTTTAATAAACGCAAAGGTATTTGGGTGAGTCATCTTGAAAATTCTGGATTTTGATTTTACCTCTAAAATTCTTCACCCATGCTTTTGGTCTGCTTGTTCGTAAGGGTTTGATTATTTCTTCCAAAGTGTTTCAGTCTGAAAAAAGCCGAAATTTTGAGTATTTTGTTGACTGTCATCGTCATTCCGAAACCCAAAATTTTGGAGAACCCGAAACCCGCAACCCGAAAGGTGCGGATTGCAGGATTGTTGTTTTTATGTTTTGGTTTTTCTAATTCTGAAACCCGCAACCCGACGGTTGCGGATTGCGGAATCATTCTTTAATAAGATTGAAAATAATTACCCCGAAACCCGAACCCCGTAATGGCAGCATTCGGCTTTCGGGATTGTGGTTTTTTTTTTTCATTTATTTCGTGTGTGCTCCCAAAACCCGCAACCCGTAATTTCAGAATGTGGCTTTCGGGATGGTTATTTTACGTCATAGTTTAATGTTTCCAATCTCATTTATGAGCACTGGTCTGCAGTGTTAGAAAAATAGGATCGCAGAGCAATAACAATAAACAGAAATGCAAATATAATCACACATACACATTACAAGAGAGACACAGATATATTGTGGTTCACCCAACTTGGGCTACATCCACACTAAATTTGCCAGTCCTTATTATTATTACCGTCCAGCAAGTCGAAGGGATACAACCTGCAGCACAACCGCTGCACTTACTCTTCTCTGTTTCATAGTCTCTCTCCTGATCTCAAAGATCTTTACAATGCATAAAACCTAATACATCAACAACCCTAGCCGTATTACAATGTATTTCTTTTATAAGGGAAATACAATGGGAAAATACCACGGGATACCCAAAACCATGGGCCCGCAAAACAGCTGGCGAAACCCCGTGGGGGGGCGATGCCCCCCCACACCCCGCCGCTGGGGTGAGTGTACAATCCACCTACATATCATATAAAACTGGGGTACAAACACGGCTGATACAATATCATCTATTGAGACTAGAAGATCTGGCTCCACAACCAACAATCTCCCACTTGGAGACTGATCACAACAACTCCATCGCTACTACACTTGTTGGACTTGGACTTGGAAAATTTATCCTCTTCACCTTCATGCTAGAAGGCCAACTGAAACCGAGCATGAACTCAGTTTCTCTCTGGTCACTACCTTTGTGAATATGTCTGCAGGATTCTGGCTAGTATGTATCTTTTCCAACTTTAACAATTCATCTTCCAGAACAGAGCATATGAAATGGTACTTGAGCTATATATGTTTAGTCCTGGAATGGAATGCTGAGTTCTTTGCAAGGTGAATGGCACTCTGGCTGTCACTATACAATCTGCTATCCTTCTGCTTCTTACCCACTTCCTCCATAAACCTCTGCAACCAAATCATCTCTTTACTAGCCTCTGTAATGGCAACATACTCTGCTTCTGTTGTTGAAAGTGCAACAACCTTCTGTAGTTTCGAAATCCAGCTTACTGCTGTTCCACCTACAGTAAACACATACCCTGTGGTGCTCCTCCTGCTATTCTTGTCACCTGCCATATCTGCATCAACATATCCCTGTAGAACAGTGTCTGAACCTACAAAACATAATGCCTCAGTGGTAGTACCTCTCAAATACCTGAGAATCCACTGTACTGCCTTCCAATGTTCTTTACCTGGATTGTTCAAATATCTGCTCACAACTCCCACTGCATGTGCAATATCTGGTCTTGTGCACACCATGGCATACATCAAGCTTCCAATTGCTGATTGATAGGGAATCTTGGACATGTAATCTGTCTCTTCTTGTGTCTTGGGACACATTTCCTTACTTAGACTGAAATGGTTAGCCAAAGGTGTACTTACAGGTTTTGCATTCTGCATTCTGAACCTCTCCAACACCTTTTGTATGTACTCAATTTGAGACAATGTCAATTTGTGATTTTTCCTGTCTCTCATTATTCTCATACGAAGGATTTGCTTTACAACACCCAAATCCTTCATCGCAAATGAATTAGCTAGCTTCCTTTTGAGTACATTTATATCCTGCATGTCAGACCCTACAACAAGCATGTCATCCACATACAATAACAAGATAATATATCTTCCATTGTCTAGCTTCTTGAAATAAACACAGTGGTCAGAATGACATATACTATAACCTTGTTCTGTCATAAACCTATCAAACTTTAGATACCACTGCCTTGGAGCTTGCTTCAAACCATACAAGCTCTTTTTCAACCTGCATACTAGATCCTCCTTACCTTTGACCTTATACCCTTGTGGCTGCTGCATATATATTTCTTCCTCCAAATCCCCATGGAGGAAGGCTGTTTTTACATCTAACTGTTCAAGATGCAAATCTTCTACCGCCACTAGACTTAAGATAGTCCTAATTGAAGTCATATTTACAACAGGAGAAAATATTTCATCAAAATCTATACCTTTCTTCTATGCAAACCCCTTTACAACAAGTCTGGCCTTGTACCGCTTCTTACCTCCTTCTTCTTCCTTCAACCTGTAAATCCATTTGTTTTGCAATGCTCTTTTACCAGCAGGCAACTTAACCGAATCCCAAGTCTGGTTTCCTACCAATGAGTCCATCTCCTCATTCATGCCTTGCTCCCACTTCTTTCTAGTTTCCACCTGCATTGCTTCTTCATAACATTCTGGTTCACCAGAATCAGTCATCAATAAATAATACATTGAAGGAGAGTATCGTTCAGGGAGTCTACTTAACCCGGTAGATCTTCTTACAGTTGCAGGAGTTTCAGGTACTTGCTGCTGCTCTTGATTTTCTGGCACCTTCGGAACTTCATTTTCTTTAACTTCATCAAGCACTATGTACTCTGTGCTTTCCTTTTCCTGTTTCTTTCCCTGCAACTGATCTTTATACATGACCTTTTCATTAAATATCACATCTCTACTCCTGATGATTTTTTTATTTTCATAATCCCATAAACGATAACCAAATTCATTAACCCCATATCCAATAAAAGTACATTTCTTGGATTTAGCTTCAAGCTTTGTTCTATTTTCTTTATCAATATGGACAAATGCTTCACAACCAAACGTTCTCAGAAATGAGTAGTTTACCTTTTTATCTGTCCATGCTTCCTCTGGAATACCACCATCCAAAGCACTTGAAGGTCCTCTGTTTATTAAATAAACAGCAGTATTTACAGCATCTGCCCAAAACTGTAAGGGCAACCCTGCATGCAGTCGCAAACACCTTGCACGCTCCATGATCGTTCTGTTCATCCTTTCTGACACACCATTTTCTTGTGGTGTTCCTGGGACTTTCTTCTCTCTACGAATCCCATGGTATGAACAGTAACTATCAAACTCCTTGCCGCAGTACTCACCTCCATTATCAGATCTGAGACACTTCAACCTTTTTCCTATCTCATTCTCAACCAAAGCTTTCCACTTCTTAAAAGTAGCAAACACATCAGATTTCTATCTAATGCAATAAACCCAAGTTTTTCTAGTTGCATCATCAATAAATGTAACATAATAATGAAAGCCACCAAGATATTGTACCTGAGCCAGTCCCCATACATCTGTATGCACAAGTTCTAATTTTTCATTCTTCTTCTGTTTCCCAACCCTGAGAAATCTGACTCTCTTTTGTTTTCCATAAACACAGTTTTCACAGAATTCCAAACTTACCTACTTCAAATCCGGCAGCAACTTCCTTGAGTGGAGAATCTGCATCCCCTTCTCACTCATGTGGCCAAGCCTATGATGCCACAATGTTGTATCTGTTCCTGTGGAAGCTAAAGAGATAGAATGGTCAGTATTATGAGGACATAAATACAACGTACCTACTCTGTCTCCTTTTGCTATCACCATTGATCATTTAGTGATCTTCCACCACTTTTCTCAAAACGTAGATAGACAACCGCCATCTCCCAACTGCCCTGTTGAGATCAGATTTATTTTCATATCAGGAATATGCCTAACATCTTTCAACAACCAATCAGTTCCATTCTTAACTTTTATCCATACCTTACCCCTTCCAACAATTTTACATGGCTCATCATCACCCAATACAACATGTCCAAAATCGCCAGGAACATACTCATGAAAGTATTTCCTATGGGGTGTAGCATGACATGAAGCTCCTGAATCTACTACCCAATAATCACTAGTATTATCTAATGCAAGAATCAAAGCATCTTGTAACACATCACCTGCTACATTTGCTTCCTGGGTAGTTTCCTTCTGTGCATCTCCTTTCTTCTTTAGAGATTTGCAGTCTTTCTTCAGATGTCCTTTCTTTCAACAGTTCCAGCTCTCTATCTTTCCCAGTCTGGACTTGGATCTACCCGTTTTGGACTTTCCACGATTACCTTGGCTCTTTCCTCTCTCCTTTTGTCTTCCTCTGCTCTCCATGGTCAACGCATTACCTGATGTCTCACTTGTGCTTTTTCTTCGCATTTCCTCGCTAAGAATAATACCAATAACATCATCAAATTTCAAGGTGTTTGAACCAGAGACAGAGTTACTTACAGCCATGACCAAGCTATTCCAGCTTTCTGGCAATGAACACAAGATTAGAAGATCCCTAACCTCATCATCAAAGTTCACACTTACAGAACTTAGCTGATTTGTAACCGTATTAAACTCATTTAAATGATTAGTAACAGATCCACCTTCAGACATCTTCATATTAAATAAACACTTCATTAGAAATACCTTGTTGGAAGCCGAGGGTTTTTCATACAGCTTACCCAATGCTTTCATCAAACCCTCTGTTATCGTTTCTTTTGAGATATTGAAAGCCACCGACGAAGCCAGGCTCAACCATATTATTCCCAGAGCCTTTTTGTCAAGAACCTCCCATTCTTCATCCTTCATAGTCGTCGGCTGCTTTGCTTTCCCTCCAAACGGTAGGAATAGATCCTTCTGGTATAGATAGTCCTCCATTTGCATCTTCCATAACCCGAAGTTTTGGCCGTTAAACTTCTCGACCTTAAACTTTTCTTCTTTTGCCATTGCTCTCACTCGAACCAGAAACCCTAGCTTCCTGCAGGTTTAACTGCCAAATAGACCTTTGGCTTTGATACCAATTGTTAGAAAAACAGGATCGCAGAGCAATAACAATAAACAGAAATGCAAATATAATCACACATACACATTATAAGAGAGACACAGATATATCGTGGTTAACCCAACTTGGGTTACGTCCACATTGAATTTGTCAGTCCTTATTATTATTACCGTCCAGCAAGTCGAAGGGATACAACCTGCAGCACAACCGCTACACTTCCTCTTCTTTGTTTCACAGTCTCTCTCCTGATCTCAAACATCTTTACAATGCATAAAACCTAATACATCAACCACCCTAACCGTATTACAATGTCTTTCTTTTATAAGGGAAATACAATGGGAAAATACCACGGGATACCCAAAACCATGGGCCCACAAAATAGCTGGCGAAACAGCCCCCAAAATTTTCTTCGGGGGTGCTGCCCCCGAACCCCCGCCGGGGGACCGCTAGCCCTCGGACCCCCTTGGAACCCCATGGGGGAGCGATGCCCCCCCACTGGGGTGAGTGCACAGTCCACCTACATATCATATAGAACTGGGGTACAAACATGGCTGATACAATATCATCTATTGAGACTAGAAGATCTGGCTCCACAACCAACATGTAGGGGGCTGAGCTAAATTATCCCATCATGGACAAGCATGCATACGCTGTTTTCAAAGCATTCAAGCAGTTTAGGCCATATATTCTTAAGAACAGAACTAAAGTTATAGTTCCCCACCCAACTGTTAGATCCCTTTTCGTTCAAAAGGAACTAGGAGAAAGGAGAGGGAATTGGGTCACAGCTCTTCAAGAATATGATTTAGAATTTAAACCAGCCACGATCATCAAAGGGAAAGGCTTGTGCAAATTACTTGTAGGAAACTCGACTGATGAAGAGCAACATTGGAAGAATGAAGCTGAGCTAAACTCGGTTGAAGTATGTCCTACCTTCTCAACTCCTCAGTCATGGTATAGAGATCTGGTGCATTATTTACAGCAAGGATACCTACCTGAGCATTGGAACTCTAAACAAAGAAGGGCACTCCATTTGAAATCAGCACCTTATCAAATCATTGATGGGATACTTTTTAGAAAGAATTATGATGGAGTTTTCCTTAGATGTCTAGAAAAGGAAGATGCAAGTAAAGTTGTTAAAGAATTACACGATGGCCCCGCAGGTGGACATTATTCAAGAGAGACAACAACACACAAGATACTTAGAGCTGGATATTATTGACCCACTCTGTTCTGAGATGCCCATACATACGCACGAAACTGTGATGTATGCCAAAGAAGTGCGGGGAAATTACCTAAGGCAGCAGGACCCTCGCAACCGGTTATTATCTCTAAGCCTTTTGAGCAGTGAGGTATAGATGTTATCGGAGAAATAAATCCAAATTCTTTGTTGCAACATCGATACATCCTGACGGCTACCGACTACTTCACTAGATGGACGGAAGTTATCCCGTTGCGCAAGATCAATGAAGATACAGTCATCAGTTTCTTGAGAGAAAGCATCATAACCAGGTTTGGGGTTCCAATTTCCCTTGTTTTTGATAATGCTCCCTATTTTTCGTCTTTCAAGATAAATGAATTTGTTTATGAATGGGGAATTAAGCTGCATTATTCAGCCAATTATTACCCTCAAGGGAACGGATTAGCTGAATCTTCAAACAAAAACCTCATTCGAATTCTCAAGAAAACTGTGATAGAAAATCAGCGAAGTTGGCATATAGCTCTCCCAAATGCCTTATGGGCAGATAGGGTGACTCCAAAGAACGCATTAGGGGTTTCCCCTTTCACTCTTGTCTATGGCAAGGAAGCCATCCTTCCCCCCAACATCTTGCTCCCATCCTTACAGTTGTCCCAAGCCTCTCGGGGTTCTGGTAGCCAAGTCTTACAATCGAGGATCAATACCTTGCTTCAACTTGAAGAAGCCCGACAGAAAGCTAAAGACCGATTCCATCAACACCAAGACATAGTTAAGAGATGGTTCGATAAGAGGAAGTCCAGTAGAAGAAGTTTTGAAGTTGGGGATTTAGTCCTCAAATGGGACCATAATCATGAAGGCAAAGGAATGCACACAAAATTCCAACATTTATGGGTAGGCCCATACCAAATTTTGACAAAGATAGGCCCATCCACTTATAAGTTGACAGATCTCGAGGGAGAAGAAGTAACCCTTCCTCTCAATGGCCTCGCTCTGAATCAATACTTTGCATAGTCTCACTGAGACTTTCTGTACATAAATAAAATTTTCTTTTATGGTTGCTTTAGCCTTTTGTTTGCATTATTTTCATCCATTTTCTTTTCTTTTCTTGTCATTTGAACCTTTGCACAAAGTTTGCTTTCTGAAAGCCCCTACGGTTGAGTTTCTCATCAAGATAGGTCTCTTAAATAAATCTCACAACCCATGAGTCCAGAACTATGCTTGAATGAAAGTTTATCTATGTATTGTGCTCTTGCTGAACTTTTTCAGAAGGAAGGAAGCCTAATCTGCTAGTCACACTAATCCTGTTTAAATAGCAGAAATCTATGACTATCTTTATTACTATCTTTGGGCTCCACCCACTCTCACACTTAAAGGCATCTCAAGAAGGTTATTGAAGTTGGACCCATGGAAAGTAGCACATCCCAAGGGCATAGGGTATTGAAATGACTCCATGCTGCAAATTTAACAGCCAAAATGGCTTATATTCAAGGGTCTGTTTTCCAAAGATTCTCACCTCAATTGAAGCATGGCTGAGACAAAAGCAAAAACATGTAAAATCAAGAAGGTTGTCCAAAAGACTCAGCCCAAAATAGGCTCCTCTCCGTCCGTGAGGTTTGATCAAACCAATAAAATCTCTCACTCACACAAAAGGACATTATGGATTGAGGAGCCTAAATCAAAGATCATGTCTAAAGAAAATATCTTTGGAAGGCTTAGACAGCAAAGCTGTCAAAAGTACAAACATCCAAAAGGATACAAGCGGCATGGGAATGAGGAACAAGAGCAATAATGTCCATGAGAAAGTGTTGCAAATCCTGTGGAGTCCGACAGTAGTAGCCATCTGAAAGATGAAACTTCTAAAATAAATCCCATATGTTGGCCCTTTGAGAGTTTTAAAATGTCTCTGTCAAAGCTCCCCTTTTACCAATGGCTAGCAGGTAAAGTGCCTTCTTCCTTCACCAAGATTCAAGTGCTCAGCTGAATATTGCATATAAGGTGGATGTCTTTTAATAAGGTTTCGGATCATGGAGAGGAATTTTTCAGAGATCTGTGTTCGCCAGCGACTCGCCAATTGTTGTTGCAGCAACATCCCCCCCAAAAATTTTGTACATATTGGAGCCCCTCCTTTTATTTTTTTCTAGAAAGACTACCTTAAGAGGTTAATTCTCCGTTTTTACTTTGTTTTCAACTGAAGATCCTGCTTTGAAAATTTCAAGTTTTTCTTCTAAGGATAAAATTCATGAAATTCTCTTGAAGTTGCGGAACCATTTGAGAAAGCCTCCCGAAACTGCGGAAGTATTCAAGTTTGTCTCCCGAAATCCCGGAGAGTTTTCCTCTCGAAAATGCAGAACCATTCAGGTTTCCCTTCTGAAACTGTGGGAGCCATTCACATAAGCCTCCCGAAACTCCACAGAAAGATTTATAAATTATTTCTTGAAAGTGCGGAGGCTATTTGGGAAAGCCTCTCGAAACGGCGGAAGAATTCAAGAAAGCCCCTCGAAACTGTGGGAGTCATTCGCAAATCTTCCCCGAAGCCACCGAAGGACTTAGTGTCTTTCCTCTCGAAGTTGCAGAAGCTATTTGCGAAAGCCTTCCGAAACGGCGAAAGCATTCATGTTATTCTCCTGAAACCCTACGGAAAGACTTAGACTTTTATTCAAGTTGCGGAACCATTTCAGAAATCCCTCTCAAAACGGCGGAAGAATTCAAGAAATCCCCTCGAAACTGCGGGAGTCATTCGCAAATATTCCCCGAAGCCGCAGAAGGACTTAGTGTCTTTCCTCTCGAAGTTGTGGAAGCTATTTGCGAAAGCCTTTCGAAACGGCGGAAGCGTTCATGTTATTCTCCCGAAACCCCGTGGAAAGACTTAGACTTTTATTCAAGTTGCGGAAGCCATTTGCCAATCCTTTCCGAAACAACGGAACCTTTTAGGTTTCCCTTCCGAAACTACGGAAGTGTTCGAGTTCTTTTCCCGGGAACCATTCAGGAAAACCTTCCGAAATAGTGGGAACCTTCATGAAATTGTCCCGTAATTGCGGAAGCAATTGGCGTATCTCTATCAAAATTGTGAAAAGAAACCCATTATTCTCTTGAAACTGCGGGATGACTCAGTGAAACTACTCGTGACAAGTTTCCAAAGGTTGCATTTCGGAAGGATATGCCAATCTCTTCCGAAACACCGAGGCAGTTCGAGATAACGTTCCGCAATTGTGGGTGAAACTCGTAAGTCCACCTAGCAAGTGACGGTCGCGCACAAATGCCGAGACGGCTTGAAATGACCACGCCGTACAAAAAATTAAAACCCCATTTAATGGCACCACCAATTGGTTTAATGCCACACGTGTCTAGCCTTTTTAAAAGGATGGTGGAGGTTTGGTTGATCACATTGTTAGTTTTCATTCAAACAAACGCCGTTGAGAAGACCGCGCAGGACCGCTCCAGCTCAACTCATCCACGACCACGTCCACCTCACTCAGCCACTATCTCATCGCCAGGTAGGTTTTTTAACCGCTCTTTCTGTCTCATCTCCACTTCAAGTTTTTTTGGGGGGTCTTCCTGTCCATAACATGGCCGATAGACATTGGTTGCATATGTCGTTATTTTTGTTTTTAAGGCTGCCGTAGCCCCGTAGTTGCCTCATTTCTACCGGCTAAAAGCCATAGCTGTGACCACTCGAGTTTTTCACCGGCCACATTCCAGGCATCGTCACCCTCATTCAAACTTCGTACCAGCCACACAACGTCTCATAAATGTTATTAATAATAGTAGTGGTCGGTTGAACCCCTCACCCTTTGATGAATGCGGAAAGCAGTCTCTTGTTTCATCATAAGATTGCTTCACTCCAGGCTCACCCGCCATTAACCATTATAAGTGCAATGATGAAGGATACCCTCTCTCCTAGGGGTAGGCAGGAAGCAGGTTGTTTCCACGCCATATGCTTAACCTTTTCGGAAGCATTCCAAACTTTGTCTCCTTAATCAAGTCTCAGAACCATATTTCTTGTTTGGAGTGATTTATTTTGCTTCCCCAACATGCAGCTTCATAATTTGTCTATATTTCTCATTAGCATGTTGAATTGGTCCTTCTCTTTGTTAAAATCTCATAATAGGTTGCACATTTTTATAATGACTTGTATTTGGTTGCTAGCAGGGATAAGCCAGGATGCCAAAAGGTGGTAGAAAGAAAGCTAAAGTGATGGAACCAGAGCCAGTGCCACTTAGGACTGAAACTATGTTCCAAGATACTAAGTGTACCACCAGCATTCCTCCTGAAGTCTGTTGGGGCGATATTTACAGGATGATCAGGGACCAGGATATCCTATATACATTATTGGAAGAAGAGAAGATCTACCGCAACATCAGAACTTCAGGCATAGCTAGGGCTTCTACCCGCCCTGAATTGTTCCCATGTTCTAAAGTGATCGGGTGGATACTGGAACATGCTAACGCGGAGACAAGAGTATTACATGACAGCAGGGGAGAGGCCATCGCCTCATTCCACCTAGCATATATTGCTGCATCCTATAAATTCTCCCGTCCACAGCAAGCTCTGAGTGATGAATGGTTGGGCCAGATGAACAATATTGAGATGGCCAAAAAATTATTGGTCGTAGGCATGCACTTAATAAAGAGAGGTAATGATGAATACGATGTTCAGAACCTAAGACCTCATTTTAGGTTAATCACCCTGATGCTATGCAGAATTTTCGGCATGCCCGATGGCACTGTATACAGGATACAGTGGGCTCCCATCATCCACTTCATAGCATTCAAAGGGACTGTGTTTGACTGGGCTACTATCCTTTCGGACAGTTTGGCATCCATAGTGGCTGCTGCAAGAGAAGGTCTGGCCTTAAAAAAGTCAGAATTTTACATGTCTTCCTATCTCATTGACTGCATTTTGGCCAAGCTATCTTTCCCCATCTTAGGTTGTACATGGGATAAAGCCAACACCCCGGTCTACACTGCTTACAAGATAATGTGGGCTCAAAATTACAGATCAAGCTATAAAATCATTTGCGAGGAGTTCATCGTGCCTTTATATGAGCAGATAATCAAGGAAGATCCCAACTATCTGTCAGAAAATGCCATGGAGATCCTGGAAAACTATGGAGATTTTTATTTCTCAGAGCAGGGCACCTACATCAAGATGTTTGGAGGGACCAAAGCACCATACATTTTGCCAAAGTATGCTACTGACTATGTAGTCCTTGATGGAATCGAAGCAATGCTTAACAAGCAACATAAGGCTTCTTTCCATCCTTTACCCTTCTGCATAGGAGCCTACAAGTTCTCAGGGGTTGCATCAGCTGAGGAATTTGTTAAAGAACTGAAAGCTTTCCACTTTGTCAAAGTGATCTTCCACAGAAATGATAGGCAGGGGAAAGTTACCGAGCATTGCAAAGAAATTTATGCTCATTTTGAATACGCTCATTATTATGATGCCGAGGAAGAGGCATTCAGAGGCATCAGCAACATGACTGAGCTGCAGATTTGTCGCCAAAGCAGTGGAGCAAGCTCTAGCTCTACCTCATCCTAAAAAGCCAGCCTACAGAAAGAGAGAGAAGTAGCTGATGCCCAAGCCCAAGAAGATCAAAGGTTAAAAGAGGAAGCAAGGTTGCAGCAAGAAGCTGAGGTTGCAATATTACAGCAAGAAGCTGAAGTGGCAAGATTGCAGCAAGAAGCAAAAAATGAAAGGCTGTAGAAAGAAGTTGAAGAAGTAAAGCAGATGGAAGAAAATGAAAATCAGCGGCAAACGGAAGAATAAAAAAGAAAGCAAAAAGTAGAGGAAGAACTTAAGGCAATTGAAGATGCTCAGGCTGGTGGCTTCGAAACCCAAGATATGGAAATAGACATACCTCAAGCAGGTGTTCCCAGCACCCAAAATGTGGAGGCAAACACAGCACAAGCAGGTGTCTCCGATGCCCAAAATGTGGGAATAGATTCAGCTCAAGTAGTCCAGACCCTACCCGCAGAAGCAGAAATAAATATAATAGACCTCCCAATCATCCCTTACACTCCATTAGAAGAGCATACGGTGTCTCGATGGGATGAATTTGTGTATGATAAGAAGAGAAAGGCAGTGGTCCTAAAATCGGAAGAGAGGATAAAGAGACTCTTCCAAGAAGATATTGTTACCCGATAGGAGACAACAGTAATGCAAAATACAAATAAGGCTCCCTTAGCTATGGCATCCACTGCTATAGAAGCAGCAAAAGAAATGCAGGACAATGTCGCCGATATAGTTAGAGAAGTTGAGTCGACAAAGAGGAGAGCTCGCATGTTACTACATACTGTGGCTAATGAGCAGGCTTATAGGGATCTCGTAGTGAATAGGTATAATAGCCTGTCTGTTGAGCATAAGGAATTGTCAGACAAGTATAACCATTTAGAAGAAGAAAAGGAGCACCTGGCAGTCCAGATGATGGTTTTAGAAGCAGAAAAGAACGATGCAGAAGCTAGAGTGTCCCATCTAGAAACAGATAAGCAGGCATTGGTTGAGCAATTAGAGCAGGTAGAGAGCAGAGCAATAGATATGTCTCCCTTCCATGAGCTGTCCTGTAGCATCCTGAAACAAATGCATGACACTCAGGAGCTGATTACTGAGGAAGTGTGCAAGCTCAAAGCCATGATGGTTAGATTAAAAGAAGTTAATGCAGAGGCCAATAGGTTTAAGGGTAAATATACTCAGGTTAAAGCAAACATCCTGAGCCAGATGGAATGGAGAGAAGGGAAGGTTGATTTCCCTAAGCATCTCCCATTCAAATCTATATATGGTTTTAATGAAGACATAGCCCTTTTGGAATTCTGCAGGAACTGTAGCCTTAAGCTAATGGCTAAGATCCAAGGGACAATGGATAAAAGTAACAGTCTTTATCAAAAAATCCATGAAGTGCATGATAAGTGCAAGCTGAGTTTCCCTCAGTCCCTTGATGATTTCCCGAGCAAAGAGCAACGTTTATCTGACTTGAAGGAAGAACTGGGTATCCAAACAGAATATGTAAAGAAGATTGATGTCTTAGCCATTGATGATCTCCATCATTATATTGGGATGTCATCAATACACAACCATTTGCTTAAAGAAATCCACCAAGCAGCAGTTGTAGAAATTCAGGGTATTGGAGTAGAGCTTGGTAAAGATTTGACTTCCCAGAAAATTTTGCTCCCTTCCTCAGCAAATGTAGTTATCAGAGACACTGGTGTCTGGTTCAGTTACATTGCAGGAGAGGAAAAGCAGCAGCAGTAACAGCTAGTCCAAGTGCTTCTCTCCCAGCAGCAGTAGCAATAACAGCCAGCCCGAGTGCTTCTCTCCCAGCTGGAGCGCCTTCCCAAGAGTGAACACGCTGATCCTAAGGCATTGATTCCTATTTTTTGTATTTTGGCCTTCATATGTCTAAAGCGTAGAGCCATTGGACAGCTATCCTTTTCTTTTTAGGGAATTTTCTGTTTTAAGAAAAGGGTCACAATTTTTGTTTATTAAAAGGGAAAAGTCTGTAGGAGACAAGTGTAAAGAGCAAGGTGGCAGCCCAAAGGGCATTTTGTAATAATATAAATAGAAGTTTAGGGAGCAGTGTAAAGGACTTTTGGCAGGGAAATAATTTTCTGAATTTGTACGAGCTATCTTGCACTTGTTTCAAGAAAATAAAATCTACCTAATAAGAGCCTGGAGAGGACATCTTTTGCATGGAAATGGATGTTGGATGCATGATGGATTATTCCTGTAACTTCTATATTCTACTGTGAGATCTTTCTTTACTGTCATGAAATATTTCTTTGTATTGAAAGATCTTACTTCTCTCTATGCAAATGTATTTTCTCCTACATGAGTAATGGAATATGTTATACTTAATTAGAAGCTATCTTCTAATATCTCTTGATTTTGCTGTGGATCTATCTTTAAGATTTAATGGCTGTCTGTTTATTTTTAGATAACTCTTACAGCTCATTACTCATATTTACAATTTGCTCCTTGCAGGGATAGTTTAGATTTATTTCAGTTTTAGACACAGATTCGTTTTCTAGTTCTGCATTTAGATTAAGTTAGACTAGGCACTTGCATATCATTCTAAAACTTAAAATCAAAAGAACGGTGGATCGGGCCATAACCGGTATAATTGGAGCAAAAATCCAAACCCAACGGTTGTCGGAACCGCTAACCGGACGGATTCCCCACACCAAATGGTGGACAATCTAATTGGGATAGTCTGCCAGGGAGAATCCCTTTCTGATTGATGCTACGATCTTCGGGGTATCAACAGTTTTTTAATGCATAAGATATCTCATATTGATTTCTCTGTATGTTTGGATTATGCTCAAAACTGTTCTATTAAATTTCTTTAATTGAACGTTTTCCTTTTATATTTCTGCAAATGATTCGATGCAAATAAACATGTATAATCAAATGTTAATTTTTCAATTAACACAATGATTACAGATTAGCTGTTTGAATAGGCTCAAACATTTTGAAGAATTGTCACTTAATTTTTATTAATTGATAAAACTTTAAATTAACAAAGTGAAGAACCCGAAGACATTTCTGTTAAAGGAACTTACTACTTGTTCATCACATTTCAACTCTGATATGCACAACATCAATTTTCCCTTTAGGTCAGATTTGACTTAGAATAGGTTCTTTCCTTAGGTAGGTTAAGATAGGTTCCTTAGCCAACTTTCATACTTTATTTTCCATTATAGGTGAACTGATCTCCCAAGATCAAATCTTTTAGTCATAGAGTGCCAGTGGAGGCCAAATATTCGTGGGTGATTACCACACCAAATAGCTCGAGGATATAATTGCCCTTACACAGGGTCTTTCGAAGCCTTTGGATGGGTTTTCATCCCCTGTTGTGTGCCTTCGAACCCATTCCAACACCTCGCACTAACCCTGCACCCCCGAGGCATCAACAATACCATAGTTAGAACCCCTTTGTGCATTCTGGTGCCCATGTCGTTGTTTGTCCTTAGGATTGGGAGTCCTTTGTAGTTACGCCATGACGTTGCGATAAAGGCTCATACTCTACTTTGTCTTATGCTGGCCATCTCCCTTAAGGACTCCCCCTTAGTTATATCATGTTGTGATTGCATTGGATCATCCTGCATGCTACTTGAGCCTTGTGCCAGCTCCCGCTTACTGAATTGTTAGCCTGGTGTCTGAGCACTTTTCCCTGTCAAGCCTTGTAGAGCTTATATTTTCTCTTCACACTTTGATGACCTTTTGACCCTGAGGGAACACCCCCCCGAGTGTACACATCTTGCATGCACTTCCTTGCATTGATCATAATTATGTTCCACTGCTTGGAACTAGTTTGCTCGCTATTTGACACTCGTTCCCTAACTTGTTGTACTATAAGCAATTTTATTCTTTTTCAAGCTTTCCCCAAATATTAAAAAGACCAAAAAAAAAAAATCCAAAAAGCCGAATGGGATTATGGTTACTACTTCTTGTTGGTAGTTGTTGTGTCACCTTTGAACAGAGCATTCATTCCACTCCGTATATTATGAGTCAGGACTATAGTTGGACCTTAGGAGCTGTACTTGTTTCTCAATTTTCTCCACCGATTGGTTAAGCTTCCAGTCATTATGGATCCCTTTGTAATGCCTCCTGCATTGCACAGTTTATGTCAAGTCTATGCTGCCTAAGTCTATCCATCTGCTCATGCTCTTGTTCAAAGGAAGTCCTGATCCCAAAGTCAGCCACTCCTCAGATCTCTTGACTATTGCATGTCGGCCATCCTTATTGAGTCAGTCCGTTCCACCTGAGTTCTTCCAAATCTCTTAGTGTAGCTGGTACCTCATGCTGGTTGATGGGGGATGCCTTAATGCCCTCCTTCCAGCGAGTCTCGTTTCGTCGACTTCAACCAATTTATTCCAGAACTTGAGGCTTAGAGTTCGGTTGAGTACCTTGAGGCTTGCAGTCATTAGTGGCAGGTTCTCTCGCCATCGACAGTTTTGGGAATACATCAATGTCCCCTGATCGATGGATTCATCCTAGTGTTTGACTTCAACTCATTTATTCACACTCTGATGATTGTGCTATGTTCCTTGATGCCCATTTTCATTATTGGTGGGTTATCTCACATCTATTAATGGTATACATCATTGACTGGTAATCAGACGATGTCACATCAGGTTCAACCCCAATTCCTTTATTCACTTGATGGGACTTGCACCATCGAAGACTTGTGTAGAAGACCCTAGGCGATAGTGGCATTCAGTATGCTACTTATGACTTTGACTTTACATCTGAGATATCACCTCTCAGATATCAACAGTTTGTACCTCCAGTTTGCAACAGTTGTTTCCTTTTCAGCAGTAGACCATATCTTACTATAGAGGGATCATGGCTATGATCACTTATGACATATATCCATTATGTACTACCTATTCATGGCCATTGTATCAAATTGTTGTACTATCAACATGTATTCAGGGATACTATTGTATTATGATGAGTGAGATACTCTTTCCACTTATGTCTCCATCACTCCACTTTTGAGTTTTATAATGTATTTCGGCCATTGTAGCATCCGTCTCTGACCTCACACATTAGGGGGCATCTGTTACAACATAATCTTCCACCTTGTGAGCATCAGCATTCTTTGGTCTATAGGATCCATTTCATTGACTGAAATCCACTTTATATCCTTTAGACATACTGTTTCCTCATTTTTCCTCTGACCCGCTTGTTGCATCACTATAGCCTGCGGGTATCAAGTAAAATGGTAAAAATCACTAGTTTATTACTTTTTACTCCCAAAAAGCGGTCATTGGGTGACCTTTGGCTCTCCATCTGCCCAAGAAACGCCTCGATGTGTCCTTTCACTTACCTTTGAGAGGACTATATATTGAGCACATATGGCTTATGGACAGGAGGAGAAAGAAGAGCAAGAGAACTCTAGTGGATTTTTGCCCTATCTTGAGTCTACACTCGTTGATCCTTGTAGTTGTGAACCCTTTATGTTCACCTTCCAAATTCCTATCTAGTTTGAGTTTTCCATTCATGGAGGATTGAAGTGGTGGAGGCATAAGTGGATTGATCTAGATCTTGGTTCAGATTGGTTGCCGGCAAGAGGTCGTATCACATTGTACTTCTTCTTGTTTATTAATGGAAATACTCATGTTCTCGTCCATTAATGTTGTAAATGTTGTTTATCTTACATTGGGTTGCATTTACTTGTTATATCATGGGCCATTTCTATTGATTATGTTAATGTCATTTATATATTATATGTGCTTGTTGTATATTGGCTGTCAAGACTAATTTGTAGATTCAAGTGCACGGATTGGAAAGCTCCAACGGGGATCTACATCAAACGTTTGGATCGAGGTTGGTTATCTTCTTCATTATCTTAGCATTGTCATTTATATAGCATAGTTCTGAGAATTGAGTTGATTTCTGGTAGTCATCTATCTGTTGTGGTCTACCCCAAGCCATAGTGAGTTTTCTCCAACACACTCCCATCCCAAGGGGAGGAGTTCTATGGTACTCTTATGCTGGTGAAATCAAGTCCTTAGAACTAACACTCTAGCTTGGGGAACATCCACTTTCCTCTAGGAGCTTTGGCATGGCTTGTTGGAAGGAGCTTGCAGCGTTAAGGCAATGGTTGTAATCCTCTTTTCTATTGTACTTCTCCACTTTTCAATACAGTTAATATAATTGCTTTCCATAAATGTTGTCTTCTTGATGATGTTTAGAGTTTTCCTCCTTAACTGTTAGCTTATATCTATCATATGAGATATATGCTTTCACTTCTCGTGGTATGTTACATGTTAAATAGGGTTTAGCTACTTTCAATTTTGCAGCGCTAGAGCATTGGATCAACGAAGGAGAAAGGGATCTACAAATTTAAGGTAAATGATCTACTCTTTCATTTGTATTTCTATACGATCTAGGAAAGTATTTTATGTTCTATCTTATTTGTTCTAGAATTATGTTAAGCTAGGGAGATCGGGCCTTGAGTCTGCTCTAGGTAGATTGTCTGTAAAACAGACTCTGGTAAGTCTGTAAAGATGCAAGATGTTCTATATGTACCTGGACTCAAGAAGAATCTTCTCTCCATATAATCTTTGGATGCAAAGGGGATGAGAGTTGCATTTGTGGATGGCCAAGTACTTATCTGGCCAAAAGGTAAGACTGTAGATGATGCAGTAGTAATTGGAGAGCAAGAGGGAGGATTGTACAAATTGAAAGGATAACCTGAACATGCCATGGTACATGAATCCATGGAACCAAGTGAACTTTCGCATAGAAGGCTTGCTCATGTGCACTATAGAGCACTACCAATTGCAAGCAAAGCAGTAGAAGGTCTTCCTGAAATCCAGTCAAAGCATGAAGTTGTTTCCAAAGGGTGTGCAAAAGGAAAGAACACAAAGAAAACATTTCCAAGTAGTGAAAGCAAAGAAAAACGAATCTTGGAAATTGTCCACTTCAATGTATGTAGACCAATGTCATCCAGTTCTCTGAGTGGGTATGTATATTATGTTTCTTTCATTGATGATTTCTCTAGGAATACTTGGGTTTATTTCTTGAAGAACAAAGATGAAGTGTTTGATAAGTTCAAGGAATTCAAAGCCTTGATAGAAAATCAAACTAATAAGAAGATCAAGATCTTTAGATTCGACAATGGTGGAGAATTCACTTAAGGGGACTTCAAGAAGTTATGCAGTGATTCAGGGATTAAGAGGGAGTTGACCACTCCATACAATCCACAACAGAATGGAGTTGCAAAAAGGAAGAATAGAACTATCATGGAAGCAACACAAGCAATGCTTCATGACCAAGATCTACCCATGCACCTATGGGCAGAAGCAGCAAGAACAACGGTATATGTACAAAGCATAAAACCTCACAAGATACTTGACAACAAGACACCAAAAGAAGTTTTCTTTGGTAAGAAACCAGAAGTTAGCCATCTCAGAATATTTGGCTATCCTGTATATACACATGTTCCAAAAGAAAAGAGGACAAAGTTAGATCCTTCAGGAAAGAAGGGTATATTTGTGGGGTACAGTGAAAGCTCAAAGGCATATAGAATCTACTTTCCAGGGTTCAAGAAGATTGACATCAACAGAGATGTAACTTTTGATTAGAATTCAACATACATCAAATCGAGAAAGACACCTATTGAAGAAAATTAAGTACCAAGGATATCCAGAACACAAGACACCACCATGAATGAAGCAATACCAGAAGTGGATCGTGAAATAGAAGATCCAAAAGAACATGTAGATCCACCCGGTGAGAAGAACTCTCATAAGAGGAAACGCTAGAGAGCTCATCCAAGATGTAGAAAGGTATGGTATTCCAGAGGAGGAACACAGAGAAAGAAAAAGGACAAGATCACACACCAGCTATGTTGCCTTACTCTATGACATTATGAACAAAGAACCTTCCAGTTATGAATAAGCAGCGGAAAAGAAAGAATGGAAGGATGCCATGGTCGAGGAATACCAGTCGATCATGAAGAATGATGTTTGGGATGTGGTCCAAAGACCAGAAGGGAAGTATGTTATGACTTCCAAGTGGATCTACAAGATCAAGCATGCTGCAGATGGCAGCATAGAGAAATACAAGGCGAGGTTTGTAGCTCATGGCTTCTCCCAGAAAGAGGGAATAGATTATGAAGAGACTTTTGCACCTATAGCTAGATACACTTCCATCAGAACAATACTCACTCTGGCTGCAGTAATGAAGTGGAAGATACACTAGATTGATGTCAAGACAACTTTCTTGAATGGTGTAGTCGAAGAGGAAGTGTATGTGGAGCAGCCACTCGGTTTTGAGACACATGACAAGGAGTCATATGTGTTCAGATTGAAGAAAGCCTTGTATGGCTTGAAGCAAGAACCTAGGACATGGTATGCCAAGATAGATAGCTTCCTGTCCAGTTTGGGCTTTACCAAGAGTAAAGCGGATTCCAACCTTTACTACAAGGTTGAGGAAGGAAATCCAGTGATACTCCTATTGTATGTGGATGACCTGTTTGTGACATGAGAGGATAGGTTGATTTCCGACACAAAGAGGAATCTTGTTGCCGTGTTTGAGATGAAGGACTTGGGGTATGATGAATTACTTTCTAGGTATGGAGACGTGGCAGAGTGCAGATGGAATCTTCCTTGGATAAGGGAAGTATGCAGTAGAGATCCTGAAGCGGTTCGGGATGATGGACTGCAAGGCCATGGCCACACCTATGGCATCGAACCTGAAGCTATTGAGTGATGCTTCATCAGATTCGGTTGATGCCATGATGTATCGTTAGATGATTGGGTCCTTGATGTACCTGAAGAACACGAGACCAGAGATTTGCTTTGCGGTGAACACCTTGAGCCAGTTTCTGAGAGATCCTATACGTGTTCACCTGGTTGCTATAAAGCATATTCTGAGGTACCTGAAGGGTACATATGATTATGGGCTCAAGTATGTTGTGAATCAAAAGTTTAACCTGGAGGGTTATGTTGATTCAGATTAGGCAGATAGTGCTGCAGATAGGAAGAGCACTTCGGGGTGCTGCTTTAGTATGGGATTAGGTGTGATCTCTTGGTTTAGTAGGAAGCAATCCTGCATAGCACTGAGTACAATCGAAGTAGAGTATGTCAAATCCTGTTCGGCTAGTTTTGAGGCAGTATGGCTAAGGAATCTACTGTCTGATTTATTTGATCTCTAGTTGGATGCTACTTGTATCTATTGTGACAACCAGAGTTGTGTGAAGTTGTCAGAGAACCTAGTGTTCCATGACAAGTCAAAGAACATCGAGATCAAATATCACTATATTAGGGATATGGTGCAGAGAGGAGCAGTGAAGCTCCAGTATGTTGCGACAGATGAGTTGTGTGCTCATAAAAGTCCTGGGATGCTCTTTCGAGGTTTTGTTATAGGTAGCATAGAAAAGATCCTGGGAGATCTGATAGGTTGAACTATGTGCTTGTAAAAGTCCTGGGATGCTCTTTCAAGGTTTTGCTATAGGAGGCATGTAATCAGTCCTGGAGATCCGATAGGTTGAGCTGTGTGCTCGTAAAAGTCTTGGGATGCTCTTTAGAGGTCTTGCAGGATGCAAGACACTCTTTTAAGGTTTTTCCTGACCACATGTAAAAGATATTGGGAGAGCCGATAGGTTGAGCTGTGTGCTCGTAAAATTCCTAGGATGCTCTTTCAAGGTTTTGTGGTGGTCACATGTAAAATATCCTGGGAGATCCGATAGGTTGAGCTGTGTGCTCGTAAAAGTCCTGGGATTCTCTTCGAGGTTTTGTTGGTGCACGTAATCAGTCCTGGGATCCATAGGATGGCCAGCTCGCAGAGATGATGAAGACCTACAGGAGGCTAGGCCTACAACCATCATGAAAAAGGGCTGGCTCTGTAGAACTTTCTATGACGAGAAGAATTGAGAGATAGCCCAGTGATCGAGATGACCAGTATAATAGCAGTGATGATGATGATGCTCCGTGATCCAGTGAAGATGATACAGCTCCAGAATTGAAGACTTGTGGGGATATGTATTGATGACCTGTGTCCAGAGAATACCTTCCTAGTTAAGAGGGAGTGTCGATGTATTTGTAACTTCGGAAGATATTCTTCTATGTATTATACGTGTACTTTATTATATTCATGACGGAGATGTATTATTCCTCCAATTAGAAATGTCTTCATTTGTATTTGTTAGCGTCGCAAGTATTATTGTAAGTGTCGCAACTTGTATTTGATGGGTTATTAGACCACCAGTGTGGGGTCGGCCCTGTATGTGACATGTGGATGGGTTATTAAGCTTCCTTAGGAAGTCGGCCCTGTTAGAATTAAAGGCAAGTTAAGTTGTGTATAAATAGAGAGTGATTGTTTCTCATTTTATTCATTCACTCACTCATCCAACTCGCATTAGTTGAGAGAGGAGTGCGCACAAGTGGATGAGGAGTAGCTGCTGGAGTCATCTATCTTTAGGGGATTGATCTTTGTGATCTTTGTATTGGGGCTTATTCTATCTCTGAGGAAGTTGCGGGGTTTTTCACCTTCTTGGTTTTCCCCGAGGAAACTCTGTGTCTCTTGTGTTTATGATTGTTATACTGTGCATGTTATTCTCTTAGTAGGATCCTAGATAATGTTTGAATGAAATTATCAAAAAGTTAACAGCACACCCAACGGGGTTTAAAACGGGTGATTCATACTTTGAAGTCTGCGTGGTAGAGCTTGAGTCAAAGCACAGTCACCACATTAATTATGTTATGCGCATAATAACCAACTTTCATATTTTAACACCATCACATTTAAATGTTATAACATAAGAATGATCACGACATTGCCAAAGGGTTGGTGTTAGTTGATATAGTCGTGGATAATGAGATATGGTTTTGACATGAAACTAAGGTTCGACCCTAGGTCAAAATTGAGCGCATAACCCACACTTTGTATTATATTGTTGATATATATATATATGTGTGTGTGTGTGTTATGTTAATACATATACATGTATTACATTGCACTCCCATTTGTTAATGTTGTATCGTGGTTTGTATTCGACCTTAGTATCGACACTATGTCAACCTTGGAGCACATGGCCATAATATATATGTAAATATATATTATATTAAAATGTATATATGTTATATTAATATATATGTGTTTGCATTGTAGATTACATTTTTATAATGTTGCTTTATGTTGTGGCTATTATATGGAGTTAGCATGAGCACATAAGGCATAAGTTCTAAGCCTAGGTATTTTATAAAATAATCCTAGAGCTTAGAATAATAATATTACATAGGTTATATGCTATTAACTTAGTTATAACATATAACTATGTTGATTTACATTTAAATTTTAATTAGCATAAAAACTATAAAGTCTATGTTTCATAATATCAAATTATTAATAGTTTAATATAATTGTGTATTGAATTATTAATGTTGCATAAATTGGAAGTGTTGCAATTGTTGTAGCGTAGAGTTAATTATGCTTTTTGGTTTGTATTTGAAGTGGGCCCTATACTGATGTGGTTATGTATAGGTACACCATCGCAGTCATTAGAATTTTGGAGAGTGTCGACACTTGCATGAATAGTGACAAAAGTATTAATGAATCATAGTGCACACATAGTCAGAATATTAATCAAGTAGGCTGTAGTGACAGCTAGTATTTATGTTTCCGCATTTGTTTGAGTAGTTAGAATATTTGATAATAAAAAAAAATCTCCTAGAAGAGATGCGACATGATATATTGGCCATGGATAGTGAACCAGATAAAGGTCAAGCCACAAAAAATATCTTAGCTGAAAAGGAGAGCACTATCCAACTGTTAAAGAAAAAACTCAATATTCCAGGTACTCAATTAATTCAGGCTTCTGAGTTAACAGAGTTAGAAAAGGAAAATGAAGCTTTATCTCAAGAATTAATTGATACTAAAGCAAAATTATTGAAACTTACAGAAGAACAAAATGGATGGGAAGGAGAAAGAGCTACACTTTTAGCTAAAATTGATGTCATGAATGAAAGTTAGTTGATTCTAGAAACGAATAATCAAATAAAAATGGGTTAGTCAAGCACATAAACTAGTACAAAAGATATTGTTCAAGCTATGTCACAGATTAGTTTGAAAGAAGACATAAAAAGTTAAAAAACAAAAAATCAGAATTTGGCAGAGGAAGTGAAAAAGAAAGAAGAAGAAAGAAAGGTCGTGGAAGAGGAGAATAAGAGATTATTGGAGCAAAATGAAAAGTTGATTGAGAAAATTTCAGGGAAATTTCTTGTGCAAGGAGACAAAAATTTAATCTGGGATATGATCATGGTTGAATCTGCTAATTTAAGGTCTTATCTGAATTTTATAAAGGATAAAGAATCAATGATGAGTATAGCTCTACAAAATTGCTCATTCATGATGGAGACTTTGGAGAAAAGACCAACAAAAATATCCCAAAGCACTATTGATTTCCTTAATTCCCTAACTTTAGAAGATATGAAAACTTTGGGAATAAAATATAGAATTACAATAATAACTCATGTAAGAAGGATCATTGCAAAACACCATCATGTTCAAAGTGTCCAAGCATGAGTAAATCAAATGTCACAACAAGTTAAGTCTTTTAAAAGTTTATTCTCAAAAATGTTTCAAAAAGGACTCCCTTCTTTTTGGGATAAAAATGGAAACCAAATTTCCCAGTCCGATTATCAAGCTTTGTTAGTTAAATCGAGAATGGATCACAAAAAATTTGAGGACATGACTCAGTTCCTAACAGGAACAGTCATAATTGACAAGTTGGTTGTAGATTTTGAAATTCATAATCGGTTAAATATGATAATTGTTGAATTGCCTCCAATATCCTATGTGGAGCATGTTGGGTTGAGGGTTTCAGTTAAATAAATGACTAGTTATGAGACACCATCTATATAATAGTGGAAGACAATGGAGAAATTCGTGAGAATGAGATACAAGCTACATCAATGAAGACATGTGTCCAGAATATACTAGCGAAGGAGTATCAAAATCCACTATAATGTGGATTGAAAATATATTCCATGTTTTTAACTATTTAGTTTTTAACTTTTGACAAATGTGATAAAACAATTATGAAATTTCTATTTTTAGAATGAAAACAGTTAGTCTTAGATCATGTAGCATTTTTTTATGTATTTAAGCAATTTTTTGTAATGTAATGGGGGTTGTAACTTATAAGAACGAAAGGAATTTTGTACTGAATATTTCAAAGCTTAATAAAAGTTGCATAGCCAAACAAGAAACTTTTGAAGCAGAGATTCTCATGTTATTTATTCATAGTCCGTATCTCCTTTTCTCCTGTGCATGTTACGCATGTTATCTTATTTCCGTTATGTTTTCTTTCATGCTTGAATAAGTGTATAATGGATCATAATTCATATTTTTATGCTCTAATTTATTGATTTCAAGTATTCACAAATTAGTTTTCCTCTAAACTTAATATTGGATTAATCCTGTTGATGCCCATATTAATGGACTGTTCATTTTTCTTCTTTTACCACTAGCAAATCAAGAACTTGACTGTGAACGAATAACTATCCCGCCTCTGTGGAAAAATTTGTATTGTGAAATCCCTGTGTATCTTTTATATTTTATGATTATGACTCCATGCTCAATGAAACCATCTTGTTTCAGCCATTACAATATTTAATTCAGATTGTGTAAAAATATTTCTGGCCATTGTATTCATCTACTGAGAGAGACCTATCTTGTAGGAAAGAAGCCAAATTTCCTCCTAAAGATTGGTTTGAAAGAGTTACCTTAGTATTATCCTTCTACAACAAAAGGATAAATTTTGAGTGCTAACACACGACTCTAGGTGTGGTTGAGATGTCAATCCGAATAGTGGGCGTAATGTTCGCCAAGTTTCGCTTGGTGACCGTATCACAAGTAAGAATTAGAGATTGGGGGAAAGGAAAGCCATCCAGTAACAAAAAAGTGGTAATGTTGTTCTACACAGAATATAAGGGTGGTAGGAAATACGATCGATGATGGAGGTCTTCCCATGGAGGTTCATCTACACTCATAATCTCCATAATGAACTCGTCAGAATGAAAAGTCTAGAGTAGAGGATTTGGTAAGGATGAAGTCTGTTGTAGAGAACAAGATGAAGATGCCACTGAAGAGTGGTCATCGGGGGCTAATTGGATGGCCTCATAAGTAGATTCTGCTAATGATAGAGGCATGGTGTCTCCAATCAAGTGCATTTTAGCGAGGTCGGGCATGAGCCATTGGTCAGTGGGGTTGGATGATGAGGGGATCATGGAGGAAATCATGTTCACCTTGGAAACATGGTTAGGGGGATCTGGGGTTGGAAAGACACCCATAAGAGATGAATATTTAATGAGGATAACCCCCACACTCTCATATATCTGTGAATATTTCCCTAGCAAAGGGACATTGTCCGCAGGATGAGTGACAATTCATCCTTGATGGGGGAATTGCACAATGCGGAAGACAGATGATGCGACCGCAGTCATGGAATAAAACCAATTACGACCAAGAAAGAGGTTATAATCCAATGGGGGTGGCCACTACTTCCACTTTAATGGTCACAATATTTCCCCCCAGCTTGACTGCCAAGGCTTGTAACAGTCTGCGGGGTTGGAATCCACGACCGTTGAATGATTCCAGGGTAGTAGGGGAACGGTTTAACTCAGGAGAGCCAATGGCTTGCAAACAAAATAGCGACATGACCAAGGTGGAGGCTCCTTCGTCTAACAAAGTACGATGGATTGTCTTCCCAACAACCTTGGTGGAAATTTGGAATGCTAGTTGGTGGGAAAGCCTTGGTTTAAAATACTCAAGTTTAAACATGATTGTATTTGAGGAATCCGGGTCTACAGCACCGATGGAAGCAAGAAGAGTCTTACGCTAATTGGGATAGTTCTGTAATACTTCTAGCCTCGACATGGCACAAGGATCTTGTGCCAAGTCCTCTACATTGTTGTAGGTCTGAGCAGTCTGAGCATTAGGATTGAAAACCTCTTTTCAAATCGTGCTCTTAGGTGGACACAATACTAAATCTAATGAAGGTTTCTCAATGACGAGAGGACCTTGAGGCACATGAATATCCGATGTAGAGGTGGAATATTTTTCAGTATTACTTCCAGTGGATTCCTTATTAGGGACTGATTCATATAATCGTGATCGAGTATTTAAGTTAACCGTATCATTATGCATCTTGAGAACATGTGTGGTAGAGGATGTTTCTCCTTGAGAAGGAGGGGGTTGGGAAATCATTTGTTGGTTTTGGGTGGGGAAGGGATCATTGAGAACTGTAGGTGTGGAGTTTCCCTTAATAAACTTTTGCACTTCATCCCTGTGCAAGCACTCTTTGGTGAAATGGTCACCACCACACAGTAAACAAGGATACTTGACCTTCCGCTTTTGTTTGGTGTCCTCAAGAGGCGCTTTGGGTTCCTGCTGGTTGGAAGACTTCTTGGATTTTCCTTTGGTATTCTTTTTACCACTAGTTTTATGAGGTGAATTAGATTGTACTGAATTAAATTTGTTAGTGGTCATAGGAGTAGCTGATTTGGTGGTGTTGCTCCCAGTTTGTGACGAGGGTGGATAGGAACCATGATGGTTCGATGATCCACTGGTTTGAGTAGAAGGCTAGGAGTGAATGGAACCAATAATGCCATCGACATGAGGTACTGTGGGTGGTTTTGCGGGGTCATAGGTAGGGCTGGGGGAGTCAGGGAAAATATTGTATAATGTGCCATATTGAGCATAGACAAGGTGTAAGTATTGGGCACGAGCTATAGCTTGTTCTTCAGTGACGGCCCCACCCATGGATATGTCTTTAGCTAAGATGGGTAAGAGAGACTTCGTAAACCATTCATCCAAGAGTTGGTATGGAATGGGATTTTTGATGAGACATTGTCTCCTCTGCGACTCATGAATGTGATTAGAAATGTGAGTGGTGGTGGTTTGGCGGAGAGAAGTCAGCAGATCCATACCAGTTTCGTAGCGAATGGGTAACTGGAAATGAGTAAAAAATGACATAGCTAAAGAATGAAAATCGGAAAACGAGTGGGGTGGCAATTAGATGTACCACTTGGTGGATGTGTCAGTGAGGGTCCTCTGAAATAAACTCAAAGAGATAGAGTCATCCATTAAGGAATTGGATGAACACCATAAATGGTATGTCATCACGTGGTTCTTCGTGTCTTCACCGAGTTTACTATCAAACTTCAGAATATCAGATGGTAACTTCACTGGAATGGCAGGTCAATTATAACCATGACGGATAGGATCGTTGCTCAAATGAGACAGGTCTAGAAGATCTAATGTATCCATAAATGAAAACTGCGGGTTTGGCTACGGATATTGCTAGTACTGATAAGGCATCGGCGTATCAGTAGGACCATGGACAGATTGATCGTATGGTCCTCCTATAGGAAATTGGCTATATGGGGGTGGGCCACCTATAGTAGGGGGTGGTACTGATGGAGGTCCTCCTCCATAATAGGGTGGGAATCCACCCAAAGGAGGGGTTCCTCCGCCATTGGAATGAGGTGGTCCTCCGCCAAAAGGTGGGGGTCCTCCACTTCCAGAATGGGGTGGGCCTTCTCCAAAAGGTGGGGTTCCTCCTCCGTAGGACCACCAAAAGGTGGTCCTCCTCCTTTGCAATGGGGTGGGCCTCCTCCGGAAGGTGGGGGTCCTCCTCCATTAGAATGGGGTGGTACTCCTCCATATGGTGGAGGGCCTCCCCCCTCGGAATAAGGTGGGGGTCCTCCTATGCCGGAATGGGGTGGTCCTCTAATGGATGGTGGAGGGTCACCCCCGGAATAAGGCGGGGGTCCTCCTCTGCTAGAGGGAGGTGGTGTTGGAGGTGGTGGGACATGTGGGGGGGGGGGGTGGGGGAGGTCCAATTAGCGAAAAATTATGGTTCCCCCATGGAGTGTTTGTGTTTTCGGGATAGGGTACTCCGGGGAAAAGGTTACCTAGATAGATTTGTCCTCGCATAGGGTTAATATTACCTATATACATGTAACTCCATGGTGATTGGGTTGAAAAAGATGGTCCCACAACATGATGTGTTCCCATGGTTTGTCCCATGGATGGTAAAGAGATGCCAACTGTATTATAAGTTGGATGTCCTCCACTTACACTGTGGCCACTAACTAGGGGTTCCCCCTGAGTCAATAATTTCCCACATACAAAGGTGTGCCCAGTAACTATGTGTTTACCACTGATTGATGGTTGAATCGCATTTGATTGGTATTTACTAACTATAGGAGGAGTGCTGCTCGTAATATAGTCAACAGGTAAAATGTATCCTCCCCTCGAATTTTGAGGTGGGGGATGTGGTGGAAGCATTCTAGGAGTAGAGTTAGTAGTGGTTGAAGGATGTACTTCAATTGTTGGAGTCAAAAGGGGTGTAGAAACGGTCACCTTATTATAAGGTGTGCTCGTAGGAAACAAGTGTTTTCCTGGTTCATAAGTGGTCATGTTGGATACAGGTGTTTCTGGTGAAGCAAAAGATAAAGAATGAATAGGGGTGTGTCAAAATTTGGGAACTTCTGAAGTGTCTCTTGTGCAGGAGAGGCTCTAGCGTCTAATTTGTTTGCCAGCCAGTCGCAAATGGTCGATCTGCTTGTAAAATGGAGTGAGAATCTCGTCATTGGGAATCCATTGACGATGTGCGATTTTGACCATTGGGAGTGAACCAAACTCAGAAACATGACGACCTAGAGAGGTGTTCCAAAAGGACGCAGTTGGACCAAAGATGGCTGATACTTGGTCATCCTGGGGTTGGTTGAAATGCAATCCGCAGCCCCAGGATTACCTTCCAATGAATGATGGAAAATAGTATTAGATGAGGTAGATGGTTCCATGGTCACTGATTTGGGAGGGTCAATGGCCGGTGAGCACATGAGAGTTGAATAGTTCGTTCTTGACTCCATGGTGGAGTTCTCTTCTTCATGTGACATTGACACAGTAGGTTGAACCATGTTTATACCTGATTTATCCTCCGGATTAAGGGGATATTCAAGTGGCAAGTTTAAGATCCGACGGGGTCATCTCAAAGGTCTCCGTCAGCCAGAATGACTGAGGAAAAATTTCTCCTAAGTGATTTCTATACAAAAGGAAAAGAAAACAATCCAGAATCTACATAGGCTAAAGTCGCAAGAAAACTTATGTGAAAAGTGGGGATTCAAAATTCTGGAACCTCACAAGATTGTCAAGGCGGTGCAAATCACGATATACCACAAGGTCCAACAGTTATACTCGGCCCAATATTTCAAAGCACTAACCAGCGAGGATTAGGACCGTACCCCTGACCGTATAACTTGAATACCTAGAAGTACTGTGTAGTATCTCCCCGAGTGTTGTTCTCGGTGTATTGCCACACCAAGATGGCTAATTGGTTAACTCAGTTGGTATAGGAATCCTAGAAGGGTCTCCTGATATACGCAAGGTACGTGGGAGCTCAAATACGTAGTGGTGTTGTCTAATGCACAACCGTAGGACAAGATCCTTCCGATATACTACCGAGTACGTGAAGTACCTTTCTATATACCCAAGGGTACGTGAAAGGCCATTCGATATACCGGTTGGTACATGGAAGAAATGCAGGCCCCCGAGATGCAGTGTAGGAAGATAACGACAGCTACCACATTTAACGATGCCAGAAGATGTCACTAACTTATCACACAAGTTACTATAAAGTTTTAACATAATTCTACCAGTAAATTTTGCCTGAGCGGTTAGGTGAATGCATGAGGTGTAGACAAGAATTTAAAAATAATGCAAGTCTTAACTACATTAAGATGCACATTTTCTTTTCGTTTCGATGAAAAATATCTAAGGTAAGGAGAAATTTTATTGATTCCGATAGTAACCAAACTAACACCCTTATAGTTCAAAATATACCAAAAGATAAATGAAGTACTCTTTTCGTTTTTTCAACAAAACAAAAAATCAAAATACCAAATGCAAATATTTTTTTCTTTTTCTTTGTCTTTTCAAACTAGCATGAATCTAAGCAATAATGGAAAGAAAGAATTCCTTCCTAGAATGCAATAACCCTAACTTTCCACAATAATGAGCTAAAAAGCACAATGAAAATCAAAGATGCAAAGAATCTTTCAATTTTTTGGAATACTTCATAAAAGTTTGAATCCACTTGAGTTTTCAAAGAAATGATCGACTTGTCTTTCACAACTAAGAAAATATAATCAAACGATTTCCTTTTAAAACTTTTCAAATACTTACAAATAAAAACTTCCAAGCCATGAAAAAATTCTGTGATGATTTCCAAGCAATGATCTTGAAAACAGAATAATGAAGCACTTTGGTTTTCCAATAAATGTATCAAAAATGAAATCTGATAACTATAATGCTCTTCAGATCTAACAATAGAAAATAAGAGAATAACTACAACACTCTAATCACTACAACACTCTAATCAATCAGAAATTCTCAAAGAAAAAATGATGAGCACTAATGGACGCAAAGACACTAAAAAATGACTCAAAATCAATCAAATCCAACAAAAAAAAATGACTAAGTGTAGGAAGGGTCTTGGATTCAGAACTAGCAAGTTGAATAGATTTGGTAATGTGATCAGGGATTACAAGACTGAGCAGGTGGACGGGGGATTGAACTTTCCCGCCACTACCAAGTTGCTCGCTTGACTAGTTTTGAACCCAAATCAATCAAATTAAACCAAAACAGAAACAAGCTGGGTTTAGGGGTTCTTTGACTGTAAGATGCAGTACAAATAGCTCTATCAAATATCATACCAATAACCAAAATGGAAACAATTTTGTACTGGGAACCAAGCAATGAGGGCTGGCGCACTTTTTTATTATGCACCAGAGCATTAGGCGCACTCTGTACACAGGGGAATGGCACCAGTGGTGCACTCTACAGTCAAGAAAATGCCGCCAATGGCGCAGGCTTCTCACTGGATATATGCACCAGAAGAACAGTGGCCTAGGGCATGTACAACCCAGGTGCATCAGGTGAATAACAAGTAACAAAATAAAAATATATCCAAAGAATGAAAGGTAAGAGGTCCAATATTGATCCCAAACAAAGTCAGGGTAAGCCAACAGACTCTCTAATGACAAAATCCACTAATGGAAGGGGATTAGGAGGATAGAAAATGGATTAATGAGAAACCAATGAAATCAAACGAAAATGAAATCAAAGCTATGATTGATCCCCAGTATGGTCACCAGATTTGTTTATGGACAATCTACTCAAGCAGACTCAAGCGAGATCTCCTTATTTCAAGTGGATCTATAACAAATAAGTACAAAACACAAACTACTTTCCTATATCAATAGAGATGCAAGGGAACATGTAGATAACTTACCTCAAATCTGCAAATCCTTTCCTCTTTGTTGCTCAAGCTCCAAGGCCTTCATATCTTGAGTTGCAAAACCTTGTCAAGCATGTGGAAACAAGCAAACAGTAAAATCATATCTAAATATGAATTGATCTAAACTAACAGCTAAGGAAGAAAGTTATAAGCATTACCAACACAACAATAATTATGGAAAGAGTTTGTATTAATGTAATAAAGGGAAATACGTAGAGAAAGAATGTCACAACCTAAGCCTCAATGTTGCAACTTCCATCCAACAATCCAATCCAAGGCTCCAAAGGATGATGTTTGCCTCCCAAAGTATGAGTAGGGATTACCTAGAGAAATTCCACCAGGATGAGATTACTATAGTCCTCCCTCCCTTCATAATGGAGATAGGTTCAATGTTTATAAGGCTAAATGGATAGAGTGTTGATGTATATGTAACTTCGGAATGTATTTCATCTGTGTATTTTATATATATTTATTGTACCCTTATAAGAGATGTGTCATTCCTCTATAAGGAAGTGTCGTCATGTGGATTGACAAGTGTCGCAAGTATGTGTACTTGTCGATGGGTTATTAGACCACCATGTGTGGGGTCAGCCCTGAAATATATATTATAATGTGGATGTACCTACCTAGACAAGTCGGCACCATAAGGTCACTGGGCAAACAGGTTAGTATAAATAGAGATCAAGTGATCTCTATTTAGATCATTCAGAAAAGTACATCTCTCTCACTCAGAAAGTGGCACACTAGTGAGGAGGAGGATCATCTTCTACTAGGAGACTATCTCAGTGTATTTTGGTTGTACTTTGGTTGAGCCATTTCTCTCTCTATCTCTGAGGATGTTGTGGGGTTTTTCACCTTAGGGTTTTCCCCACGGAAACTCTGTGTCTCTTGTCTCTCATGCTTTTGATTCTTGTGATGCTTGTCATGCTTATTGTGATTGTCATGCATTGATATACTGTACATGTTATTCTCTCAGTGAAGATCCTAGAGTATTGTGAATTAATGCTCAAAATTTAACATGGTATCAGAGCTAACCTGAGAAGAAGACATTTTGCAGTGACGAAAACTTGAGTTTCTTGTTTATTGCGTTTCTCTCCATAGATTTTGGAAAAGCAGTATAGTAGATTGACTCTACTCATCAAGGTGCATCTATTTGTCCAATCAGAATTCAATTCCGAGCTTTTTCAGATTTGTCCCTAAAAATTAGGGTTTCCACAAAAATAGGAATTTCTGAAATCTAAAGACTTAGCTGGAAGCTCCTTGCAAAAATAGAAGTTTAGAGCTTTGGATAGAGATTTTTGGTTGGGTAGATCTCCAGGAAACTCAAACCCTAATTCAGGGCTCTCCCTAGTGAACTGTAGCTAGGGTTTTACCCCTAGCTTGTGCCAATGAGCACCTACTAAGGAGAATGGACTCCTTAGTAGCAGTTCAGTATATTAAACTAATTAAGCTGAAACAAAAATTAAATTACTTCTAAAGCATGCATGAAACATAAACATGAAATTGGAAGAATGGCTTTTTCTATTAATGTTACCTTGAGTGTCAAGGTTTGATGAAGCCCTTTGCAGTGTCCAAGAGGATGCTCCAAGCTTCAAGATGCTCCTTCTCCTTCTCCAATGATGGGAATGGGCCAAAGGTGGCTCTCAAGGTGAAAATAGTTCAAAGGTGAACTAGGGTTTCGAGAGAGATTTTGGTAGAGTAAGGGTGCTTGTGATTGTGGATATGGAATAAGGGATCTCTATCACCTATTTATAGTTTTTTGGTGGTGGAGTGCTGACCCATGGTTTTAGGAAACACATAGTTTTGGGAAGCTGTATAGGGTTTTGTTGGCAGCAAGCAACAACCTCTTCACTTCTTGACAAAGTGAAGAGAGATCAGTCCTTTATGTGATAAATGAATTAAAATTTATATAGAGCTCCTTCAGAATCTTTGATTCTGAAGGTGCTCTTAATCAAAGAAAAGGTAATTAATGACTCTAAAAGCTGATAGGGACTTGATCATCGAACTTGGCTTTCGAATGAAGGATTGATAAGTTTCGTAAATTCTCATTGAAAATTGTTTAAAATATTGAAAAGAGTTTATGTGACTTAAGGGTTTGTGTCAAAGAAATATCATAAAACTCATTGTTTAGGGTATTATTAGTCTCAAGACTAAGTGAATTTGGGAATCTAATATCATAAGTAATATCCTATCATAAACTTTGTCAATATCATACTTAATCGATAAATGATGGTTTATATAGGAAGCGTTTCCCATATGGTAAATACCCTATGTAATGATACATACTATAGTGTGTTAATACTATGTATAAAGGTTTCGACTTAGTGTTGTATATATATATAGTTTGTACATATAAATAAAATAAACACCAAGCTGGCCATTTGATTAATACCTACTCAACCTTAAAACGCAATCTATGCTTCTTCACAACACGACGTAATATCATAGAATAATGATGATCGTTGGATGAGCTGACCATGCGCTAAATCAACGGTTAAATTGATAAACCTTTGGATTGGTGAGCTGGCATGGAAACGTGTCCTTCACCACTTGACAGACTCGACAATTGTATGCATTTGGTAAAACCATGTTGACAGTGTTAATTGCTAACACTCATTACGAACTACGCCATCGTACCTATTAATAATGAACCACTGTCAATAATCAATGATCTTAATAATGGTTATATCAGTTGTCATATCGCTGGTTCTCCAAGTTAAGCAGTCTTCGTATCGCTGTTTCGTTAAGTTAAGTAGTGGTCACTACTTGGCAGGGTCAAAACGCAGATAAGTTAGCATAAGCCATGGTGTAGCATGAAAGTTGTAATATTTATCACCATCCCGCTAAAATGGTAGGTTCAGAGATTTGATTGTGATCAGATTTCGAGCATGTGAAGTTTTTTCTAGCATGTCGTGTGTGTGGGTACCTATTCCCTCTATTTTCACTTTCCCTTTCATTCCACGGCTAAGCCCAGACAGTGCTGAAGAAACCATGTCTCCTCTGAATCGTTTTGAAATCTCAGGGTATGAAATTATTGAAGCTAATCAGGAGGTTGCCCAGAAATTCGAGAAAATGGGATGGACGCATTTCTTTCAAAGCTTTGATGGTCATCATGTGGAGATTACCAGAATGTTTGCAATGGGTTTTAAAAATGACAGGGTGCGAATTGGGGGTGTTGAGTTTGTTATCAATGAAGACAAAATTGCTGAAGCCACGAAACTTCCCCAGGTGGGAGAACGCTGGTTTAAAGGCCTTATGGTGGATAAGAAGAAGTGTTTGGCTTTGTTTACGCCTTTACCAGATAAAACGAAATTGAGAGTAGGCGTGCCTGTAAAATTTCTCAAGCCCGAGTGGAGAGCTTACTATGAAATTTTGGTAAGATACGTAACCTGTTGTGGACGTTTTTCCCATTTGCATTTGTATCATTTACGGTTGTTGTTAGCGGTAAAGGGTTATAAACTTAATTTGCCCTTCTATCTGTGGCAAAGCCTGAAGAAAATGTCACAGTCGGTAAGGAATTTTAATAACCCTGATAATAGTCTGTGTCACCATGGACTGATTAAAATTTTACTGCAATTTCAATTATCCGCAAAAGGTCGGTCGTGGGATGAATTCCTAGTCGATTGTAAATTGGGGCCAACACAGCATTGGCCTAATTCGTCTCCTCGAGCTCGTAGGAAACGAAAAATCATAGATCCCGAGGATGATAGCTCAGAAGATAATGAACCAGAGGCCATAAGCACGTCTGTAGACGATGAGGTAGATAAAGATGATGATAGGGTTTCAGTTCCTTGCAGTTCTAGGGAAATTTTAAATGAATCACAACCCGATAATAATGATGGAAACCCTGTAAAATTTAAAGAGGGATCAGCCGAAGACGAAATTGATAAACCTGCTGAATGTGATAAAATTTCTATGCATAAGCTGAACCATTTGGCTCAGGTTTGTTGTGATAAGGAAGGGTCGAAGGTTGGAAACTTATCATCTTCACGTAGAATCACCAGAAGCATGCATAGTCGTCATTCTACTCCAAGGTATAGGTCTGATCCACAGACTTCCAAATCTACTGTTGCCGAACCCGCAGTTGTAGATATTGAGGATGATATTCCGATACCTGTCCATAGCGCAATGGGTGTAGGGAATTCCACCACTGTCCAGGGGAATGATGTGCCATCAGGTGAGGTCGAGGGTAATCAACTAGAAATAGATGTTGACACTGTACAATTGGAACCATCACACAATCAGCGTTGTGATAGTCCTCGTTCTCCTCATGTAGCTAGCGAAGACGAAACCCTACAGCAGGTATTAGGAAATATCTATCAGGATAAAAAAGCAGAGTCTAGAGGAAAACGCAAACAGTATACGGTCTTGTTGGAAGAAGAAAATAAAACGTTCAAGAAAGAATTGTTAGAATGGATTGACAGGTGGAAAAAGGCCAACGTGAAAAAGAATCAATTCAAGAAATCTAAGAAATCCATATTAAAAACAAACCAGATGCTTTTGGAACGAATTGAAAAACAAAATGTCAAAATTATCAGGTTGAAAGCTAAATTGGCCGAAGCTAGAAGAGTAGTCGCTCTTCATAATGAAGCCTAATAGTTCTTTCCCTTGTTGACAGGTAACGATTTTTTTTGATTTAGCATGTCTGTAAAATCGGAGATTTTACAGGCATGCATTTATAATTTTGTTTTAATATTTCGGTTAACTGTGTTAAATCGTTTCTGATATGATGTATTTATTGAGTTTAATGCAGGAGGGTTTTTATCACCGCTTTCTTCCAGGAATGCAGGATATGGTGGATGCGTTGGCATGAAAGTATAGCTGATCTGTTACAAGTTGGAGTATTCTGAATGGCCAAGAATGTTCTGAGATGCCTCGACTCAGGCTAGTCGATTCTATTTTTAGTATTTGGTGTAATTAGATGCTTTTATGGTTAAGTAATTTCCTATAATGTTGCATGCAACATTTATAGAAAAACCGACTCTCACTAGTATATGAAGGAAGATTTTTGATGAACTCGGCATGGATGAAGTGTAGAAGAAACTTCTTGAAATATATTTCTATTACTAGTATTACTTCAAACTTGAAGCTGAAGCTCTGTTGTGGATAATACTGGATATCTACGAATGATGCTGTGAATGGTATTCATTTTTGGGTTTTATATATACCTATATTTCGGTTTGTCATCTTCTGTTTATATGCGAACTCTGTATGCTGTGTCGTACTCATGTTTAAACAATTTCTCACTTTGTCATCTCAAGATTAGTTATTGAATGCATATGTCATTGTGGTTGGTTCATTAGTGTGTTCACTATAAATATTAGCTTGAATGATATAACTTTTTGTTTATTTAAAGTTTCATTTATATGTTAATGGTGAATTTTAAATAAACATTATCTCAAATTTGAATGACTGTCTTGAACAATAATTATTAATCAGTTCTGGAAATGAAATTTGGCTGTGTCTCTTAGGTTGAAATTCAACTCCATTTCTATATAGCAGAGTAATTGTTGTTATAATTTAAACATGTTTGGTTTATATCATACTTCAATTTTCTGTTATAAGATTAATGAAAAATCTTAGTTTCAAATCTGCTCTCAGCTGAGATAGGGTTAAATAGGATAGATAGGTTAGTTTTAAGTTTATTTTATTTTTAGCATTGTTAAATCATTCTGCATACTGTAATTAAACTTTCATACTTAGAAAATTTCACAAAAATTGAAGTCTTTCTTTCCGAAAGCAGCTTTAGGACATTTGTAAATATATAGATAGGATAAACATTAGAATAGGTTAGATTTTGCTAGTTTTGAGGTTTCCTTAAGAGACAAACTAGCTGGTAGCAGGACCATAACCTGCGAGGTCTTGTTAATTTAAACACACCGGATACTGCTTTAAGTTGATTGTGTGGATAAAACCTCTTTATTGGCTCTGATTCATAAAATCAGGCCAACAGGTTTTTTACTCCTTTTCCTCATTATTTTATATTTTTTATTCCCTTTTTAGGGGATTTTTGCTATTTTTGGAGGAAAAGGGGGTTTTTTTTGGCCTTTTTTAGGCTATTTTGAGGGTTTTGTGGCCTTTTGGAGGCATTTTAATGGGATTTTTTTGGGATTTTAAGGGAAAAATGGTAGGAAAATGGACAAATGAGCCATATAATGTGGTAATGAGGTAGTGAACACTTTTTGGGTGTTAACAGATTGCCCCCTGATGTGCGAGGTCAGGAGCTAATCGTATGGCCGATGGACATCATAAGTCATGAATGGTTTTCCTGGGAGTGGAGAGAAGAGAAGAAACAAACTGAAGCCCGGAACAACGATCCCGAACAACTGCAAGAACTAAAAGTACATAACCTCAATAATGGATGAGGAATCATCTGATCATATGGACGAGGCGGGCATTCCCATGCTCGTATCAGGATATAACATAATAACAACAATGGGGTCCAAAAAATGGGGACCTGAAATATACATGACCTCAAATACTAACTGAGGAATAATCTCAATATATGGATGAGGCGGGCATACCCATGCTCGTATCAAGATACATAAACATAACTGTAAGGCCCGAAAAGGGGGACCTGTAAGATACATGACCACTGTGTACATCATAAGAGTCCAGAGGGGACACAAATCTGGGACATACTGCTGAGCGGATCATGTGTGAACTGCAGAACTGGTGCACTGGAACAATCAACAGTGCTACTGAGTGTGGTACCAAAGGAACTAATGAGCTGCTGGATCAGAGTGACAAGGGGTACACTCGCAATGGTACACTGAACGGGAACTGATCTGGGTACTCAAGGAAGCATAGAACTTGATGGCTTCCGAATACAAACGCCAACGCAGCCCGGACATCCATGGGAACATATAACTGGGCGTTCCAAAGTGACTCACCAATGTGCTAGAGTCGGGGGAAATCTGGGGTCTTCGACGAAAAACTGATGGGATATAATCCTACGCGATCCTCAACAATGCGATCAAGGTGCTGAAGTCGAGCATGTGAGGAACAACCACTCGGAGAGGCAATGATGTCTCCTCTCAGAATGATCCGTAGGCACTTACCACAGATGGTGATAAGTCCAAGGCGTAGGGACCTCTGGGCCTATCCTCTGGAATAGAGGAGCTGTCGTCGACAGAGGGAGACCTGCAACTATCAAGGCAATGATGTTTCCTTGACAGGAGCGCGAGGTACAAGACCGAAATGTGAGAGTGCTGATGGCAGAACTGATAAACTGTGGGGGGACAACTGGGCAAGTAGAGCGGGTGGACTCAAACTTCCTTTGTTCAGAGTATGATAATTGGAATGATCTGGCAGCATATGAAACTGGCTAAGGGGAGATGGATCATAGCTGTATTGGATCTGGGAAGGTTACTGGGCTGAGGGAGACTCAAGCTGGGGTACAATGGCAAGAGACTGCAGAATACTCTGAACAAAGGCGACCTGATTGGGGGTGCTGCCTAGATGATAGATCAAAGTTCCAAGAGGCACGGGGGGGGATTTCTTCATGGGTTAAGGAACTAGAAGAAGTGTGTGTAAAATGATACTGTCGTGTGGATTTTACGAGCCCAGGACAGTTCATGCTCGTGGTTGCTTTCAATTTTAAGGAGTCTGAAAGCAAATAAGAAGACTCTGAAGTAATGGAATGGTACTGTCGTGTGGATTTTACGAGCCCAGGACAGTTCATGCTCGTGGTTGCTTTCAATTTTAGAGAGTCTGAAAGCAAGTAAGAAGACTCCAGGGGGTTGCTTTTTCGTAGATTTAGTCTCCAAGGCCCAAAGAAGCATAAAAGGATGCAATGAAGAACTCTTCTAGCCGGTGTGACTAGAGTATTCCTTTTTCGTAATTAGTCTACCAGGTCCGGAAAAGGGTTAAACTTATACCAGATAGACGCCCTTTCAGGTACTTTAACGAGCATGAAAGGAAGCAAGATTGCTCGGCGATCTTTTCATTCTTTTAGGAGTCAGAAAAGAGCTTAACGGAAACTCCCTAAGTGCCTTTTTTGTAAAGGACTTGTCCGGCCGGAAAAAGGGATAAAATTATACCGAACAAAAGAAATGGCCAGGCAAGGAGGAAGTGTTCAATCAAGGATCAATAATGGTGACCAAGAACGAGGGTAGGTAGGAACACTGATGGGCCTCCTTGCGGGGTAGATGAAATGGTGGCAAAATAACGAAACATTTGCAGTATGACAGGAGTGAATGGCTCATGTAAACATGTGGAACAATCCGATAGCGGCCGATGTGGCACGCGAACCGAGGCAGCAAGGTGTTGGGACACAATGTTGAAATTGTACCAAGTGAGAGCGAGAAATGATCTCAAGCATCATCACGAGCTCGGAAAAATGAATCCGGCGATATAAAGGATGTCAAAAACGGGTGACGGCCGATGTGGCACGCAAACCGAGGTGACGGGGGCATTTTGAAAAATGCCCAGAAAAACTGAAGGTGAGAGCGAGAAATGATCTCAAGCATCATCACCATCTTGAAAAAATGAATCCGATGATATAAAATATGTGAAAAACGGAGAACGGCCGATGTGGCACGCAAACCGAGGCGACTAGTGGCGTCTGAAAAAAATGGGCAAAAAACGATAGGACAAAAATAATGCAACGAGGTGACCATAATGACGGTCACGTCGCGCTGATTCCAGTGGTGGAAACGGTTCGGAAAACAGACGCCGTATGGGGCCAGAATGACCAAAACAAGAAAAAGTCAACTGACTATAAATAGTGGTGGGTCCAACATGACATGTGTCATTTGTACTTGTTGACTTTGACTTGTGAGTTGAGTGGACCAGAGCTTAGGTGGCATTTCTGGACGATCCGTCTGGCTGTTTACTGATCCGTGAGATACAGGTATTTCATTAAACTCATACCTGCATATTTTTTCGGGTTGGGGGTTGGGTAGTGGGTCCCAGGGTTGATTTGTACGGTCCACGTGGGGTGGACCGCGGGTTAGGGGGTCGAAACCGCGGTTGAAGACCGCGAGTTTCGGGCCGAACCAGGCGGTTGGAGACCGCGTGATTCCTGGATGGAACCGCGGTCGAGTACCGCGAGTTCCAAGGAGGAACACGCGGTTCCCAACCGCGGGTTTTGGGCTGACAGGCGCGGTTGGGAACCGCGACCAAATGCCTGACAGCCGCGGTCGGAAACCGCGGCAGGAAGCCCGAAAGCCGCGGTTTTGGGCCGAGCTATTAGGGCTTCTGGGAGAGGGAAAAATACTTTTCTTAAGTTGACATGAGTCTGATGAGTTCACTTTGTGTGATTGGCAGGATGCCCCAGGTTCTCTGGAGAGAGCGGGAGATCCCTGATGAGACCATGGGTTTCATCCGAGGGAATCGCCATGTGCGATCTGTGCTGGGAATGTGCGGACTTTTGAAGTTCGCACAGATACCTATGATACGGACAGCAACATTGTTGCTGAACCGTCTGATCAGCTTCTGGGAGCCAGACATACAGGCTTTCCGGGTACAGGGTGAGAGGGTGGACCTCACCCTGACCGATGTTTACTTTCTGACGGGGTTGCCCTGCTTGGGCAGGGTGGCAGATACACAGCCGCGGGTGGCCGCGGATGTTGATATGGAGGACATGTTAGAGAGGTACTGCGGTCCGGACGTGGTTGTGCATAGGAATGCACTCCTGGTGAAGGACCTACAGGAGCCGGCAGTGCAGGCCATGGCGGCGTGTGTGGTGCGGGTATTGGGTTCCCAGTCACCGGAGAAGGTGTCTGGGGGGCAGATGCAGATGGTAGAGCGCGTACTTGATGGGGTGTACTACGCGTGGGGGCAGATGTTCCTGACCTGCGTTCAGCGACAGCTGACGGCAGCGAAGTAAGATGGCAAGGGCTTTTGCTTTGGGTCCTTCCTATGTTCCTTCTTTATGGAGAGGGTACCCACACTGCGGCCACGAGTGCCGATTAGGCCAGGAGGGATGAGGGAGCCGAGGATGGTCTGTTGGGGTGAGATGATGCACCGCCGTGGTGGTGGCGACGTGGGCAGGTACTTTACGCAGGAGTTGTACCTGCAGTGGCTCCAGATACCACTGACGCTAGATGACTTCCCGTATCGGGATATGGACTTCACAGGAGATCTGGAGGCGCCACGAGCACCAGGACAGGCATGGGGTCCCGACGGTACGTATATGTTTGTTATTGCATGTTATGTATGTCAAATTTTGATTTATATGATAGTAGATGGATATATTGTAACTGACATATGGTTGATGTTGCAGATGTGGGCCCAAGGCCACCTCCAGGACATGTGGCCCGGCCGGGTATTGTGGCCGTTCCAGCTCTGCCTGGACGAGGAGAGGTGCGACGCCGGGATCCAGAGGTGACCTTAGAGTCTGTACAGGAGCTACTAGATCGGTTATTGATAGGAGTGACCGACGAGGGATGGCGAGATGTCGATCCTGATGTGGTGCGGGATTGCATGGGGGCACCCCGTGAGTTTAGATCCATCGCGATCCGGGTGGCGATTTTGGTGGACAGGGCCCGGGCACAGGAGGCCGGAGGAGAGGAGGATTTGCCGGAGGAGGAGCGAGGGGAGGATTCAGAGGCAGCCGATGCCGGCAGTGATGCAGGATACGACTCCCATTAGGGGGGGGCAGGGGACTCCCCCCCGAGTTTCGTAGCTACGGCATGTATGTAGATGAGGCTTTAGGCATGTATAGCCATTTTTTGTATAGCTGGGTACAGGGGTACTCAGGACATGTACAGCACTGAACATGTATATTTTTTGATATATATATATGCACGTGGATGCACCTTTCTGTATGATGTTGTTTTATTTGTACGCACGTGGATGCGCTTTATGTGTTATGATATGTTTACATTGCACGTGGATGCAAGTAGGTTAGGATGTTAGGCACATGGATGCCCCTTGTGTATTTGATGTGATGTGACATGATATATAGAGGTTTAGGCACGTGGATGCCCCTATGGTTATGCATGTGGTTTATGTACATGGATGCAAATGTGGATGTGATGCAATCTTTTTGGGTTTTTATATATATTTTTTATGAGATGTTATGGGATGATGATGCATGATGTTACATGGTGTGATTGATATGCCAGTCTAGGATGTTGTTGGCCATTTGGTCTGCGACACGATTTTGAGCTCTGGGGACATGTGTGAATGTGATGGATTCAAATTGTCGACTGAGTTGTTTTGTGCGCAGGAACTTTCTAAAAAGGCAGGGATCACGCACCTGGTAGCAGTTGTTGAGCTGGGAGACAAGTAGCTGGGAGTCAAGGAACACATGAAGGTGACTTATGCCCATTTGGAGGGCGGCAGTCAGGAGACCGGTCACAGCATCATACTCCGCCTGGTTATTGGTAGCAGCGCCTATACATATCCCGTCAAGGTGAATCATCTCGTTGGAAGGGGAGTACAAGACCCATGCTGCAGAAGCCAGGTTGGGAGACCAGCGACTTGCGCCGTCAGCGAAGCCAGTGTAACGAGGTGGAAGATGGTCCATCTGTAATCATGCAGAAAGGATGGATGTAAGATGATGGTAAAAAAGTGAAAAACAAAAAGAGAGCAAGCTGTACAATGCGGACCAAAATGGGGCCGCGAGTTATTCTATGGATAGAGATTCCGTAGGATGCAACCCATCATGGGGGTTGCGTAAAGGGAGGCCTTCAGAGTTGGTTTCGGTATGAACATGGAGTTCCTCTGGCCGTGTGTCTATGTGATGTTTGAGAATGGCGGGGTGGAACCCAGGCATTCTGTTAGAGGGCCAAGCAAAGACATCACGAAACTCTTGGAAGAGTTGTGTATAATCCTCAATCTCCCGCTCGCTGCAGGAGGCTCCTAAAGTGATGAGTTCAGGGGCATATCCTGGGAACTTTGAGGGAGGAAGAGGATGTTGTTTCTGACGAACGGGGGTTACATCAGGCCATGTGTCAATGGGGTGCTCTATAATGGCAGGGTCAAGACCAGGCATTTCGGTATAGGACCAGGCAAAGACATCACGGAATTCTTTGAAAAGGTTTATGTAGTCCTCAATCTCTTGTTTACTGCAGAATGCTCCTAAAGTAATGAGTTCAGGGGCACGACCTGGAGCAGCAATATCAACTTGGACGACAGGTGAGATGTTGGCCATGTTGCCCTCCTCGAAGGCATCAGGAGCAGGAATAGGGTCCTTGAACCAGTCAACCTTGGTGGGGAGGAAGTCTTTGGATTCGACCGCGTATTGGGTAGCGGTGCTAGAGGAAGACGCTTCTGGGATGAAATAGGAACGGTGGTGCATGTCATCCCAGGGATAATCCGGGGCAGTAAGGGCCTCAAGAATCTCCTCATCAGTACGGAACGTTTGCGTTGTCAAATCGGTTGATGAGGGAGTAGTGGTGGAAGAGATCATATAGATGGTATTAACCTCTCCGGAAGGTGAAGAGTCTGGGGGGTAGATCTCCTCAATGGTAGGTGGTGCCGTCTCAAGATCCAGATTGTTCATCTCATAGAGAGCCGCCCTGTAATCCGGGAGATCAGGACAATGATGTGAATAGTGCCCGTAAATACCGCAGATGGCGCAGGAGTGGTTGGTACGTAGGGACTTATCTTTAGGCTTAGGAGTAGGGTTTAGTTCGACAGTTGGGATGTTAGGATCGTCATCGAGCATTTGCATGTGCTTCTGCAATGCGGGTAACTGTGGGCATTGGTGGGTCGCATGGCCCAACTCGTCACACAGCGAGCATTTGGGAGGAGCACAAAACACTGGAGGGTTCTTGACTGTCTTTGGAGGTGGTACGGCAGTGTAAGGTTGGGGACCTCTGCCCCCAGTGGGTTTGGGAGTAAGAGGAGGTGTCGTGGAGGACGAAGGGGTAGAGACACCGGGAGGTGGCTGAGTAGTAGTAGCCATGGGTTGCACCGGCTGGAGGACGACATCAGGTGTCGGCGGGCGAACGGGAGGCGAAAGATACCATACAGGTAATCCCAAGGTTAACCCAGGGAGGCTAAGGGTAGCCATGACCGGGGCGCTTACTACTCCCGATGGAGGGACTAGGAATGGGATCGTATGGATCGGTGTAACACCAATGTGGCTAGGTACCAATGGTGGTTTTGGCAACAAGGGTGGTTGAGTATTAGGTGGTAGGTTGTCGTGAGACAAGGTACATAAATCAGACATTTCGGGCGTAGATGACGGCGGAGGAATGGATTGAAAGGTGGAGGTCATCGGCACGTCTGAGTAGACTCCAGGCCCCGTAGAGGAAACAAACGAGGTGGTGGCAGGAGAAACAGGTTGTTCAACCATGGGGAGAACGTTTTCAGGTGCCACGGGAGCACTGGGATCATAGTATGTGAGTTGGTCAATTTTAACCACACGTCCCTCATGGGGGAACATCATGGTGCGAAAGACAGAAGAGGCAACCGCCCGCATGGCATACATGTAGCTGCGGCCAAGTAGAAGGTTGTAATCCAATTGGGCATTGATTACCTCTATGTCAATAAGGACTGTTTTACCACCTAACTGGACTGGAACGTTGGGTAGAAGGCCTTGGGGCTGGGCCGAACGACCGTCGTAGGCGCGTAACGCAGTGGTGGACTGCTGGAGAGGAGGGGATCCTAGCTTCTGCCATACAAATGTAGACATAACACATGTGGAGGCACCCTCATCGATGATGCACCGATGGATAACAAGATTCCTAACGGAGACTGTAACTTGGAATGCTAAGCTAGAAGGTAGGCGTGGTTCAGACTGGTCTAAATCAAACGCCATCAAATGTGAATCGGTTGGGTCAATCACCCCAATGGCGGAAAGTAAAGTCTTGTGCTGGGAAGGGCAGTTCTTCAAGACTTCTAACGCAGACATGGCTGCGGGAGATTGGGCTAGGTCGTCTACGATGTTGTATTTTGACGCAGCGTGCGCGTTAGGGTTATTGTTGATTCGGCGAAGTGGGAAACGAGGTGCTTTCGCAGCGCCGTCTATGGGAGGCGGAGGTATACGTAACGCCTGATCGGTGGGATGGGTGTTAGTAGGTTTATCCGTGGGAGTGGCTTCAGAGGTGGAGCCATATTGGTTTCGACGGGTCTGGAGGTTGACGTCAGCAGATGACATCATCAGTAAGTGGTGGGTACCTGAGTCAAACATGGGTTGATCAGGAGCAGCGTAGGTGATCTGTTGTTGTTGGGTCGCATTGGCTTGATGGGGAGCCAACGGCTGAGTGTTCACTACGCCTTGGGTCGGTAAGGGGTTTTGCAACACCAAAGGGGGTTGCTGAGGTTGGGGGGGGTTGGGCGGTGCTTGGGGAGCCGCATGCCCTTGGCGATGGGCCTCGTCAACCCAAAGCTGCCGAGCTCGCTCTAAATGTGGGCAAGCGTGGGTGTAATGTCCATAGACTCCGCAAATAGAACAAGGGTGGTTTGTTCGCAGATTGGGGTTTTTGGCCTGCTTGGGTGGGCGATCAGGGTTTTGATTAGCGGGGGCCGCATTGTTGTTGTCAGGGGGATTAGCCGGTTGACCAGCTTGGTCTGCAGGTTGGTTGTTTCCCCGATTACGGCCCTTGCCGCGGTTCTGTTGGCCCTGGTTATGTTGGTTGTTCTGGTTTTGCTGCGGGTTCTGTTGGGCGTAAACTTGCCCTTGGGCAACAGGTGGATTTTGAGGTTGCGCAGGTGCAGGAGCAGGCTGCGGAGGATGATATGTAGGTTGAGGCTAAGCAAGTGTAGCAACTTGAGGGGGTTGCTGATAGGACTGCGGAGCAGGTTGTGGATGCGCCGCAGGGGATGCCTGTGGCAGATAATAAGCTGGTGGGGCTTGTGAAGGCGCAGGAGCTGAGGCAGCCTACTGATGGTAGTAAGGCTGAGGGGCGACTGGAGGAGCATAAGCAGGAGTCGCATACCCGAAGCACTGAGGTGGACATGAGGGTCCATGGGAATGGTGATGTGTCATGGGAGCATATGAGTTGGTTGCTCCAGATTGGGAGGTAGCCCTCGACAGGTCGGGGCCAGGGGTAGGTCGTGCTATAGAAAATGGTTGGGGATGCGAAGAAACACGGCCAATGATATCATCTGCAGCGTGGGATGCCCCCGGCGCATCATGCTGGGAAGACTCGCCGCGAGGGGCGTCAGGTATAATGGTATAAAGGTAACCCGACTGGGCGTAAATGAGGTCGAACTGTTGGGCCTTAAGGATGGCTTCTTCTTCAGACTGGGGTCTTTCTGAGGCTACATCCTTAGCGATAACCGGGAGAAGGGATTTGAGGAACCAATCTAGGAAGATACGGTCGTCAAGTTTGATCTTGCATAAGCTACGGCGTCGACGCCACTCATGGATGTGGTCCGTGATATGGGTAGCCGTGTTTTGTCTACAAGATAGAAGGATCTCAACGCCCGCGTCATAGCGGACCGGCAACTGGAAGAACTGCAGGAAGGTCGAGGCAAGGGAAGCAAAGGTGGCGTGGGTCCCATGAGGTTGCTCGATATACCACTTGGCTGCAGAGCCAGTGAAGGTGCGCTGTAAGAGACGGAGGCGAACAGAGTCATCCACGATGGAGTTAGAGGAACACCATAGGTGGAAAGACATGATATGGTTTTGTGGGTCCTCACCGGCCTTACCCTCGAATTTAGGGATGTCAGAGGGTAGTTTGGTAGGCATATGAGGCCACATAGGGTCGTGTCGAATAGGATCGTTGGTCAATCTGGCCAGGTCAGGTAGGTTGAGGCTAGCCATGAACGGAAAACTGGAAGAAGGCTGTGACACAGTAGTGCTGTGGACCAAGTTGGGGCCAGTGCCCCCAAGTGGAGGGACAAGATGTGAGGTGGTGCCCCCAAGTGGGGGAACTGAGGTAGTGAAGGATGGTCCAGCACCACCATTGGTAGTGTGAGCCACTGATGTAGTGGGGATAGGTATTCCCGCTGTGGGAATAGGTACCGTGAGGGGAACGGTAGATGGTTGCCCCATGGAGGGCATACCCAAAATAGGTGTAGTAACTGGTGTAGTGGTGGATGTGCCACCAATGGTCCCTATGACAAATGGAGTGGAAGTCGTGCCAGCCATGGGGCTAGTAGGGGCAGTATAAATAGGGTTCTCAGACTCTTCGTCAGAATCAGAGGTAAAGTAAGGTGCGTCACTATCTGGTGACGAAGGCCTACGTCGCTGACGAGTGGAGTCAAGTGACAAGGCTCTAGATCTGTGATGAGTGGTATCAACGGACAATGATCGGAATCTATGACGAGTGGTGTCGAGAGAACCGTGCTGTGGGGGCTCGCCCCTGAGGCGCCGAGAATGTCTCGGGGACTCAATGGTGACAGATGGTGTCTAGTCTCTGTGGGTTGAGGTGAGTATAAAAACAGCTCAAAAATCCTAATGCAACCGAGTGTGCAGAAGGAGAGCTAAAAAGCAAGGCACTCAGGCCAACAATCAACTCAAAACACCCACTGCAACAGCTGTGCTACAATAGGTGGAGTAACAACAAAGATGGTCAGAATACCAACAAGCAGCAGGTTTCCTAAAAAAGAAAAATGGTGGACTCACTAGACCAAAGGGAGGTAAAGGAGCATGCAAACACCTAACTAAAAGTATTCTGACTCAACTAAACATATCCTCTGCAAGGTGATGAAATCCAAGTCAGACAATATGAGTAGGAAAGCCAAGTGGCTATGATATCCCCCTACCGGGAGGGACACCGGGTAGTCAATCCTAGAAGAATGGCAACTAAGATACCCCATTCATGACACGTCCAGAAAGGTGAATCTGCCGTTTAGTTCGTTGACCGCAATACCCCTATACAGGGATATCCCGCGAACCGCGAAAGGTAGCCCTTCGGTTACTGAATGGAGTGCGGTATTCCACTCAGGCCTCCGGAACCAGTCTCCCGACTTCAACCCTCCTAAGGGAGAGGCCCTCTGATAAACTGGTCGTGACCGTGCCAAAAAGTACTAGGGGATTTTGGTTCCCTATTTGGACAACAACTATGTCTCAAGTGAAATAACCAAGGGGTGTTATTGGAAGCCTATCCCCCTGATCCTACCTAACTACAATGATTCTTTTGTGTTCCCCAAGTGGGGTTAGAATGTTGGTTCAATTAGGTACTTTTTAAGGCTCACTTGATTTTATGTGACAGAGTGTGTGCTCGTGAGGTAATGATCCCAAAAAATAGAAGTGCCACAAGGGGGGCAACTTCCAATCTATCAACAATACTGAAATTGAAAGTTTAACTTGCAAAATTTTCTGAATTAAAAATACTGAAATTTGTAAAATGAAATCTGTAAAAGGAACAGAAATTATGTTGCAGAGAGGCTGTAAGGTAGTAAACTGCAGGTAAGACAGGGGGCTGTTCAGATGCAGAAAATATTGCAGCAAAAGGGGCTGGGCTCAAAACAGAAAAAGAGCAGAAATCAGACCGCGGGTCTGTGGCGATTTGGAACAGGCCGACCGCGGGTTTAAGGGAAACAGCGGCAGTCAGGTCGCGGCTATCGGGCCAACAGAGGCAGTCGGGACGCAGGAAATAGGGAACAAGACACAATCGGGTCGCGGCAAAAAGGGCTAACAGGCGCAGTCGGGACGCACGAAAGAGGCAGAAAGCCGCAGTCGGGACGCCGAAAAAAGGCCGACAGGCGCAGTCAGATCGCGGCAAACAGGCTGATTAGCCACGGTCGGATCGCAGGTAACAGACTTGAATCCGCCGGCAGGGCGTCGGAAGCAGTCTGAGAGCTGCGGTCGGATCGTAGGTAAAGGCCTGAAAGGCGCGGTCGGGACGCGACTGCAGAGGGAAAAGACGCGGTATGTGGCGGCCGAAAGGGACAGCCGAAAGTAAAAAATTCAAAACGGAAACCAGAAATTCGAAAACTAGGGGAGTCGCCAAAACTGTAGCTAGGGTTTTACCCTTAGCTTGTGCCAATGAGTACCTACTAAGGAGAATGGACTCCTTAGTAGCAGTTCAGTATATTAAACTAATTAAGCTGAAACAAAAATTAAATTACTTCTAAAGCATGCATGAAACATAAACATGAAATTGGAAGAATGGCTTTTTCTATTAATGTTACCTTGAGTGTCAAGGTTTGATGAAGCCCTTTGCAGTGTCCAAGAGGATGCTCCAAGCTTCAAGATGCTCCTTCTCCTTCTCCAATGATGGGAATGGGCCAAAGGTGGCTCTCAAGGTGAAAATAGTTCAAAGGTGAACTAGGGTTTCGAGAGAGATTTTGGCAGAGTAAGGGTGCTTGTGATTGTGGATATGGAATAAGGGATCTCCATCACCTATTTATAGTTTTTTGGTGGTGGAGTGCTGACCCATGGTTTTAGGAAACACATAGTTTTGGGCAGCTGTATAGGGTTTTTTACTCCTTTTCCTCATTATTTTATATTTTTTATTCCCTTTTTAGGGGATTTTTGCTATTTTTGGAGGAAAAGGGGTTTTTTTTTGGCCTTTTTTAGGCTATTTTGAGGGTTTTGTGGCCTTTTGGAGGCATTTTAGGCCTTTTGGATGCATTTTAATGGGATTTTTTGGGATTTTAAGGGAAAAATGGTAGGAAAATGTAGCTAGGGTTTTACCCCTAGCTTGTGCCAATGAGCACCTACTAAGGAGAATGGACTCCTTAGTAGCAGTTCAGTATATTAAACTAATTAAGCTGAAACAAAAATTAAATTACTTCTAAAGCATGCATGAAACATAAACATGAAATTGGAAGAATGGCTTTTTCTATTAATGTTACCTTGAGTGTCAAGGTTTGATGAAGCCCTTTGCAGTGTCCAAGAGGATGCTCCAAGCTTCAAGATGCTCCTTCTCCTTCTCCAATGATGGGAATGGGCCAAAGGTGGCTCTCAAGGTGAAAATAGTTCAAAGGTGAACTAGGGTTTCGAGAGAGATTTTGGCAGAGTAAGGGTGCTTGTGATTGTGGATATGGAATAAGGGATCTCCATCACTTATTTATAGTTTTTTGGTGGTGGAGTGCTGACCCATGGTTTTAGGAAACACATAGTTTTGGGCAGCTGTATAGGGTTTTTTACTCCTTTTCCTCATTATTTTATATTTTTTATTCCCTTTTTAGGGGATTTTTGCTATTTTTGGAGGAAAAGGGGGTTCTTTTGGCCTTTTTTAGGCTATTTTGAGGGTTTTGTGGCCTTCTGGAGGCATTTTAGGCCTTTTGGAGGCATTTTAATGAGATTTTTTGGGATTTTAAGGGGAAAATGGTAGGAAAATGGACAAATGAGCCATATAATGTGGTAATGAGGTAGTGAACACTTTTTGGGTGTTAACATGAACCCGGAAGGACAAAAAGATAAATCTGAACGGTAAAGCTTTGTTGATCTCAAATTCTGATTACACCAGGCTGATCAGCTCATCAAGGCGCATCGTTCTATCTTTTCAGAAATTTAAAATTCACATTTTGAATTTTTAGGGTTTTTCCGACAAACCCTAATCCAGGACCAGATCCAGTTTTCAGCATTTCAAGTGGTAAGACCTAAATCTTTTCTATTTCCATTTGAAGTACTCTTTAAGATGTCTCACCACACCAAGCTTGATGATAAGCTTGAAGGGGATGATAACTTCCGAGCTTGGAAGTATAGGATTGGGTTAATCCTGGAAGAGAATGAATTGGACTCATATATAAAAGAAGGCATCCCTGTCCCAGAGGATGAAGAGGCTAAAGTATTGCATAAGAAGAGCTTGGTCAAGGAAAAGAGAATCGTTGTTGATTCTATCAAAGACCATCTCATACCCCATGTGTCTTCTCTAAAGACACCCAAAGAGATGTTTGACTCTTTGACCAAGCTATTTGAAGGGAAGAACATAAATCGGAAGATGATCCTGCGGAACCAATTGAAAGGGGTAAAGTTTCAGAATGGAGAAACCATTCAATCTTATTTTTCAAGAGTCTCCTAGATCAAGGAACAACTAGAAGCAGTGGATGAAATGGTAGAGGATGGTGAAGTTGTCATGACCACTCTAAATGGCTTACCTAGGTCATGGGACTCCTTCACTCAAGGAATCTGTGCAAGAAAGAAGTTGATTTCCTTCAGTAGACTACGGGAAGAATGCTCACAAGAAGAAGCAAGGCTTGTGGCACGAGAAGAAAAGATGGGGAATGAAGATCAAGCTCTCACAGCTCACACCAAGAAAGGGAAGACCAAGAGAGAGCCATCTCACTCCAAGAAATCTTCACATCACTTCAAAGAAAGAAGAATATGCTTCACCTGTAATGAGAAAGGACATATTGCCATAAATTGTCCCAAGAACAAGAAGGACAACAACAACTCCAACAAGAAGAAGAAGGGTAGCAAAAGAAGGTTTCATGCTCATGCTGTCGAGGATGATGAACCACCCAAGAAGAAGGCTAGGGAAGAAAGTGATGATAACTCATCAAGTGAAGAAGAGTATGTTCTGATCTCTGCTCTCATAGGTACCATCTCCCATGGTTGTAATGATTGGTTGATTGATAGTGGGGCTTCCAAACACATGACTAGGTTTAAGGAATCTTTTGTGAATCTATCTGAACATGAATCACCCCATAAGGTGAAACTTGGGGATGATTATCAATACCCAATCAAAGGAAGTGGTGAAGCCTCCCACAACCTAGATTCTGGAAAATCTTTGAAGATGAAAGAAGTTCTTTATGTACCTGGGCTCAAGAAGAACTTACTCTCCATCTCTGCATTGGATGCAAAAGGCATGAAGGTTGCATTTGTGGATGGCCAAGTCCTAATGTGGCCAAAGGGAAAGAACATAGATGATGCAGTAGTGATTGGAGAGCAAGAGGGAGGTTTGTATAAATTGAAGGGACAACCTGAACATGCCATGGTACATGAATCCATGGAGACAAGTGAACTTTGGCATAGAAGACTTACTCATATGCACTATAGAGAACTTCCAATTGCAAGCAAGGCTATAGAGGGTCTTGCTGAAATCAAGACCAAACATGAAGGTGTTTGCAAAAGATGTGCAAAAGGTAAGAACATTAAGAAGGCTTTCCCAAGTAGTGAAAGCAAGGCAAAAGACATCCTGGAAATCATCCACTCAGATGTATGTGGTCCTATGTCATCCAGTTCTCTAAGTGGGTATGTTTACTATGTCTCATTTATTGATGACTTCTCCAGGAAGACTTGGGTATACTTCTTGAAGAACAAAGATGAGGTGTTTGATAAGTTTAAGGAATTCAAAACCTTGATGGAGAATCAAACTGACAAGAAGATCAAAACATTCAGATCCAATAATGGTGGAGAATTCACCTCAGGTGACTTTAAGAAACTTTGCAGTGATTCAGGGATTAAGAGGGAATTGACTACTCCTTACAATCCACAACAGAATGGAGTTGTAGAAAGGAAGAACAGAACAATCATGGAAGCAGCAAGAGCAATGCTCCATGACCAGGATCTACCTATGCATCTATGGGCAGAAGCAACTAGAACAGCTGTATATGTGCAGAGCAGAACACCCCACAAGATATTGGACAACAAGACACCAAAAGAGGTCTTTTATGGTAAGAAACCTGAAGTCAGCCATCTCAGAATATTTGGTTGTCCAGTATTCACTCATGTCCCAAAGGAAAAGAGGACTAAACTAGATCCTTTAGGAAAGAAGGGTATCTTTGTGGGTTACAGTGAAAGCTCGAAGGCTTACAGAATATACTTTCCAGGGTTCAAGAAGATTGATGTTAGCAGGGATGTGACATTTGATGAGAACTCAGCATTCATCAAATCAAGGAAGGCACCGATCGAAGTTTATGAAGAACCTAAGGAAACTAGATTTCAAGACACTACCATGACTGAAGCAGTTCCAGAAGTTGTTCGTGAGTTTGAAGATCCGCAAGAACCTGTAGATCCACCCCGTGAGGATAACTCTCACAAGAGGAAACCTGTATGGGCTAGAGAGCTCATTCAAGATGCAAAAATATTTGTGTAATGTCCCCACCTGCTGACCACAGCGAGGCAAGGAACATACTACCAATCGATGGGGCTTTTAATCAAAATTCATCCCACTCATTTCATTAAAAGAAATAAAATATGAATGTGCAGATGTAAACAATCAATCATGCACAGCGGAAACAACATCCACACAATCATTCGAATACATTCAACATGTCAATTTCAGTCATTAATAAAAACATTTCAGAAGTAAATACATAGACAGAAACACTTATCTTCATTTCAATTGTCCCAAGCAACTAGCTATGTCGCTGCAGCGTTCCACCCAACCATAGGCTCTTCGACAGCTTATACTGAGTCCGTCCGAAGGCCACCCCCGAGCTGGGCATGATTCTCACAAGGACAAGGGGACATTCACGCTCACACACAGTCCATTAACCATTTTGTTTTAGCCAAGCCAGTCTAACTGGGTTTATCAGGCTACACTTGCACAATGGATGCTTATTCCCAAGCCCAAGCCAGCACAAGGGATTACCCATCACCCATACCCATCATACTCTTCTCTCACACGGCATGCACAAATAGGGGCAGGGATAACAGTAGGATTTACAAACGAGATGGCCATGGCTTCTCCCAAAAACGTTCCCAACCAAAAACGGATTATAGGATGGGGCAAACAACCACAGGAATGAAAACGATTTCTTCCCCAATATCTCCGCCTTCAACAGCCCAAAACGGCCTCTATTGTAATGTCATTCATTTTCCCCTCTTCCCCACTGGTATCCAACACAGAAAAACGCCCTTCTCTACTGGAGAAAAGAAGAAAACGTTTTTCCCCATGCCTAGAAAACGCCCAGGTAGTTCTGAACTCGTGAGGGAGGAAGAATGGTTATGGATAATGGCTGGAGAGAAATTTCGTGGCTCTCTCTTGCCCAAGGAGACCCACACGATTTTCCATGAAGGGTGGCTTTCCCATACCTGATTTTGGACAGCCATACCTCCCCATTCCCAAGGCATTAACTTCTCCATGCTGATATCTAACATACACATATACATGTCTGTTTATCAATCAGTTTAAATTAATGGATATGGGGCTAATTTCCCGGATTGAGCACAATGATCCTCTCTATCACGCTGGTATGATAGAGGGGACATTACAATTTGGCATTCCAGAAGAGGAACACAGAGCAAAGAAGAGAACCAGATCACATACCAGCTATGTTGCTTTACTCTGTGACATTATGAACAAAGAACATTCCAGTTATGAATAAGCATCGGAAAAGAAAGAATGGAAGGATGCCATGGTTGAGGAATATCAATCAATAATGTAGAATGATGTTTGGGATGTTGTCCCAAGAACTAAAGAGAATTCTGTTGTGACTTCCAAATGGATTTACAAATTCAAGCATGCTGCAGATGGCAGTGTGGAGAAATACAAGGCAATATTCGTAGCTCGTGGCTTCTCTCAGAAAGAGGGAATAGATTATGACAAAACTTTTGCACCTGTAGCTAGGTATACTTCCATCAGAACAGTACTTGCCCTGGCTGCAGGGATGAAATGGAAAATACACTAGATGGATGTCAAGATTGCTTTCTTGAATGGTGTAGTTGAAGAAGAAGTATATGTGGAGCAGCCACTCGGTTTCGAAATACATGATAGGGAGTCATATGTGTGCAGATTAAAGAAAGCCTTGTATGGCTTGAAACAAGCTCCTAGAACTTGGTATGGTAGGATGGACAGTTTCCTATCTAGTTTGGGCTTTACCAAGAGTAAAGAGGATTCCAACCTTTGCTACAAGGTTGAAGAAGGGAATCCTGTGGTTCTACTCCTATATGTGGATGACTTATTTGTAACAGGATATGACAGATTGATTGCAGATACTAAGAGGAAGCTTACTGCTGAGTTCGATATGAAAGATTTGGGAATGATGCATTATTTCCTAGGTATGGAGGTGTGGCAGAGTGCAGGTGGGATCTTCCTTGGTCAAGGGAAGTACACAATAGATATCCTGAAGAGATTCGGGATGGTGGATTGCAAGGCCATGGCCACACCTATGGCATCGAATCTGAAGCTTCTATGTGATGCTTCATATGAGCCGGTTGATGTCTCTATGTATCGTCAGATGATTGGGTCCTTGATGTACCTGACGAACACGAGACCGAACATTTGCTTTGCTGTGAACACATTGAGCCAGTTCCTGACGAATCTGAGGAGTGTTCACCTAGTTGCCGTAAAGCATGTTCTGAGGTACCTGAAGGGTACAGTGGATTATGGGCTCAAGTATGAAGCGAATCAAAAGTTTAACTTGCAGGGTTATGTTGATTCAGATTGGGCTGGTAGTGCTGCAGATAGGAAGAGCACATCTAGGTGCTGCTTCAGTATGGGATCAGGTGTGATCTCTTGGTTTAGCAAGAAGAAGTCCTACGTAGCACTGAGTACAGCTGAGGCAGAGTATGTTGTAGCCTGTTCAGTTAGTTGTGAGGCAATATGGCTACAGAAGCTACTGTCTGAGTTATTTGATCTCCCGTTGGATGCTACTGGTATCTTCTATGATAACCAGAGTTGTGTGAAGCTGTCCGAGAATCCATTGTTTCATGACAGGTCGAAACACATAGAGATCAAATATCACTATATCAGGGATATGGTGCAGAGAGGAGTTGTGAAGCTCCTGTATGTACGCATCATGTTGGATGCTGGATACGATCAGTTGGATCATGTATATGTATGTACGCATCATGTTGGATGCTAGATATGATCAGTTGGATCATTTATATGTATGTACGCATCATGTTGGATGTTGGATATGATTGGTTGGATCATTTGTATGTATTTTGTATATGCATCATGTTGGATGCTTGGACCATGTATCTGTATATGTATCAAGTGTATACATTGTATGATTAGGTAGATCATGTATGTTGATGGATACATTGTGTGGATCATGTATCTATGTATCAGATGGACACACTATGTATGATGATATGTATCAGGTAGATACTTGGTGTGCATCAGATGGATGCATTGCATGATCAGGGTGATCGTGGATGACGAGCTTCTCTAGATGACATGCAGTAGGATGTTGCAGTGATGATGATCAGGATGATCATGTGTACATCAGGATGATGTATGATGAGTATCAGATGATACTCTGTGGCCATGGATCAGGTTGTGCTGATGAGCATGTCTGGTAGATCCTATAGGTCGGACTTGCGTACCCATAACAGCCTGGGATTCTCTTTCGAGACATTGCTCTAGGAGGACATGTAATATGTGCCCTCGGAGATCTTTAGGTCAGAGTTGTGTACCCATAACATCCTGAGATGCTCTTGCGAGGTTTTTTCCTATGGCATGTAATTTTCTCCTAGGAGATCTGGACAGGATGAAAAAGGCCTCAGATGCTTCAGCCAGGTTTTGCCATGACCACATGTAATTTGCTCCTGGGAGATCTGGATAGGATGAAAAAGGCCTCAGATGCTCCAGCCAGGTTTTGTGGTGGACCACATGTAATGTTCTCCTGGGAGATCCGACAGGTAGAGCTGTGTGCTCGTAACAGCCTGGGATGCTTCAACCACGTTTTGTGGTGAGATCACATTTAATGTGCTCTTGGGAGATATGACAGGTAGATCTGTGTGCTCATAACAGCCTGGAATGCTTCAGCGAGGTTTTGTGATGGGTCACATGTAATGTGCTCCTGGGAGATCCTACAGGTAGAGCTGTGTGCTCATAATAGCCTGGGATGCTGCAGCCAGGTTTTGTGACGCATGTAATAAGTCTTGAGAATTCCACAGTATGGCCAGTGATGATGAAGACCTACAGGAGGTGGGCCTACATCCAGTATGAAAAAGGACTGGCTTTGTAGAACTTCCTATGACGAGTAGATTCAGAGATTGGTTGAGATAGCAGCAGCAGTGACGATGATGATGATGATGCATCGATGACGATGATCCCGAGAAGAAGACTTGTCTGGCATATCTGTGTCAAGAAATACCTTCGTAGTTAAGAGGGAGTGTTGATGTATATGTAACTTCGGAATGTATTTCATCTGTGTATTTTATATATATTTATTGTACCCTTATAAGAGATGTGTCATTCTTCTATAAGGAAGTGTCGTCATGTGGATTGACAAGTGTTGCAAGTGTGTGTACTTGCCGATGGGTTATTAGACCACCATGTGTGGGGTCGGCCCTGAATATATATTATAATGTGGATGTACCTAGCTAGACAAGTCAGCCCCATAAGGTCACTGGGAAAGCAGGTTAGTATAAATAGAGATCAGGGGATCTCTATTTAGATCATTCAGAAAAGTGCATCTCTCTCACTCAAAAAGTGGCGCACTAGTGAGGAGGAGGATCATCTGCTACTAGGAGACTATCTCAGTGTATTTTGGTTGTACTTTGGTTGAGCCATAGGCTCTCTCTATCTCTGAGGAAGTTGTGGGGTTTTTCACCTTAGGGTTTTCCCCACAGAAACTCTGTGTCTCTTGTCTCTCATGCTTTTGATTCTTGTGATGCTTGTCATGCTTATTGTGATTGTCATGCATTGATATACTGTACATGTTATTCTCTCAGTGAATATCCTAGAGTATTGTGAATTAATGCTCAAAATTTAACATAGAGTAGGTTGAAGAATAAGGAGAGAGGTATCAGGGATCTTAGCATTAGGTTAGGAGATCGAATACCAACTCTCCTAGTAACTAGGGGTACACCTCTATGTCACCAAGCTTCAAGAAGTCGTTCAAAGCTCCTCTTTATCCACATTAACCAACTCTGGAACACCTTTCATTAAGGAAACTAGTGTCAGGAAGGGATCAACACAGGTTTCATAAGGGCAACAAGAGCCACTGGTGCACTCTTCCGGAGAGGATCATGCGCCAGGCATGGTCTGGCACCTCCTGTTGGAAAGCAGGATGTGCCGATGCAACTAGAAATTATGGAAACATAAGGGAAACAACTTGCTCTAGATGTTTTCAGCCAAGGAAACTTCAGGGATTAAGGCATGAATTTGACACATGACTCATGATGATGAGATTTTGGGGTAATAGGTGTTCCATAGTATTTTCCCATGGTAATCACTCTTTAAAAGGAAGACATTGTAATACGGCTGTGTAATGTATTGTAGCATTGTAAAGATCTCTATGATTGTGCAAGAGAGATTGTGAGAGAGTGAAGAGGAAATTGCAGTGGATGTGCTGCGGGTTGTATCCCTTCATTTTGATGGATGGTATAATATTAAGGACTAGCAATTTTTGTGTGGACATAGCCCATCTTGGGTGAACGACGTTATATTAGTGTCTCTCTTGTAATGTGTTTTATGTGATTTATATTTGCATCTTGTTTATTGTGATTGCTCTGCGATCCTATTTTTCTAACATAATGGGATAACGAAGAGGAATCTGGCGATGATCAAATTTATTTCACCCCTGAAGTTGCAGATTCCTGGTATGGTGACATTAAGTTTTCCTTAACTCATGGGTATGCTCCTCAGAACCTTGAATCTAGAAAAAGGAGAAATCTCAGGATTAAATCCACTCCTTATAATTTGATTAATGAATTTATTTATAAGAAATTTTTTTATGGATTTTTATTGCAATGTGTTGAGAAGGACGATGCTGAGAAGATACTAATGGATTTACATGTAGGACCTACTGGCGGTCATTTTGGGGGAGATATCACATCAAACAAAATCATAAGAGCTGGTTATTACTGGCCAACCCTGTTTAAATATTCCCACGCTTTCACTCATAAATTTGAAGATTGCCAGAAGTCCGTTGGAAGAGTTAAGAAGTCTAAGGTTCCTCTTCAACTAGTAACCATGGACATTCCCTATTAGCAGTGGGGTTTGGACATTATTGGTTCGATCAATAATCAATCCTCCAAGCAACATAAATACATTCTTACTACTACAGACTATTTCACAAGATGGGTGGAAGCACTTCTGCTCAAAGTGGTCAACACCAACCAGGTGATTTCTTTCCTCAAGGGCTACATAGCAACCAGGTTTGGTGTCCCAGAATTCTTAGTCTTTGATAATGCTTCCTATTTTTCTTCTGTTGATCTCACTCAATATGCATTAGAAAAAGGTATCAAGATAAAGTATTTCGCTAACTATTACCCTTAGGGGAATGGTTTGGCTGAATCCACTAATAAGATTTTGATCAAAATCTTAAAAATGTTAAATTTTCTGAATTTACTTCAATATGATCTAGGATCTTAACTGAGAGAACAACATGTACAGCATATCTATAGCATATCAATCATGGAGACAATAATGCAAGCACACAAGAGACACAAAGATTTACTTGGGGAAAACCATAAAGGTGAAAAACCCCAATAACTTCCTCAGAGATAGATAGAGCAATGATACAACCAACCAAGAGATAGACATAACCTAGCAGCAGATCCTCCTCCTCCATAAGTGCGCCTCTCCTCCTTGAGAGCATGTGTGAGAAGTGAGTGAGCAAATAGAGTGCCTCCTGCACTCTATTTATACTTGACTTGACTTGCCTTTTTACCTAACTCATGTAGGTTCGAAATTAACCACATAATATAATGCTGACTGGGCCGACCCCCAATAGGGTGGTCTAATAACCCTTTGACCCACATGGCCGACCCCCAATAGGGTGGTCTAATAACCCTTTGACCCACATGACTTATACAGGGCCGACCCCAAACAAGGTGGTCTAATAACCCATCAAGTATAAGTTACGACACTTACAATATAAATGACGACACTTCCGTATAGAGGAATAATAACATCTCTATAGGAATACAATATACATATATGTGAAATACATTCCGAAGTTACATATACATCAACACTCCCTCTTAACTAGGAAGGTATTTCTCAGCACAGTTCTTCTAGCACAAGTCATCTTCTCTGGATCATCGTCACTGGATAATCGTCATCGAGTCATCATCATCGTCACTGCTGCTGCTATCTCAATCAATCTCTGAATCTACTCGTCATAGGAAGTTCTACAGAGCCAGTCCTTTTTCATACTGGATGTAGGCCCACCACCTGCAGGTCTTCGTCATCACTGGCCATACTGTGGAATCCTCAGGACTTTTACGTGCGTCACAAAACCTCGCAAGAGCATCCCAGGCTGTTACGAGCACACAGCTCTACCTATAGGATCTCCCAGGGCAACGAATTACATGTGACCTCACCACAAAACCTCGCAAGAGCATCCCAGGCTGTTACGAGCACACAGCTCTACCTATAGGATCTCCCAGGGCAACGAATTACATGTGGTCATGGAAAAACCTCGCAAGAGCATCCCAGGACTGATTACGGGCACACAGCCCAACCTATCGGATCTCCCAAGGAAACGAATTACATGCCATAGGACAAAACCTCGCAAGAGCATCTGCCAGATATCCCAGGGCAACGAATTACATGCCATAGGCAAAACCTCGCAAGACTATCTGCAGATCTCCCAGGGCAACGAATTACATGTCCTCCCAGAGCAAAACCTCGAAAGAGCATTTGCCAGATGTCCCAGGGCAACGAATTACATTCCATAGGCAAAACCTCGCAAGACCATCTGCAAATCTCCTAGGGCAACGAATTACATGCTCATCTGCACAACCTGATCCACGACCACAGAGTATCAGCCTGATACTCACCATACATCATCCTGATGTATCCATGATCATCCTGATCATCATCACTGCAACGTCCTGCTGCATGTCATCTGGAGCAACATCCTGAAGCTCGTCATCTATGATCATCATGATCATCATCACTGCAACGTCCTGCTACATGTCATCTGGAGAAACATCCTGAAGCTCATCATCTATGATCATCCTAATCATCACTGCAACATCCTGTTGCATGTCATCTGGAGCAACATCCTGAAGCTCATCATCTATGATCATCCTGATCATCACTGCAACATCCTGCTGCATGTCATCTAGAGCAACATCCTGAAGCTCGTCATCTACGATCATCCTGATCATCAATGCAACATCCTGCTGCATACCAAGTATCTACCTGATACATATCATCATACATGATCCTCCTGATCATCAATGCAACATCCTGCTGCATGCCAAGTATCTACCTGATACATATCAGCATACATGATCCTCCTGATCATCAATGTATCCACCTGATGCAAATACAAAACATATGATATATATCACCATACATGATCCACCTGATCATACAATGTATCCACCTGATACATATACAGATACATGGTCCAAGCATCCAACATGATGCATATAAAATATATACACATGATCCAACTGATCATATCCAGCATCCAACATGATGCGTACATACATACATAAAATGATCCAACTGATCATATCCAGCATCCAACATGATGCGTACATACATACATAAAATGATCCAACTGATCATATCCAGCATCCAACATGATGCGTACATACATACATAAAATGATCTAACTGATCATATCAAGCAGAAACTAGAACATCATCCTGATGTTCATCATCCAGCGCTTACATCCACAGCCATGTGAAGGATCCTCCTCCCAACATGCTTGGAATGGCTTCAGAAGATGTGTCCATCACTTCTTCCTCGAAGTGTCCTCAATCTGAATAACGCCAAGCCTCTCTCTGAAGTACTCGAACTTCACTCTGGCTAGTGGCTTCGTCAACACATCTGCAATCTGCTCGTCCGTCGCAACATACAGGAGCTTCACAGCTCCTCTCTGCACCATATCCCTGATATAGTGGTATTTGATCTCTATGTGTTTCGACCTGTCATGAAACACTGGGTTCTCGGACAGCTTCACACAACTCTAGTTATCACAGAAGATACCAGTAGCCTCCAACGGGAGATCAAATAACTCAGACAGTACCTTCCATAGCCATACTGCCTCACAACTAGCTGAACAGGCTGCAACATACTCTGCCTCAGCTGTACTCAGTGCTATGTAGGACTGCTTCCTGCTAAACCAAGAGATCACACCTGATCCCATACTGAAGCAGCACCCAGATGTGCTCTTCCTATCTGCAGCACTGCCAGCCCAATCTGAATCAACATAACCCTGTAGGTTAAACTTTTGATTCGCCTCATCCCTGAGCCCATAATCCACTGTACCCTTCAGGTACCTTAGAAAATGCTTTACAGCAACCAGGTGAACATTCCTCGGATCTGTCAGGAACTGGCTTAATGTGTTCACAGCAAAGCAAATGTCTGGTCTCGTGTTCGTCAGGTACATCAAGGACCCAATCATCTGGCGATCAACCGGCTCGGATGAAGCATCACATAGAAGCTTCAGATTCGATGCCATAGGTGTGGCCATGGCCTTGCAATCCATCATCCCGAACCTCTTTGGGATCTCTACTGCATACTTCCCTTGTCCAAGGCAGATTCCATCTGCACTCTGCCACACCTCCATGCCAAAAACAAATAGTGCATCATCCCCAAGTTCTTCATCTCGAACTTGGCAGTAAGCTTCTGCTGCGTGTCGGCAATCAATCTATCTTCACCTGTAACAAACAGGTTATCCGCATACAAAAGTAGTATCATTGGATTGCCTTCCTCTACCTTGTAGAAAATGTTGGAATCTGCTTTACTCTTGGTAAAGCCCAAACTGGATAGAAAGCTGTCTACCATACCAAGTTCTGCACATATATATGACTACACCATGTTGTCTTGAAATCCATCTGGTGCATCTTCTATTTCATCACTTTTATATTTCTCAATGCTGCCATCTGCAACATGCTTGATCTGATAGTTCCATTTGGAATTCATAACAAACTTCCCTTCACATCTTGGGACTACATCCCAAACATCATTCTTCATGATCGATGGATCATGGCATTCCATTTCTTCATCCCAGATCCTGGGAACTTCAATATCTTCAATAAATTTGTTGCTGAACAAATGTTGTAGTTCTTCTTTTGTAGGAGATGGCATATGATCTTTCCTACACAACAAGTTAAATTGCATGATTAGAAAACATCTCATAGTTTTCAGAACAAATTCTTACACATAAATAAATATGTCATACAGTCATGCAATTATCTTAGCCAATGCTTCAATACAACATTTATCCATATCCCGTAACTTTCTAGATGCCTTCCAATCTCTACCAGAACATTGTTAAGAGTGTGCACAACTCCCAACATGTCAGCAAAGAGGTTTCATTCTAGATAAGTAGCAATGGAATGTTGTACAGTGCCATAGGCTACTTACCCATGCATATTAGTAGTATACTGTTCATTAATGTAATTATTCTAATATGCACAATACATATTCTAAGTCTAAGACCATGAGCATATACATCATTGAACAATTTTATTTAAACAAACAAATATGTAAGAAATACTTATCTTTGTTTGTTCGTTGGGTGGACTCCCTCTGAGTCTTTGCTTCCTTGCAGGAGCTGCTGGAGTCCTAATCTGAAGTAGCTTCTTCTACACCTTTCTGTTGTGGGATGTAGAGAGATGGTCAACTCTCTCTGAATATCTGCATCCTTGAATAAACCACTGGAGTGTACTCCCTCTTGATCTTTGCTTCCTGGATTACCTGTCCTTGAACTTACATTCATCCTTGGTTCCTATGCATGCTTATTAGTATCATGATTGTGTTATCCTTGTGATCTCATATAGAATCATACATTCATCAGTATACTATTAAAACACAATAATCTCAAGCATGTATAGTCATGATCATTTCAAACAGAAAATAATAAGCATTAGCATTCAAGGTTTATGTAGAATTCTTAAGGTTAGTCAAATCATAAGAAACATAACATGTCTAAACCTGTAATTACTCAAACCTATACCATCATAATTCTTCTGGTTAGTCATATCATCAATTATGGTAAGAAACATAATATGCATACAATCATGATTATTCAAACCTATGACTCTTCATGAATAATCATTATCAACAACAGTATAAGATCCTAACACAAGGTAGGATTCTATCTTGATATAGGAAAAACATACCTGGATTAGCATGCTAGCTATTTATGTCTAACATACTCACATGATGTCTTCTTGTTCTTCTTCAATGACTTGTGCTAGTAACCTGTATATCTCATAGGTTAACTATTACAAAACCAAGTTATACATACCTCGTAAATGGATCTTCTATGAGATCCATGACAATGGATGAATCTTTGTCCTCATGTTATCACGATCATATGTTCTTGGACCAGAACATGATTTGTCTTTCTTGGTGTACCTTTCATGTTAGTAGACAACATAAACCTCATACAACACCATAATTCATTAGTACAATCATAAGTGTCAATACCCTAATCAATGAATATTTTCTATCGTGCATTCATAGTTTTATTAAGGTAATACGACAAATCTAAAATCAAAATTGTACTAACCGTAATAACATGAAGACAAACATACCATAAACTTAATCATGGACAAATATCGAAACATACCTCGATGAGTCATACCTGTCGAGATCGCTTGTAATCTTCTTATGTAAGGCCTTATCCTCATCTCCCTCTGAGACAGGAACTTCTTCACTTATGCAGGTGACCAATCCATCTTCTTCTAGGATTAACCCAATCCACTTGATTTGCAAGAACTGGACCTGGAGCTGGATATGGGTTTGTCAGAGAAACCCCAAAAATTCAAACTTTGAATTTCAAACTTCCGAAAGGATAGAAATATGCGCCTTGATGAGTTGATCAAACTGGTATATTCAGAATTTGAAAACTGCAAAGTTTTACTCCTCAATTTTGCTTTTGAAACTTCTGGATTCACTGGACGTGACCCTGAACTGGGGTTTGATGAAGCCCACTCTTCTTCCCAATCAAAATGTTTGATCCAAAGCTAGAAGCTTCTATTTTTCTGAGGAGCTTCCAGCCGTGGTCACAGATTTTAAAAAATTCTCATTTTTACAGAAGCCCTAATTTTCCACTTTTCTGATCAAAGTCCCGAACTAGGGTCTAATCAAGCCCGGCCTTCTGCCCAACCAAAAATTCTGATCTTGGTCTCTAAATTTCTATTTTGATGAGTAGCATCCAGCCGTGGTCTCCGATTACAAAAATTCCAACTTTCTCCAAAGCCCTAAATTCCGGAAGCCATGAATGAAGGTACCAAAACATAATTCTGTTTTGACAGAAATATGTACCTAATTGTTTCTGGTGTAACTCTGAAATTTTTGATCCAAAGGGTCTGAAAAAGTTTCCTGAGATAGCCTGACCTGTTATCTTTCCATCCTGACAGGTCTGACCTCAATTGGATTCTCTGAGAGAGAGTTATTCCAAATGTCGCAACGTGACCTGTTTATGGGATAATACAAGAGAGAGAACTTGTACGGCGTGCCACGTGTCACTGGTTCAACTTCGGCCTCTGAAAACATTTTCTGAGATAGTACAAACTGTGTACTACCTATCACTTTTTACGAAATTTCATTTGGAGCTTCCTAGCCCAAGATATGACCTTTTTCCCAAGGTCACCTGATTTTGACTCAGATCTGGAAGAGGCAAAAACCCTATATTGTACAGATCATAAATCACAAAGTACAACGATTTAGAGGTTTTCCTTTGGACACAAGATACCTGGAGATCTTAGCTTCGTCCTGTAACAATTTCAGATCCGCAAACTTCGCCAAAACTGATTTATAGCGAAAGTGCTACGATGACTGGTTTTTGCTATATCAAGCCCTAGCATCGTAAGTGCAACAAGTGTCATACATGCCATATCATGCCTTCTTTCAGGCTAGCTCTGATACCATGTTAAATTTTCTGAATTTACTTCAATATGATCTAGGATCTTAACTAAGAGAACAACATGTACAGCATATCTACAGCATATCAATCATGGAGACAATAATGCAAGCACACAAGAGACACAAAGATTTACTTGGGGAAAACCATAAAGGTGAAAAACCCCAATAACTTCCTCAGAGATAGATAGAGCAATGATAGAACCAACCAAGAGATAGACATAACCTAGCAGCAGATCCTCCTCCTCCATAAGTGCGCCTCTCCTCCTTGAGAGCATGTGTGAGAAGTGAGTGAGCAAATAGAGTGCCTCCCGCACTCTATTTATACTTGACTTGACTTGCCTTTTTACCTAACTCATGTAGGCTCGAACTTAACCACATAATATAATGCTGACTGGGCCGACCCCCAATAGGGTGGTCTAATAACCCTTTGACCCACATGACTTATACAGGGCCGACCCCAAACAAGGTGGTCTAATAACCCATCAAGTATAAGTTACGACACTTACAATATAAATGACGACACTTCCGTATAGAGAAATAATAACATCTCTATAGGAATACAATATACATATATGTGAAATACATTCCGAAGTTACATATACATCAACAAAAAAAGACTATAACAAGTAATAAAAAAAACTGGCACACCCAATTTTTCAATGCTCTGTGGGAAGATAGGGTAACCCCTAAATATTCCATTGGTAACTGACATTATTTCCTTGTCTATGGAAAACAAGCTATCTTTTCTCCCAACCTGACCTTGCCTTCACTTCAATTATCCAAATCTGTTTAGGAGGACTATTACTCTGCTCTAAAATATAGGATTAATGATGTATTCTGATTAGAGGAAGAAAGGGAGAAATCTAAAAATAAATTTTATCGACACCAGTAGTTGGTTTAACACCGGTTTGATAAGAAATCCTCTTCTCAGAGAGATTTTCAAGTGGGAGATCTTGTTCTAAAATGGAATAAACCCCATGAGGAAAAGGGTGAGCATAACATTTGTGACTGGGGCCATTCACTATTTCTGAAAAATTGGTCCTCGACATGTTCTGATTGCAGACACTGGAGGGGTACCCTGAGACTTATCCAGTAAATGTTCATGTCATGAAGAAATATTTTTCCTAGTTTTCTTCTACTAGGCTTGTACATAGTGTGGTGTGTTTTTATTGTTTTCTTTATTATTATTTTGGGTTATTGAGTATTGTAGTTTAGCATTTTGATTTCAATAAAGTGGGTTAATTATTCTCTTGGAAAACTCTTGGCTCACTAATTCCTTCTTATAGGCCATTTACCTAATAGGCTTATGAAATATCTTTACCAAGTATCAGTTATCAAAATTATCAAGGGGTAACTTTCATACTTAATGAAAGTTTAAGTGAGGTATAAGGTACCATAGGTAGATTTTTCTTTGCAAATAATGCCCTTGACTTGGAAAGAGTAATGTATATTCACAAGTGGAAAACACTTAAATCCTTTATGTCATTCCTATCTCTTAAGGATCACTTGGAATTACTTCCCCATCCACTAAAATCTCTATGTTTAATCAATGATTGAAATAATTTATTCAAGTGTAAAGGATCTTAAGGGTCAACTGTAAGATAGGGGGTCTCATTATGAGCCAACCTATCATGTTCATAGGTGCTGGTGAAATGACATCTCTACATCTGGTTACCAAGCTAGTGAGATGGCTTTACCTTTAAAACTGAAAGATAGGAGATATTATTACAAGTCAGCCCATCAATTGACACGAAATAGGCATCGAGAGATGTGATAAAGATGTATGATCACCAAGTATGAAAAACTAACACAGGGATGGCTGACACAAAATGTCAATAGAACTGCAGAATGACCAAGTTGGGTTGACATTCCCTTGAAGATATAGAATGACAATTGTGTGAATAGGAAACAAAGACTCAAAAACACCATGTAGATCATAGTGCAATGACAAGAGGCATGTAGGAACCCTCCATAGTGATTAGAAGAGTAACCAATTGGAGAAATACTATGACTCAAGGAATTTGTATGGTTCTAAAGCAAGGATATAAACCAATTGTAAGACAAAGACGCAAATAGGTGCCATGTTCACAGGTGACGTATAATATGTTGCCACTTGTATGAGATGGACAATAAATTCCCCCCCCCTTTTTCGCTTTTTCAATTACCTTTTTCATTTTTTAATGAGCTCGAAAAAGAGATAGAAGTATGCTTGATAGTATCTTCTTCGTAAAATTTTAATGAGCACAAAGCAGTAAACTTGATACTTTCATCCTTTTTTAACGAGCTTGAATAAGAGATAAAAAGATGCTCGATAAGATACTATCTTGTGGATTTTTGTTGAGCCCAAGGTAGTTAATGATCGCTGGTGTTTTCATATTTAGAGAGTCTAAAAAACTTAAAGAAGACTCTAAGGTTCGCTTTTTCGTAGAATTAGTCCCACCGTCCGAAAAAACATAAAATCATTCGATGAAGAACTCTTCTAGCCAAAGTGGACTAGAGTATTCCTTTTTCATAATTAATCCATTTGGTTCGGAAAAGGGGTATGTAAAATCTCTATCATAGTAGGATATAACTACTATGGATTACATCACAGTTGAAAGAAATAACTTACTATGCAATATTTTAGTGCAAAAAGAATTTTGGAATATAAATGATAAAAAACCAGTCACAAATGATCAAAAACTAGTAAATAAATGATCAAAAACCAGAAATACAAATGATAAAATATCAGATTTTATTAACTATCCAACCCAACAATGATTTTGTATTATCGTTATATAAAAATAGGAATAAATCGAATGCTTTAGGAGGCTTGACAAGTGGCTAGCTTAGATTTGACCCCAATCCCCGCTAGGTTGACCAATAGGCTCCCAAATCACCCTATAATGGTACAAATTGCCCATGTGAACGTTGGGTGAGCATGGGAAGACCAATATGAGGCTCACACATGTGAAGGAGGTGATTGGGTGGTGGTTAGGTATCCAAGGAGAGGCCAAAACAGTCAAAGATGGGCCAAAATGACTAGATTTAGTGCATGGGTGCCTTTAGTCATACTCAGATCCATAAAACAGGGAATCAGGGTGCCTTAGGATAAATAGTGGTAATAAATGCTGGAGGTGACCATAAATAGGGTGCCTTACAACTCAGATAACCAATTTTGGCCCATAAAATAGTGGATAAGTCATCATTTGGCCTAACTAACTTCTAACAACCCTGGATTGCAATTATTAACCTATTTTGGACCAATTAATCAATAATATTACTTATGATTAAGGTCCTAAGGTGTAATAATTCTCTAACACCCCCCCATAAGCTAGACTTGTGTCAATAATCAAAATAAGGCCTTGGAAACTAAGGCTCAAGTCACCTTTTACAACAACAATTTTTATTTGTCCATGTAACCAAGGTAAGGAGGAAAACCTCATGGGAAATAAAACCTCCCCTAAAAAATGGACATGTGGCATATCTAAAAAATCACCAATATTCACCATGCATCATTCACCCCAAGGAGTGATCTAATATAAGTGAAGGTCTTCTCAGTAACACTCTTGTTGAATATATCAGCAGTTTGCTTAGCAGAAGGGAAATACTACAATGCTATGATCTGGTCACGCACCAAGCCTTAAATGTAGTGCATGTGAATCTCTATGTGCTTGGTCCTCTGTCTCTGTACTGGATCAATGGAGATCTTGATTGTGTTTTTACTGTCACACCAAATTATTGTGGATAAAACACAAATCCAAACTCTCAAAGAATGCCTTGCAACCACACACATTGTGTAGTTGCATTCACTACTCCCCTGTATTCGACCTCAACTAAAGATAAGGAGATGGTGTGTTGCTTCTTGATTTACCAGCAAATGGGACCATGTGCATGCATAAAAACATAACCAAAAGTAGAATTCCAATTAGAACTATCACCAGCCCAATTAGAATCAGTAAAACCAACTAGTTCAAGAGATGAACCAACTGCATAGTGGATTCCAAAATGTTTGGTACCCTGTACATAATGTAGGATCCTCTTGGCTATCTTCCAATGGACCTCATGAGACTCTTGCATGGGCCTTGCAACAACCCCAATAGCATAAGACAAATCAGGTCAAGAGTGATTAAGATACAACAAGCTCCCAACGATTTGTGTATATAGTGAGCTGTCAACTAGTGGTGAAGAACCCCAATCAATAAGCTTAACTCCAGAAAGGAATGGGAATTTTGCAGACTTACATTCAACCATCTTGAACTTCTCCAACATATTTGAAGCATATCTAGATTGAGAAATAGATATCCCATCCAAAGTTTGATCAATATACAAACCCATAAATTGTTTCAACAATCCTAGATCGGTCATGGAAAATGCACTGTGTAATTCAACCTTAATTGAGCCCAATTCTTTGGTGCAACTACCGATGATCAAAAGATAATCAACATATAGTACTATAATCAATACCAGGTCACCAACATGTTGTATATAGACATTAGGATCAGACTTACCTCTCTCAAAGCTTTGTGACAACAGAAAATTTCCCATCTTGGCACACTAGAAAAGTAGGAAAGAAAATAAAATCAAGGAAAAGCCGGAGTTGCCAAAATCAGGAAAAGCAGACTAAAGCCGAAAGGAAAGAAAACAAGGAAAACAAAGGATAAAGATGCTAGTCCAAAAATTATTCAGTGAGGGTGCATTGGATGAGGCAAGTGACCACATACATTGAATATTGAATCCAAATAAACTTATAAAATAAGGAAGGGATCACCCACATATTTTTCCAGTTTGAGTTTTGCATTGAGAGCTCTGAACTTCTCAAGAATTGGGAGATGTGTGCCTAATCACAATTGGGAGATGTGTCCCTTCTGTTATTCATTATAGTTGTGGATTCAGTTATATCACGAGGAGTAAGGAATTTATCCCTGCCCATTGGGGTTACTTGCAGGTCCATTCCACTATTAGATATGTGCTACCTTCCTCAGTGTTTAATATTCAATCAATTTGAGTGTTTTTTTCTATTTTTTGTCTTGATTATGTTCTTGATGGATGATAGCGACCCCATGGGTACTTGCTGCTACATTTGAAGATTTTTAATGTGAATTATTTTACTCTTATATTCAATGTAGTTCTTTTATCTTCTGTTCTGCAAATTATATTTTCTTATATTAGTGAATATTTGATCCTATGCTCGTTGGAGTGCCAAATTTAACTAGTTTTCCATAATTTTGCATTAGACTAGCTTCAATGGCACCAATTCTCTGTCTGTCAGTTGTTGCAGTTAGTAGACATGTTAATGGACCCATACCATCATTCATAATAGAAATTAGAAACCCTTATAGGCCATTTTAATTAAGTTGGAAATTCCCCAATTGAGTAGTCCAAAAACTAGTTTAATTTTCGTATCTTCCAAACCGAGACCAGTTGTTCCTAATTGATAACATCAGGGTTGTTTCAGCTGGTTGGGGTTAGTTACAGGACATCCATTTATATATCTACACCAGAATCCATTGGGTTCCACATAATTCTTGGGGATATTACCTTGAAGCATTTGGTTTATCCAAAGGAGTCTACCCAGGCATGATGCACCTAGAGAATGTGCATTTTTTGAAGTTGGGAGTCTATTTAGGCTGCTATAGAATGTCCTTGATATCTATTAGGTCCTAAAGTCTATATTGGGAAAATTTTGGAGGGTCTAGAGGTGTTTGGAGTTCAACCTTTGATTTCTAGCCAAACTAGTCAATTTTTGTATCTAGCCAACTTCTGTGTGTTTGGAGTTTTCAAAATTTTTGAGTTAGTGTTCCTAATTTCGTTTGGGTGCATTGCAGTAGTCTCTTGTACTTGAATCATATCCATCCTGATATTATTGTGTTATCTCTTATTTCTAATCTTCAAATCCATCATTTTGAGCTTTTCAAGCTTCATATGATTGATGATTTCGCTTTTTTTCTCATGAGATGATGAATTGGTGATCTAATAGGATGAAACTAAATCATTATTAAAATTTTATCCATACATATAGCTTAAATGATTTTAATTTTGTTGATATATTTGTCTCGTCATTTAAATTGGTTGTTTCATCACATCTTCTTCACATAAGTAATGATTGTGTCATTTCATCAGGTTTTTGCTTCTTGATGATTTAATGTCATTTACATGCTCATTTCAACTATTAGAGTTGATTGCATATTTCGGTTTGCTTAAATTTGATTAACATGTGGCTTTGCTAGTGTTGTAAATTTTGGCCTTCAATCCATACAAGATTTTTTTGAGCATTTTGGCGGATCAAAATAATTTAACTAAAAGATCAATTTTAAAGACTTTGATTCACATCCTAAAAGAATATAGATCAAAGCATGGAATCGAGCTAACGATTATGGATTTGAGTAATCTATCAAATTTTATGAGCATTGATCTTTCATTCAAAATTCAAGCCATGTTTTTTTATTTTTATGCTTCCTGATGAACTAAAACAATTCAATTCAAGCTTATTAATATGTGACTCAATTTGCGTCTTGAAAGAATAAACATCTATAATCAAAGACGAATTGATAGGTTTGAATTTGAATAAAGCATCATTTTTTTGCAAGCCTTAAAATTTTCATAATATTTTTGCCTTTTTGCGCAATTTTATAATTTTTAGAAAATTAAAAATAACTCAATTAAGGATTATACATATATGACATAATTGCATCTTAAATTCATATACTTTAAGGATGAAGGAAAAACCAAGAGTTTTTTTATTCAAGCAAAACATCAATTTTTATGAATCTTTTATTTCGATAAAAAAATGACTTTTACATTGTTTTGCTTAGTGCTTATTGAATCAGTGTGAATGAGAAAAACCATTATCTAGAATCTTTATTGAAGTTTATACTTTGATTCATATGAATTAGAGGGTCATTAAAGTTGAAAATCATGATGGAGTGGTGTTAATTCTTAAGCAATTATTTATTTGGAAGATATATTTTATCACTTGTATAATAGTGCAAACTTCATTTCTCTAATTAAATGATTGATTATAATGTTAGTCTCCACTAGTTTTTGATGAGAATCTTTTATCTAGGATATATACATTTTATGAGTAGAAGGTCATTGCGCCGAGAGGCACTCTACAGCTCAGTATGAGGGAGATCTTCTAACGTGTGATGTAGCGTACATCTAATAAATCGTAAAAATGTAGCGTTACATCTAATAAAAACGTAAAAAGTGATAGTAAAAAGTGATAATATGAGGGAGATCTTCTAACGTGTATGTAGCTTAGTTACATGTAGCGTTACATCTAATAAAGCGTAAAATGTGATAATATGAGGGAGATCTTGTAACGTGTATGTAGTGTTACATCTAATAAAACGTAAAAAGTATAACTAATTAATATTTTGTCGGCCATTAAAAAAGTACATGTATTTTCGATTGAAAAAGACGGTTGAAATCAAAGCCTATATAAACAAAAAACAACATAAAAAAATTCCAAAAAAAGAGGCAAAGAGAAGTGGCAAAAAGAAGTGGATCGGCGATCAAAGTAGCAAAGAGAAGGTAATCTAATTGGAATATTTAATACACTGAAATCTAATGAAAGCTGCCATATTCGCCTGCACCTCCTCCTCCATCCGTCCTCCATTCGTAGACCTCCCCATCCCCCCACCATCCTCCTCCCATCCTTCCTCATTGTGCAGCTCCACGCTGCCTCCCTCCCTGCGCAGCTCCCTCTGCCCTCCCTCCCTACACGTTGCTCCCTCCCTCCCTCCCTCCTAACCTCCATGTTGCCTCCTCCCTCACTACGCATCTTCCTCCATCCATCCCCTCGCGCCTTCCCTCCCTCTCGTTGTCCACCCTCTCGCCATCCTCCTCCCCATCCATCCCCTTGCGTCCCCTCCATGTTGCCTCCTTCCTCCTCGGGCAGCTCCCTCCGCCCTCCCTCCCTGCACGCTACCTCCATCCCCTCGCGTCCCCTGCAACATTCACCATTGTCCTCGTCCTGCCATCCTCCTCCCCTCTCTCCGCCATCCTCCTCCCCTTCCGCCGCCATCCATCCTCCCCCCCCCCATGCCTGCACCATTCTCCTCCCCTCATGCCGCCATCCATCCTCTCCTCCAGCCGCCGCTGCCGCCGCCTGCACCATTCACCATTCACCTGCACCAATGTTAAGCTTTTAGAATAAAGTTTTAATATAGTTTTGTGTTTAATTTTTTTAATTTGAAATTACAATATATAAATTTAATTTAGTTATATTTAATATATATAAATATTAAATATACATTAAATTAATTTAGTTTTAGTTTAGATTTAAATATAGCATTATATAACATAGTTGCTTATATCTATGAATCATGGATTTTCAAATTTTCAAATAAGTGTTCACCATCGAATATTTATTAAAAAAAAAAAAAAGATAGTTGGTCAAAAGTGGGTGATTATATTATTTTCAATAAAAAATGTAATTCCATAAAAAACATAGCATGTTCCACACACCTTTAACTGTTTCACACTTAAATATATCTCAGCTTTTAATGGGTGTTGGGTGTTTGACATCTATTAGAGTGTTCAAAAGCCAGTGAGTGTGGTTTAATTGTCAATTTTCTTATTAGTGATTTAGTGGCAGATTAGTTAATGTAAACCATGGTGAAAATTTCATATCTATAATGTTGAAATTTTGATAGAGCAATTATGGTTAATAAATTTTTTTTTAATTGTATAATTTATATAAAGAGTTGTTTAAATATTTGATGATTTTGATATTTTTAATTATTTGTATCGAAATTTAATGATTTAATATTTGATCAGATCATAATTTTGGTTATTTAAATGTGTGTAGTCTAAAAGTTCTATGATTTTAAATGGAAAATTTTGATTTTTCGAGCACAATTTTGTCATAGAATTTGTAGACAACTCTACTTAAATGTTCTTATTATATAAATGAATTCAATGTCTTTTAATACCTGTGCAATACATATTCACCTTATATTTAAATTATACAATTTCGATAACTTATATCTACTATTCAACCACACCTACTATATTTCAAACAAAAATACAAAAATAGTTGATTAATATGGATATGTTGCAATTTCAATGATACAAACACCACTACTATTAATGATTATTTCTCATGTGATGCATTCGTGTAGATGCATGGCGGGGTCCAATTAGGACTTCTTGGTGAGAAATATGTATAACAAAATTGTATGGAAAAAATATAATACTTAAAATCCCTTAAAAATGATTTCAGTGTATGGACGCATAGATTTTAGTGTATGGGGTTTCTGTGGATGCATTGATTTCAATGTATGGACGCATTGATTTCAGTGTAGATGTTATTCTGTGGACGCATTGGTTTCAGTATATGGATGCATAGATTTCATCGTATGGGGTTTTTTTATTGCATATTTTTTAGTGTAGATGTTATTCTGTGGATGCATTGATTTCAGTGTATGGACGCATAGATTTCAGTGTATGGGGTTTTTTATTGCATAATTTTCAGTGTAGTTGTTAAACCATGGACGCATTGATTTTTGTGTAGATTTCCTGGATGCATACATTTTAGTGTGGATTTCATCGATGCATAAATTTCAGTGTATATGTTAATGTTTGACTTTTTTGATATAGAGTCTAAACTAGAAATGGAAGATCTGCATGCGGAAGATGCTATGAGACAAACTAGAGAAGAACTGAAAATACATAACACCGAACGTCATAAAACATATCAAGGAATAAAATTTTATGAAATCAAAATGTACGAAATGGTGACAAAAGAAGGAGAAGAATGAACAAAACATAAAGCAGATCAACAAAAACAAAATCGAAAAAAAGTTAGGCGAATTGACATCAGAAGAACGAGAAGAACAAAGAAAATGAAATGTTGATCGACAAAGAGAGTATCAAGAGAGAAAGTTGAAGCAATTGGAAGAACAAAAAAATCAGTTTGTAGAAAAACAAATAAATCAAAATGTACGAAATGACGGCATAAGAAGGAGAAGAACAAACAAAACAAAACGTAGATCAACAAAAAGAGAATTGAAAAACAAATTTAGGCGAATTGTCTCTATTTTCCAGTTTAATAATTTACTCAATCCTTAATATTTATTACTTACATTATGATAATACTTGTAAATGTATTTGTGTTTTCAACTTAACCTGTTCTTTACAATGTTGATCAAACTCCAGTTTTGTGTCATCGCCCATGACTGAAATCAGCTTAGATCCAAATCCTAGGCTCTATCAAGCGTCGAGAGGGATCAAATCTCCCGAGGTGCAAACCTCTTCTCAGGTATTGCACTCAAGGAGATTTTCGAGGAGAGGTTTGCACCTTGTTATATTTGATCCCTCTCGACGCTTGATAGAGCCTAGGATTTGGATATAGGAAGGGTCTTGGATTCAGATCTAGCAAATCGAATAGATCTGGTAATGTGATCGGGGATTACAAGACTGAGCAGGTGGATGGGGGATTGAACTTTCCCTCCACTACCAAGTTGCTCACTCGACTAGTTTTGAACCCAAATCAATCAAATTAAACCAAAACAGAAACGAGCTGGGTCTAGGGGTTCTTTGACTGTAAGATGCAGTACAAATAGCTCTATCAAATATCATACCAATAACCAAAACGAAAACATTTTTGTACTGGGAACCAAGAAATGAGGGCTGGTGCACTCTGTTGTTATGCACCAGAGCGTTAGGCGCACTCTGTACACAGGGGAATGGCACCAGTGGTGCACTCTGCAATCAGGAAAATGCCGCCAATGGTGCAGAATGCTCACTGGATATATGCACCAGAAGAACAGTGGCACAGGGCATGTACAACCCAGGTGCATTGGGCGAATAACAAGTAACAAAATAAAAATATCTCCAAAGAATGAAAGGTAAGAAGTCCAATATTGATCCCAAACAGATTCAGGGTAAGCCAAAAGACTCTCTAATGAAAAAATCCAATGATGGAAGGGGCTTAGGAGGATATAAAATGGATTAATGAGAAATCAATGAAATCAAACTAAAATGAAATCAAAGCTATGATTGATCCCCAGTATGGTCACCATATTTGTTTATGGACAATCTACTCAAGCGGACTCAAGCGAGATCTCCCTATTCAAAGTGGATCTATAACAAATAAGTACAGAACACAAACTACTTTCCTATATCAATAGAGATGCAAGGGAACATGTAGATAACTTACCTCAAATCTGCAAATCCTTTCCTCTTTGTTGCTCCAAGCTCCAGGGCCTTCATATCTTGAGCTACAAAACCTTGTCAAGCATGTGGAAACAAGCAAATAGTAAAATCATATCTAAATATGAATTGATCTAAACTAACGGTTAAGGAAGAAAGTTATAAGTATTACCAACACAACAATACTTATGGAAAGAGTTTGTATTAATGTAATAAATGGAAATATGTAGAGGAAGAATGTCACAACCTAAGCCTCAACGTTGCAACTTCCATCCAACAATCCAATCCAAGCCTCCAAAGGATGATGTTTTCCTCCCAAAGGATGAGTACGGATTACCTAGAGAAATTCCACCAGGATGAGAGTACTATAGTCGTCCCTCCCTTCATAATGGAGAGAGGTTCAATATTTATAAGGCTAAATGGATAGAGTAGGCTGAAGATTAAGGGGAGAGGTCTAAGGGATATTACCATTAGGTTAGGAGATTGAATACCAACCCTCCTAGTAACTAGGGATAGACCTCTATGTCACCAAGCTTTGAGAAGTCGCTCGAAGCTCCTCTTTATCCACATTAACCAACTTTGGCACACCTTTCATTAAGGAAACTGGTGCCAAGAAGGGATCAACACGGGTTTCATAAGGGCAACAAGAGCCACTAGCGCACTCTTCCAGAGAGCATCATGCACCAGGCATGGTATGGCACCTCTTGTTGGAAAGCAAGATGTGCTGGTGCAACTAGACATTATGGAAACATAAGGAAAACAACTTGCTCAAGATGTTTTCAGCCAAGGAAACTTCAGGGATTAAGGCACGGAGTTGACACATGACTCATGATGACGAGATTTTGGTGTAACAGGTATTCCATAGTATTTTCCCATGGTAATCGCTCTTTAAAAGGAAGACATTGTAATACGGCTGTGTAATGTATTGTAGCATTGTAAAGATCTCTATGATTGTGCAAGAGAGATTGTGAGAGAGTGAAGAGGAAATTGCAGTGGATGTGCTGCAGGTTGTATCCCTTCATTTTGATGGATGGTATAATAATAAGGACTCGCAATTTTTGTGTGGAAATGGCCCATCTTGGGTGAACGACGTTATATTGTTGTCTCTCTTGTAATTTGTTTTATGTGGTTTATATTTGCATCTTGTTTATTGTTATTGCTCTGCGATCCTATTTTTCTAACATAATGGGATAATGAAGAGGAATCTGGCGATGATCAAATTTATTTCACCCCTGAAGTTGCAGATTCCTGGTATGGTGACAATAAGTTTTTCTTAACTCATGGGTATGTTCCTCAGAACCTTGAATCTATAAAAAGGAGAACTCTCAGGCTTAAATCCACTCCTTATAATTTGATTAATGAATTTATTTATAAGAAATTGTTTTATGGAGTTTTGTTGCGATGTGTTGAGAAGGACGATGTTGAGAAGATACTAATGGATTTACATGTAGGACCTGCTAGCGGTCATTTCAGGGGAGATATCACATCACACAAAATCATAAGAGCTGGTTATTACTGGCCAACCCTGTTTAAATATTCCCACGCTTTCACTCATAAATTTGAAGATTGTCAGAAGTCTGTTGGAAGAGTTAAGAAGTCTACGGTTCCTCTTCAACTAGTAACCATGGACATTCCCTATCAGCAGTGGGGTTTGTACATTGTTGGTTCGATCAATCCTCAATCCTCCATGCAACATAAATACATTCTTACTGCTACAGACTATTTCACAAGATGGGTGGAAGCAGTTCTGCTCAAAGTGGTCAACACCAACCAGGTGATTTCTTTCCTCGAGGGCTACATAGTAACCAGGTTTGGTGTCCCAGAATTCTTAGTCTTTGATAATGCTTCCTATTTTTCTTCTATTGATCTCACTCAATATGCATTAGAAAAACGTATCAAGATAAAGTATTTCACTAACTATTACCCTTAGGGGAATGGTTTGGCTGAATCCATTAATAAGATTTTGATCAAAATCTTAAAAAAGACTACAACAAGTAATAAAAAAAACTGGCACACCCAATTTTTCAACGCTCTTTGGGAAGATAGGGTAACCCCTAAATATTCCATTGGTAACTCACATTATTTCCTTGTCTATGGAAAATAATCTATCTTTCCTCCCAATATGACGTTGCCTTCACTTCAATTATCCAAATCTGTTTAGGAGGAGGATTTCTCTGCTCTAGAATATAGGATTAATGACCTATTCTGATTAGAGGAAGAAAGGGAGAAATCTAAAAATAAATTTTATCGACACTAGTAGTTGGTTAAACACCGGTTTGATAAGAAATCCTCTTCTCAGAGAGATTTTCAAGTGGGATATCTTGTTCTAAAATGGAATAAACCCCATGAGGAAAAGGGTGAGCATAACATTTGTGGCTAAGGCCATTCACTATTTTTGAAAAATTGGGCCTCGACATTTTCCGATTGTAGACACTGGAGGGGTACCCTGAGACTTATCCAGTGAATGTTCATGTCATGAAGAAATATTTTGCCTAGTTTTCTTCTACTAGGGTTGTACATAGTGTGGTGTGTTTTTATTTTTTTCTTTATTATTGTTTTGGGGTATTGAGTATTGTAGTTTAGCATTTTGATTTCAATAAAGTGGCTTAATTATTCTCTTGGGATTTCCCTATTTCTTTGAAAGGTCAAAATAATGCAAAATTGGTTTTAACAGGTTAGATCATGAGGAGTAAGGAATTTATCCCTACTAATTGAGGTTACTTGCAGGTCCATTCCACTATTAGATATGTGCTACCTTTCTCAGTGTTTAGGCGAATTGACAACAGAAGAAGGAGAAGAACAAAGAAAACGAAACGTTGATCGACAATGAGCATATCGAGAGAGAAAGTTGAAGCAATTGAAAGAACTAAAAAATCAGTTTGCAGAACAACAAATAAATCAAAATGTACGAAATGACGGCAGAAGAAGGAGAAGAACAAACAAAACAAAACGCAGATCAACAAAAAGAGAATCGATTTTTTTTTTAGGCGAATTGTCTCTATTTTCCAGTTTAATAATTTACTCAATCCTTAATACTTATTACTTACATTATGATAATCCTTGTAAATGTATCTGTGTTTTCAACTTAACCTGTTCCTTACAATGCTGATCAAACTCCAGTTTTGAGTCACCACCCATGACTGAAACCAGCCTAGATCCAAATCCTAGGCTCTATCAAGCGCCGAGAGGGATTAAATCTCCCGATGTGCAAACCTCTTCTCAGGTATTGCAATCAAGGATATTTTCGAGGAGAGGTTTGCACCTCGGGAGATTTGATCCCTCTCGGTGCTTGATAGAGCCTAGGGTTTGGATCTAGGATGGTTTTATTAAGAGTTGTGACCACTTTTTAATTCTTTGATTTTTATTAAGAGTTGTGACCATCCTAGATCTAAATCCTAGGCTCTATCAAGCGCTGAGAGGGATCAAATATCCCGAGGTGTAAACCTCTCCTCGAAAATCTCCTTGAGTGCAATACTTGAGAAGAGGTTTGCACCTCGGGATATTTGATCCCTCTCAGCGCTTGATAGAGCCTAGTATTTGGATCTAGGTTGGTTTCAGTCATGGGCAGTGACACAAAACTGGAGTTTGATCAGCATTGTAAGTAACAGTTTAAGTTGAAAACATAGATACATTTACGAGTATTATCATAATGTAAGTAATAAGTATTAAGGATTGAGTAAATTATTAAATTGGAAAATAGAGACAATTCGCCTAATTTTTTTTTCGATTCTCTTTTTGTTGATCTGCGTTTTGTTTTGTTCGTTCTTCCCTTCTTCTACCGTCATTTCGTCATTTCGTACATTTTGATTTATTTGTTGTTCTGCAAACTAATTTTTTTGTTCTTCCAATTGCTTCAACTTTCTCTCTCAATACACTCTTTGTCGATCAACGTTTCATTTTCTTTGTTCTTCTCGTTCTTCTGCTATCAATTCACCTAACTTTTTTTTCATTTTGATTTTGTAACATTTTATTCCTTGATATGTTTTACGACGTTCGGTGTTATGTGTTTTTGGTTTTTCGCCAGTTTGTCTCATAGCATCTTCTACATGTAGATCTTCCATTTCTAGTTTAGACTCTATATAAAAAAAGTCAAACATTAACATATACACTGAAATTTATGCATCGATGGAATCCACACTAAAATTTATGCATCCAAGAAATCTACATTGAAATCAATGCATCGATGGTATAACAACTACACTGAAATCAATCCATCGATTGTATAACAACTACACTGAAAATTATGCAATAAAAAACCCCATACACTAAAATATATGTGTCCATACACTGAAATCAATGCATCCACATAATAACATCTACACTGAAAAAGTATGCAATAAAAAATCCCCATACATTGAAATCTACGTGTCCATACAATGAAATCCATGTGTCCACAGAATAACATCTACACTGAAATCAATGCGTCCACAGAAACCCCATACACTGAAATCTATGCGTCCATACATTGAAATCATTTTTAAGGGATTTTAAGTATTATATTTTTTCCATACAATTTTGTTATGCATATTTCTCACCAAGAAGTCCTAATTGGACCCCGCCATGCATCTACACGAATGCATCACATGAGAAATAATAATTAATAGTAGTGGTGTTTGTATCATTGAAATTGCAACACATCCATATTAATCAACTATTTTTGTATTTTTGTTTGAAATATAGTAGGTGTGGTTGAATAGTAGATATAAGTTATCGAAATTGTGTAATTTAAATATAGGGTGAATATGTATAGCACAGGTATTAAAAGACATTGAATTCATTTATATAATAAGAACATTTAAATAGAGTTGTCTACAAATTCTACGACAAAATTGTGCTCGAAAAATCAAATTTTTCCATTTAAAATCGTAGACCTTTTAGACTACACACATTTAAATAACAAAAATTATGATCTGATCAAATATTAAA